>VZRV01009163.1:0-37730 GCA_013398115.1 Falcunculus frontatus
CACAGCCCCCAGAGTGCCAGCTGCCACTGCCCTTTTCCTGGGCATGTTTGTCCTGCAGAGGCTCAGCTGAGGCCCAGCAAACTCGCTGCACAAGGTACTCCCTCTTTCCCAATGAACAGCTTCGAAAACACAATCTCAAAAGAGCCAGAGAAGCTCGATTTTCCTTCTCCCCCTCCATCTTTGGAGCCCTTCTGTGTGCTGGAAGATGAATGCTTCGGATGTGTCTGCAGGAACACGGGCATGGCTAATCTGCCTGTCTATTGATGACCTGTTTCTGAATGTGCTGGCCTGATTTATGAAAATGTACTGTACTTTGCCCCGTGTTTTGATGTTGCTCTGTTAGGACTGCATGCAAACTGCAGCAGAACACTGATGCTTATTCATCCAAACAGTGAAGGGCTGGCTGGGAACTGAATGAGCTCATAGTTGTTGCTGACTTCACTTACAGCCAGGGAAACAGGCACGGGCGGGTATCCCAAGCATACTCATTTTTTTCCTGCCCATCAGTTTGTTTTGTAAATCATAATCTTGAAGGCACAAGGTCATGGTATTTGTTTAATCATTCATATAGTAGTCTTTTAGGGATGGATTCTTTTTTTAACTCTCTTTGTGCAGTAAACCCTGATAAAGTTGGAATTGAGGTCTGTTTGCCTGCCAAATTTTCTTTCTCTGGTTATTGCTTGAGCATTAATGGATTTAAAATCTGAGAGTCCGATTCCCATCTCTAACCAGTGTAACTCAGCAGTTATCTCTGTGGCCTGGGAGAGTTGAGTTCCAGCCCCTGTGTGCTGAACTGCTCTTTACGTGCTCACGGGCAATAAAACCAGCAGCAAAATCCCACCTGTGCTCTGTGTGTGTGCCTCAAAAGCCACTGTTCAGACAGCGGAGCCTTACCCAGGCAGGAGGAGGTTTGGCAGGTGCCCTGCCAGCAGCTCTGCTCAAGTGCAGAGCAGGGGACAGGCAGGGGACAGGCAAGGGACAGGCAGGGGACACAAAAGGGACACGAAAGGGACATGAAAGGGACAGGCAAGGGACAGGCTGGGGACAGGCTGGGGACAGGCAAGGGACAGGCAGGGGACACAAAAGGGACACGAAAGGGACATGAAAGGGACAGGCAAGGGACAGGCTGGGGACAGGCTGGGGACAGGCAAGGGACAGGCAGGGGACACAAAAGGGACACGAAAGGGACATGAAAGGGACAGGCAAGGGACAGGCTGGGGACAGGCTGGGGACAGGCAAGGGACAGGCAGGGGACACAAAAGGGACACGAAAGGGACATGAAAGGGACAGGCAAGGGACAGGCTGGGGACAGGCTGGGGACAGGCAAGGGACAGGCAGGGGACACAAAAGGGACACGAAAGGGACATGAAAGGGACAGGCAAGGGACAGGCTGGGGACAGGCTGGGGACAGGCAAGGGACAGGCAGGGGACACAAAAGGGACACGAAAGGGACATGAAAGGGACAGGCAAGGGACAGGCTGGGGACAGGCTGGGGACAGGCAAGGGACAGGCAGGGGACACAAAAGGGACACGAAAGGGACATGAAAGGGACAGGCAAGGGACAGGCTGGGGACAGGCTGGGGACAGGCAAGGGACAGGCAGGGGACACAAAAGGGACACGAAAGGGGCAGGCAGGGCCCAGCGGCTCCACACGGTGGTTTGGAAGCTCAGCTCTGATTTCTGTGCTGCAGAACACTAAAGTTTACCTGCTGCCCTCAGTCACTGGGAAATGTTTCAGTCCTTAAGTGCCTTAACACTTCAGTCCTAGGTCTATCACGTTTAAGTGCCTAATGTGTTAATTAGCTAAGACTGACGAGTGTGAGGTGTTGGGAGATGGAAGCAGAGGTGGCGAGGAGGTCACACAAAGCTGTTAGCCAGGTGCTGCCCAGGGAAATCCTGGTGTTCAGAGCATTCCCTTGTGCCCCTGGTGCAGCCTGCAGAGCACAAGGGCGAGTGCAGGACCCCAGGGCTGGTGTCACCTTGGGGCCACTGTGTCCCCAGCTTTATCTGGTGCCTCTCTGGTGGAAATCAGGCTCTGCCCAGTTTCTCTTCCCCCTGGTGTCTCAGGGGAAGGGGGGAAGGCAGAAAGCAGCAGACAGAGCTCATTAGCACATAGGAGACTCGTCTGCTGTGAGAACAGCACTTAAAATACAAAAAGACAACAGGGATAAGCACAGTGCCAGCAAGCAGCAGACGATTTCCACTTAGAGAAGCAAGGTGGGAGAAGGAGCAGATGTGCCAGGCACTGCCTGAAGGTCCTGTCACCTCCTGCCTGTCGGACAGGCTATGAGACACTGCAGCTGGGAAGCGTGGTGCAGTTCTTGCCCTGGAAATATCCCGCTCTCAGTAGCGAGGAAGCAGGAACGTGCTGTGCTGCTGCTGCCCAGCCACGCTGCTCCCCAAGGGGATGTGCCTGTGCTTCCAGCCTCCCCTGCAGCCATTCCCACGGGCTCCCATCGAGCTGCTCCGGGGTTTTGCCAAGTCTCCCCTTCCTCAGCTCAGGCCAGTTGGGATCAGCATCATGGGGAGTGGATGTAACACCAGTGCCCGAGGCCCAGCGGGGCTGGGACGTGTCTGTGCTCAGCTGCCTGCTCTGAGCTCCTTCCCTCGTGTTTTGGGGGGGTTCTGACAGCAGCTGGGTTTTCCTCCTGTGCAACACACTGAGATTGGATCCTGACAGGAGCTGTCAGGAGCTGGTGTAAAACAGGCTTACACGAGACAATCCCAAACCCCATAAATCTGCCTGTAAACAAACTCCTTACCTTCCTGCTGAAACCAACAGCAACTACGAGAGTTTGACCTTAAAACAGATATTGCTTGGAAAGGAGACATTGCAAAAGCCATGATAACCTTTTCTTGGTGTGTTACCTAGACTCAGACAAGCCAGGATGGAAATGCATTTGCTGTGGATCTGTCTGGGAGGGGGTTGTTGTTCTTTAAAGATAATAATATTAGGAATGCAAATTATCCTACAAAAGCTGGTGATATTTAAATATGATTTAAATTCGTTCAGCATTTAAACAGAAAAGTAGAAAATGACATTAAATTCCGATGAGGATGAGACTCTACATTCCAGAGTGAGAAATATTAAACACATTGATGGAATGGAATAGAAGGGCTGGCTGGTAATGGATTGTGAAAAGAGTTCAGGGTTCTAATAGATCATTCCTTCAGATCATCAGCACGGTAAAGTGGTAGTTAATAAATTATTTGACGTGTACATTTACTCACATATTTTAACTAACTGTAATGAACAGGTCTTGTCAGCTCACCTAGATCCTTGCAGTAACTGCTAAATTGCTCGAGTGAGATTTACTAACTCTCTGCAATATTGATGTCCAGAGCTGCAGGTAATAAATAAAGCGACATCAGGACTGGCTTGAGCTCTGTTCCAGTGCTGTGCACGGCCCCTGCCAGGCTGGCAGCAGGGAGGAAGCTCTTTGGGCCCAGTGGCCAGCCCTGGGCATCAGGGAGCTCTTCCTGGGATTCATTTTGGTTGTGGCCACCCCATTCCCTGTGACAGGACTCCTGAAGGACTCTGTCCCATTCTGGGGTTGATTGGAGAGGTCAGTCCCTTCTCAGTTCTTTGTGCAGGCAGTTCCTGCCCCAGGTGAGGGGGGTTCTTTGGGCTGCACACAGGAGGACTGGGGAGTCTGACTGAGCTTTGGGGAGAGGAGAGGAATCTTCTCTCCCTGCCCTTGTACTAGGTCCATCCTACTGTTGGAGTGGGAATTAAAGACCAAAAAAAGCTGGTTTTTTACCTTAGATTATACTAGAACTGTTTATAGCAGGAAAAGCCAGCCTCATGAAACGATGCTGAATTATCCAGGCTATGAAGGGCACACCAGGCACCCTTCTGTTATTCCTAGCTGTCCTCTGAACCTGGAGCTAGTTTAAACCTAGATCCTTTCTCTTCCTGCCACTCACTTACCCAGCACATGGTGAACTTTATAATTTGTGAAGGGACTCGCTAATTTTTTTTCCCTTCTCCTTTTTATTTCCAGGTTTCTGACAGATGTGACTATGTCTTTGTCAATGGGAAGGAAATGAAAGGCAAAGTGAATGTCATAGTTAATTTTACTTACCAGCATCTGAGTGCCCCTTTAGAAATGACAGTCTGGATTCCTCGTCTCCCGCTGCAGATAGAGGTCTCTGACACAGAACTAAATCAGATCAAGGGGTGGAGAGTCCCCATCATCTCTAATAAGAGGTAGGTTTCATTAGGGATGTTCATTCTGGGCTGTGCACTTGCCAGGGACCTGTCAGGGCCAGTGCATCTGAACATGCTCATTTGGCCTTAATGCAATTCCGCTGTAAATGTGAAGGTCACCAGACATTTATTCAATAGGTTCCTGCTCTGGACTTCTAAGGGAAATGGAAACTGCAGGTTGCGCGAACCTATATTGGAAATCAATTTCCTTTTGTAGCACTAATGGCTAAGATGGGAAGAGCCAGTTGGTCAAGTTAGGCGGGATCAGCCACCAGGCAGCGAGGAGACATCAGCAAGAGCCAGCTCTGGCAAGGCTGGTCAGTCTGCAGCCTGCTCTCAGGTCCTGGCAGCTCAGGGATCCATCATCAGTGGTCACAGTGAGCACACAGCTGTTCCAGATCCCTGCAGGGTCCCGTGGCACTGATCAGAGTCCCAGAGTCAGGACAGAGCTTTCAGACACTGCCCATGGGACACAGGATGGATGAAGCAGGTCAGAACTGTCTGCATCTGTTGTCAGTGTTAGTAAGAACAAGAGGAACAAATTGATGGAGTAGGTACTTGGTATTCCCACCTGCAAATGAAGACATTTGTTACAGGTTTCTGTTAGTACCAGAGCAAACACATTTTGGTGGAGATGTGATTTCAAATTGTGCTGTACAGAGAGGGACGTGTGTGTAGGTGCAGAGGAGATTTCCATGGCAACACAAAGATGTTTATGGGAAGATCCAGAAAGAAAAGAAGTGTGAAGGTCCTGAAAGCAAGGACTTGACATGGAAATTAATGGAAGGTTTTTGGGGAGGACAGTGTGGTAGCAAAGCTGGGAGGCCAGTTGGGGATCTCAAGTGCTGTTCTGGAGTTATGAACAAGCAAAATGAGATAAAAGTGGGAGCACCTGAAGGAAGCAGCTTTGTCCCACAGGCAGGCTGCAGAGGTCAGCAGTAGCTGTGCTGTTCCAGGCTCTCCCAGCACAGTTTAAGTTCTCCCTGTTGTTGTCCTGGCAGGCCGGCCAGGGACAGCGATGACGAGGATGAGGACGAGCGCCGGGGCAGGGGCTGCACCCTGCAGTACCAGCACGCCATGGTGAGGGTGCTCACGCAGTTTGTGGCCGAGGCCCCGGAGCCTGGTGGCCAGCTGAGCTATCTGCTGGGCTCTGACTGGCAGCTGGACATCACCGACCTGGTCAGGGACTTCATGCAGGTGGAGGAGCCGAGGATCGCCAGGCTGCAGGAAGGGCAGGTTCTGGTCGGGCTGGAGCTTGGAATGACCACGATTCAGGTAAGGAAATCACTGATGTGTTCTGTCCCTCCCTTAACTCACCTCCCTGGGCACGGGGTGATCCAGCATTAACAACAAAACCTGGAGCCATCCGTTTTTGAATGGAACAGAATTGTAGCAAGAGCTAGAAGACTACGGAGGGATGGTTTTCTCTCCTTATCTTGTGCCCCAAAGTATAGTAGATCGTAGTTTTATTTAATTTAATCCAACCTGTATATTGGGAGGCTTTTTCTGATTATTTTTGTCTAAGGCTGTTTTTGAACCTGGAGCCAGGATAAGGGTTATCACAAGGCATGCAGCTGGTGGAACAGCTCAGTCTTCTGCCAGCCTACACTGACAGAGCAAAGGGTAAAGTGAGAATTAACCAGAGCTGGTTAAGGAAGTGAGACTGGACTATTAATCCAAATATTAATTAAAAGAAAAGGAAAAGGAGATGGGGAGAGAGAGATTGTTTCAGTGATACTGAAATAGAAAACATGTTAACAAACACCAGAACAGGGGAAAAATCTCTCCCTCCAAACGTGTTTATCATCCCAAAGTGTCAAAGCAGAAAACAACCAGCACACCTGTCGATAATGAGGTTGTCAAGGCTGGAGAAATGGGATTTGAGATTTCTGACTTTCTGCAAAATCTGTAAAGATTTTCTGAATGCCTTTCTAAAGCTGTGGAACTTACAGTGCTCCAACCAATGCACACAGAACTGGGGAAAGAAAAATCCAAGGGTAAAGAGCTGAGAGCAAGTTGTATTTAAAGAAGACCTCTTATAAGCTGCTTCAAAAGTGCTCTGTACCCTGTATGGATCATTAAATTCAACTTGCTTGCTAATGAGCATCTTTGGATGTCATGTATCGCTGCACTGACCTCTGTGTGTATTTTCTTAACCAAAACAAATTTTCTCTGTCAATTTTGTATTCAGTACCATGAGAGGTTATTGTAGAAATAAATACCATTTATTCAATGGATTTTATATAAATCTACAGGCTGCATTGTATTTGTGCTACCTCAGAACATGAGGATTAATAAAATACGTAAATTTCACATGAAGATTACGTTTACAACTCGTTCCTACACCTGAGGCAGATGTGAGTGGCACAGCTGATTACAGCTGCGTAGGTAAAAGGTGTTATAAGGCCCCTATTACTGCAGAAGAGTTACAGAATGTGAGTAGCCCTTTCTAATCACATTTTAATAGTGTCTGCTGTGAGGAATTCTTCCCATGACCATGAACATCCCTTATCTGTGTTAGGGCAGTTCTGTGGGGTTGTTCTGCGTGGTGCTGTACAAAAAATGGCTGTTGCTAACTTCAGTTTTTCTTCTCAGATACTGTCCCCCCTTTCAGATGCCATCTTGGCTGAGAAGACAGTGACAGTCCTGGACGAGAAGGTGACAATCACTGACCTGGGAGTGCAGCTGGTGACAGGACTGTCCCTCTCTCTGCAGCTCAGCCCAGGAAGCAACAGGGCCATCTTTGCTACAGCTGTAGCACAGGAGCTGCTCCAGGCCCCAAAGCAGGTACTGGTGCCCACCTGGGCTGTGGGAAGGACCCTGCTCTGAGTCACTGCATCCTCTGACATTTCCAGCTGCTGCAATCGAGCAGATTTTTACTAATAGTGTGCTTGTGAAACTTCTGCTTCTGGCACTTTCCCGAAGGCCACCAAGGGCCCTAAACAGAAAAACAAAGATCTAACAAAAAGGGCACTCACAAAAAGGGCACTCAGTTTAAACAGCCCCAGGCACCAAACACCCCTCCTGTCGTGGCTGATCCCATAAATAACACGGGCAATGATGTGTCAGAATTGAGCACCAGCAGCCCCCTTGCACACACACACACCCCCACACCCCTTTTCTGTCCCATCCAGCACCTACCAGATCCCAGGACATCCTGCCATGTTCAACCTCCCACCACAGGTATCCAAATCAACCCCTAAATTCTGCCTTTACATGAGAAAGTGACTTGTGTTGTGCCAAACTCTTCTTCCTTTAGTTACTTCCTGTGAGCACTTTAAGAAGTCAGGGAACATCCCTTTCATTCTGATTCATTACTAGAATGTGAATCAGCATCACTGACTCATTTCCTGATTCATGATTTCATAAACCATTTTTTTCCCCTTATTACTCTTAGTTCCTTTATTAGAGAACCAACAATTACCAAGGGCTTTTGGACTTTGCCATGTCCTCATCAGTCCCTGCTTGGTATTTGTCCTTGTGTTTCTGTATACATTTGACATTTAAACTTTTTTTCCAACCCAAATCCATCAGTCTGGGACTTTCATCAAGGATGCACTGGGCTCTTAACATAAGCATGTTCTGAGCTTTAAAGGTAAATGGTCATAGCATGCACATTTGAAGTCTGGCCAACTGCTGAGGTGCTTTAATTCATCATGGGGTCTTCTCCTTGGGATGCAGGATGAGAAATAATGCAGAGCCGCCGTCTTTATGGGGTGATAAAAATCAGGCTCCCACAGTGTTCCAGGAGTCCAGAAATCGATGCCAGGCAGGTTGAGGAAAGGCCAGTGAGCTAATCCCCTGCTGACACGGGGAGTTGAACAGAGTGCCCTGAGGCCAGCCCAGGAGCAGCCAAGTCAGTCCCAGTGCAATGCCCAGCTCCCAGAAATGGAGTCTTCAGGAAGAAGGGTCCTTCCCTGGATGCAGGGTGCACTCAGAGCAGCACTGGATCCATGCTGAACCAGAGAGGAAGCTCTCTGCCCTCCTGACTCTGGTTTGGAAGGCAGCCGGGTCCCTCCGTTGCTCAGGATGTGATTTTCAGAGCACAGTCCCTATGAGCAAAGCAATGCAAAATTACTAAATGATTATGCAGGTTTAAGCAACACAGTGGGAGGATGAGAGTTGATGACACAAATTCTATGCAGCTTTCAAGAAACATCCAAAGATTAATAAACACAAAGCCGGGATTTATGACAGTGTCAGCAAAGTCTTAGGGCTCTGCCCTGAAATAGAGACAGAAGCAAATCTCCCGTGGAAGCAGGGGGAGCTTTGTGGCTCTGAGGATTTCAGAATCAGGCCAGTAGATTATGCAGGATACAATCCCAGAAGACTGGAAGCTTATTCTCCATGCTCTGAACAGGTGAATGACTCTGTGCTAGGAAGAGTTTAAAGGATAATCATATGTATTTATTCTCTATACATATGTGGAGTTAGAATGTAAATACTGTCTGTATGGAAAACTGCTTATTTAAAGAAACAGGACTTTTATATCCACAGTTTTCACAAGTTAATTTGTTGGCTGGGTGTCTGTCTGTCTGGCAGACTCTCAGAGCAAGGTGATTCCAGCTCTGACCAGACAAAAGCTCATTTCAGACCGTAGAGAATCCACTGATGGAGCCAGGAGTCTGTCTGCTGGGGATTTTCCAGTGTCTGCTAAGGTGCAGATATCCCAACCAAACCAGGGCAACTCAGGCCACCAGAAGCAGGAATGAGATTCCAGGAGAGCAACCTGAATTTTGTCTGTAAATGATCAATGTATGAATACAAAGGTTTTTTTCGGGTGGCACGACAATTTTAAGTAGCCATTTGAGAGTCCTTAGAGGGTCTGATTTTCAGAATTGGGTGAGCACATGTTTTCTGAAATTTAAAAACACTTCAAAATGTTTCAAGTTAGAAGCCAGAAGTCAAGGACCCCAAGAAAGCTGCACCATTAGGCACATTTGTTACAGAATTAGTGCCCAGGTTAGATTCATTTGCATTCAGAGAAAGCCTCCACGCACACTGGAGTACACAATCTGCATTGCTGTGACACAAGATTAAACTTTATTATTGTCTTGCTTTTAATTGCTAACAAGCGTAAAAATTACCCTGGCCATTTCCTAAAGAAGCAACTGATTGGTTTCCTCTGCTTACACAATCTGCTTTAATTTAATTTGAGAGACAGAAATCAAGGAGGGAAGGTATGGAGTCATGTATGGGCCTGTTTGCTGTATTAGCTGTCTGTTAACGTGGGTTTTGTGTAATAAGAGGAGACTTTGTATTTAAAGCAGTTTAGAAATACTGTTGGGTTTTTTCCATTTAAATATACAACAGTAAATGATCTCAGTCACTGGTAATGCTTCCTGACATGCAATTTATTATGGTGCTGAAGTGGATTCTGCAGAGCCCAGGGGATACAGCTCCTTTAAGCACCTTTGTGGAAACAAATCTTATTATCAGCGAGTGTTTCAGACTAGTATTTCTCCTCACATCTTGGCAAGATATTAATTTCACTGCTCTCCCTATTTCTTTCTTTTCTGATTACTGATGGTATATGGATCTTGTGAGGAGGAGGGAATAGACCGGAATGGAGCACATTTCCCTTGGTGATCATTCTGAGCGTTGTATATTTGTGTTATATATTACAGGAAGCAGCCATCAGCTGCTGGATCCAGTTCAGTGATGGATCTGTCATGCCCCTGGATATTTATGACTCCAAAGACTTCTCCCTGTCAGCCACCTCGCTGGATGAGAAGGTGGTCTCCATCCACCACGACCCCAAATTCAAGTGGCCCGTGATTGCTGCTGAGACCGAGGGCCAGGGGACCCTGGTGAAGGTGGAGATGGTGATCAGTGAATCGTGCCAGAAATCCAAGAGGAAGAGCATCCTGGCTGTCGGGAGTGGCAGCATCAAAGTGAAGTTTGGGCAGAGTGATGCCAACCCGAACATCAGCGACAGCAAGCACAGGGGTGCCGGTGTCCACCTGGAAAACCACGCCAGTGACCGGCGCCAGAAAAACCCCTGGCAGGAAAGAGGGGACGGGCAGTACTACAGCTCCTCCATGGGCCACGAGCAGGGCAGGGGCACCACCACTCACAGGTCTGTCCTGAGCAGGAAAGAAGACAGAGAGAGCCTCCTGGATGATGACAGCCAGAACCTGCCCATAGACTTCACGAGCTTCCCTGCACAGGTGGATCTGCCGAGAGACAACGGCGACGCGGAGGAGAACGACCTGGTGCAGACACCCCGGGGCCTCAGCGACCTGGAGATCGGGATGTATGCTCTGCTGGGGGTCTTCTGCCTGGCAATCCTCGTGTTCCTGATCAACTGCGTCACCTTTGCTTTGAAGTACAGAAACAAGCAAGTTCCCTTCGAAGAGCAAGAGGGCATGAGCCACTCTCATGACTGGGTTGGGCTGAGCAACAGGACAGAACTCCTGGAGAATCACATAAATTTCTCATCCCAACAAGATGAACGCATCACAGCCATCGACAGAGGAGTGGACTATGAGGAGAGCAAATACCTCCTCAGCACAACCGCCACCAAAAATATCGATGGACAATCTTTCAGGTCTCCTGAGTCCGCATTCACTGAAGGGAAAGAACAGAAAAGTGAACCAACCACCTCTCCTACCTCTAAGAGGAAACGGGTTAAATTCACCACCTTCACCACCATCTCCTCTGATGATGGGTGTCCAACTGTCAACTCAATCTTGATGAGTAACGAGGATGACATTAAATGGGTCTGCCAGGATATGGACCTGGGGGAGTGCAAAGAACTCAAAAACTATATGGAGAGATTACACGAAAATGCGTAACGAGACACAAAAGACTTTTTTTGTTTGGTTTGTTCGTTTGTTTGTTTTTCACTCACCTTCTGCCTTTAATTTTGGGTAGTGGGGCAAAATGTTGTATTCTAACAAGGATCAGCTGGTGGATAATAACTCAGTGGAGCCCCAAGAAGCCACCCAAAAGCAGCTGGGAGAGCAGAGATCCTGGACAGCTCTTAAATTCAAGTCTTCTCTGTGTTCAGAGATGGAAGTGAGAGATGTGTGTGGTTTTTTGATACACGGTAACATGAAAAAAAAAACTTAGAAAAATAATACGGTCTCATTCTCTGAGCTTTCCCAGGAAATCAATAAATATAACAAACTCCAGTGCAGGTTGGATATTACAAAGCTCACACAGCTCTACTGTTCAATATTGCAAGCTTTGGTTAAAAGCAAAAGATTGGTGTCAGAATGAATAGATCCATGAAAAGAGCATGTCGTTCGAGCCACGTGCAGAGAATATCCATCCAGGAACATTAATTTAAAGCTGACAAAAACCAACAGTGTGAACAAAGCAGCTCCCAGAGCTGAGGAGTCAGGAGTTTCCAAAGAATCTGGAGGGGATAAAGGATAACTGGGCTGTTTACAAACCAGCATGTTTGCCTCCCAAGCACTGACAATGGATACACATATACAGTTCAAACTGAAACTCTTTTTAAGTAGATGCCAAGGTAATAAACTTTGCCAGCCAATTTTCGGTATTTCTTAATTTGTAAAATAGGAGAGGATATAATCTATACTCAGAATATCACTCATATTAAGGAAGGTCTGTTTTGGAAAGTTTGAGAGAACGAGCTATTTTTAAAAGCCCACTTTATTTGATTGTCCTGTTTCGAGTTTGTATTCCCAGCCATTTCCCTGGATCCCCATCTGGTCTCCTGAGGGCACTCACCAGAACCAGCCTTGGAAGCTGTGGTTCCTTCCCTCCCCTCCTGTGCACACTCACTCCTCCAGGGCTGCTCCTGCCGAGCACAGCCCTGCTGGTAGCACACTGCCCTGTTTGCCCATGCTGTCATTCCCCAAAGCTGGCCACTGTCCCTGGGCTCAGTGCCACCTGTGCTGGACTGGACACCAGCAGCAGCTGCCTCTTTGTCCATCCCCTCCCTTGGGGGAGGTGGGGTTGTTCAGTTCCTTAGGCTCTCCCCTGCCCAGCACGTTTAGAGGGCACTCAGAGGTCCCAGGGGAGAGCTGCACATCCAGCATTGAACCCTGCACAGCCAAACTCAGCAGATAACATTTGTTTCTCCCAGGGGTGATGATTATCTTTTGTTTTCTTCTGATAAGGATGTACATACGGTAGGATTTCAGTGATTACCCTTCCATCCCGACGTGCCCTCCAGACCTCAAACCATGACACTTCTTGGGAGGTCCAAGAGCAGCCTCCAATGGCCAGTGGCAAAGTGCCAAAGCACTGACTAAAATCCAGGTAATGGATTTTATATATACAAATATTTCAAGTTTTCCTTTATTTTCTGAAGTAAGTCCTCGCCCCCTTTTTGTTAAGTCTTCCATCCTTGAATCTAGGTTGCTCAGTTTAATACACACCCGCCCTCCCACAAACACTTAGATTGAATCCCTCTATATTTAGAATGTACTGTAGATTGTAAGAATGTAATATATATATTTATAAACATGCCAACTGTGAATAAAATTTGCATTTTAGTGGCTTCATCTTTTTTCCTACTCTGAACACCTCTTTCCTTTCACTGTCAGAATGTTTACCCTGAGAGAGGCTGGCAGCAGTACGGGGCTGTGTCCTCTGATGAATCCAGGAAGGCTCATGGCACCATCCACTCAGAGTTTTACACTGTGCAGTGGTGGGGCAGAACTCACAGCACCAACCACGTGTTGTGCTGCAAACGTACGTGCACCGAGTCACCCTCCCAAGATTTGAAACTATTTGCAAATAAATCCATGTGCTTTATTCCTAGCCTGAAAGCCCGATGGGTGAGTTTCTGGGTTTGGGTTCTGGTTTTCTTCTCTTGGGAAGATCCACATTTGGCTAAACGCCTTTCAGGGCAGTTTTAGGAGGGGAGGTGAGTAAATAGAGCAAATGTGCCAGTGCTTTGGAGATGAGACAGTCTTTGCTTTCTTTCAGCACCTCTGCCCAAGGCTTGGATGATGCAGTGCAGGACGAGGTGCAGCAGTGACAGCACAGTGCAGGACGAGGTGCAGCACTCAGGACAGGACAGTGCAGGGTCCAGACGAGCTCTGGAGGAGCTCTCAGGTGAGGGAAGCAGCCTTGGAGCTGCAGCAAAGCGTGCCAGCCTCCCCACAGCTCCAGCCGTGTTCTAGCCCAGCCTTGCCTCCAACTCTCGGGCTATTTCGGGTGCTTTTTGCACGTCACTACGTGGTGTGTGCAGTGAGGCAGTCAGGCTGAGAGTGCCCAGGTCTCTCTGGAGCCCAGCAGAGCAGAGATGTGAGTGCCAGGCTGCCTTTCCAACGTGGCACTGCGTGGCCCATCTCCCTCTCTGGGAGGAGCAGGTACAGTCCACGCTGGGAGCAGCCTGTCACAACTGCTCTGCCCACAAACTGCCCTGGAAAATCCAGATTGCTGCCTCAGCTGCCTCTGGGGAACAGGAGGAACTAACAGCAAGTTCCTCTGGTAGCACAAAGCACAGCAGTGTTCTCTGAGGACACACAGCCACCAGCTCCAGCGCTGGGGATCCTGACACGCAGATGTGTGCCTGTCTGCTTGCTCAGGGTCCCCGTGTCCCCAGCAGCTGGAACTTGCTGTTGTCCACAGGGCAGTGCTATAAATAATGCACAGTGTTTAGAGTGCTTTTTTCCCGTGGATCTCACAGGGCTCTGAGCAAGGTGTGTCCCTTCCTGACGTGGGGAACCCCAGGGGGAAGGGATTTGCCCAGAGCCACTGCAGATCTGTGGCAAAACCCCGCTGTGCAGGATCCTGAGAGTGAATTGTGGCCACCTGTGTGCAAGCAAACACTCTTAATTAATCTGCTAATAGCAGAATAAACCGATTTCCTATAGAGGTTTTTGCATGTATGTGTCTTTTTCGGGGGTGTTTGTACATTCCCTTTTTGCACTGCACACAGCCCACACTTCAAGCAAAACCTTCTGCACCTTGGAGCATCCCAGGGGAGGAAGTTTATGTTTCAGGCCATCAGCTGAGATCCCAACTGGCAAACGAGGGGCCTAAATTCTATTCCCCTTCATTAAAGCAGTGATGGTGTTTAGATGTTGCACACACACAGTGTTTTGCAGCTGTGGCTCCCGTTGGCAATCTCTTGAACCTGATAAAGAGCCCTGCTGGCAGCAAGCAGTCTCCTGTGAGAGTTATTAATTACCTTACTGTTTTCTTCCTTGCATTTGCCTCTTATTTTCATGTTTGAGTCTCTCTTCCTGGGAGTAGCCTGATAGACTGATAGAGGCATGTTAAAAAAAGGGGAAAAAAATTTATCTGATACAGTTTGGTTCTTTTTAGAGATTTTATGCATGAATACAATCAGGAGTAGAAACTTGATGGTCCTATAAATCAGGTAAGCTGGTTCTTTACTCTCTTCCTTCATTTTAAAAGCTTCCCCTTCAGCAGTCTTAAATATATGGTGGTTTAGACCCAGCTGCATTAATACACCAGTGAATTCAAAGTCTGAGCAATGCAGCTCAATAATTGGTTTGAAACAAGGCTTCTCTGGAGGTAAGTGACTTGAAAAACCAGAATAGGTATTAAATCTATGTGCAGCCTGCACCAAGTAGCTCTAGAAACTACTTTCACACCTCGTTTCCATAATGAATGGGATGTAAATGAAACGAGCACACTGGAGACACTTTAGTTCAGCTCTGTGTGTGTTCAGTTTCTCCAAGAGTGCCAGCTCTCAGTCTCCTGTGGCCTGAGGGCTGTTCTGCCGTGGCAGCTCCTCAGTGAGAGCTGAAGGACTGGTGTAGCACAGCTTGGAAGAGCCTTTCACATGTGTCACTGAGGAGGGAGTGCTGGCTGGAGTCAGGATTGCATTGATCAAAGTCCAGCAAGCATCACTGAGGAGTTAGCTCAGGGAAGGAGCTATCACTGCCAAATGGTGCGTTTAGAAAAATGCCTCAAGTATTTAAAAAACCTCCCATAGATGAATTTATTTAGTCCTGAAAGCCCAGGAAGTCTGTCACGTATTTCTACGTGTTCATTGTGCTACCAGAGCCCAGCCCTGGAGCCCTGCAGCCACACATCTTACTGCCTGCAGTGCAATGCCTGCCACCAAATCTCAGAGCTGTCCTACTGCCCCCAGCCCTCCCCATCAGGTGTACACAGGGTGAGGGATGTGGGAGGAGGAGGAGAGCTGTGTCCTGCAGGACAGGGACACGGTGCCAGCCCGAGCCCCCCACACAGCACAAACCCTGCCTCACTGCGTGTCTGGCTGCAGCTTGAGCTGCCCCCTGACAACAGAGAGCTCTAAACCAAGTTAGAGTATCACCTGCAAAGTGCTGAGGAGACAGAATTTGCGTTCTGCTCCCAGTTCATTTCTGTTTGAAATCTCCCTGCTCGTGCACTACCCCAGCCATATGCTTAAGCACCTTTCTGAACGGGTGTTTGGCTTCCAACACCCATCACCTTCCTCATGCATAAGTAATGTTCCTTCCCTGTGAAATCAGAAGCTGTTGGGCTTCTCAGTGAGAGCTTAAACAGGTGAAGCTCAGAACTGGCAGCACTAATGGCCTGAGGAGAGCAGAGCACCTGGTCCTGTCCCATCCTCGGGAGCATCACAAGGGCCAGGGTCACACGAGTCAAGCAAACGTGCCTGGAACAGGGTCATTTCTGCCTTTCTGCTGATGGGATATGAAGACCTCTGTCAACAAATCCTTCATTATGCAGGCTCCCTGCTCCAGCTCCGTGAGGAACAGCAAATTAAGCAGCCCACGAATGTAATATTCATGGCTGGAGAAGCAGCAGTGCTGCAGTGTTTGTGTGTACTGCCAATGCTCATTAGGAATCCCCCATCACACTGCCACGGGGGCTGGTGGATTACACACAATTTCTGCCACCATCTCCTCGGAGCAGCCCAGGGAGCCTGGAGGGACACAAATGCCCACGTTGGCTTGCACCAGCCCCGAATTCACCAGCTCCTCGCTGCTGTGGGTGCAGATGAGGCCTCCTGTCGAGAGCTCCCTTTGCAGACCCTGCTCCAGCCCTGCCCCTGGCTGGGTGCCACAGCTCCGTGGCACCTGGAAAAGCCCAGACTGGTGCCCCCAGCACCAGAACGCTGCAGCTTTGAAGTGTAACAGGGACTGTGCTTGTTCATGTTCAGGCCTGTGTTCCTGGTAATTAAATTAGCATTTCCTACAGTCAGTTAATACACTAATGACATAAAAACCAATCCAAGGAGCTTCACCACTCAGCCCTGATGATACGAGACTGCAAAGATGACCGAGTCCCATTTTCAGCATTTTACTGAGCTCAGTAAGTGCAGATGAGCAGAGAGGAGGAGAAATAAGGACAGAAGAAGTGTCCTTCCACTCTCCCTGGGCACTGCTTGGGTCAGCACACTCTGGATGTGTCCAGAATGATCTGTATCCATGAACAACTCACCCACCAGTACAGGTGCATCTCATGCCTCCCAATTTCTTCAGAAAATCCTTTTGTCTGATGACTGTGGACACACATTTTCTGTCCTGTTGTCATCAAGCCAAACCCTTAAATCACTGTGCTCCTCTTGGCCATTAATAACTTTTTACAGCTTTCTCCCATCAGTCCTCTCTCTCAGGCCTAATCAATAGCTCTGCTCTTAGCATTTGGCATTCCCTCCTGTTCTGCCCGTTAGGATACCAAGGTCAAAGCAGTCCCTCTTGTGTTTCTCCCTTAAATAAGTGGTATCAGCCTGCAAAATAGTTTGCAATAGTGAAAAATCCCGTGTATTGATCAGGGCTTGCTCTGTACCAAGCTCTCCACACAGCCTTGACTGGAATAGAGCACTCAGTAATGTGTTTTTCCTGAGCATAATTCATGCAGCTGGAGAGGCATTTTTGGCAGACTGCAAGTGCAGGCTCAGAAGGATTTTTTCATTGCACTGCACAGTCCTTGCACAATCACCCCAGCCCCTGAAGAGCCATAGGATTTTAATCATCTCTTCTGATTGTTTTGTCCCCTCATCTTCTCCAGGGCTGGTGTTCCCCACTCCTGCTGCACCCCTGAGGAGGGACTTTAATTGCAGAGGGTGCTCTTCTAACCCAATTGTAATGGGATCTGTGAGGCTGCTGGGGATGATTGCTGGAGTGGAGAGGGAGGACAGACAGCCTGAGCATCATTACTCAAATCAGGCTTTAAACCAGGAGAAATTTCCAGGTTTTGGAGCAAGAGTCAGGCCAGAGCACCGAAAAATTTGCAAACAGCTAAATTTTGCCACTATGATGCTCCTAAAGAAAATAACATCATCTCCTCCTTCGGAGTCACACCCTTACATCTTGAAAGCCTGGTTCAGCTTCTCACCCTCCCCTGCAGTGACCTGGGCTATAAACAGCCTCTCCTCCCTTTGGGGTGTCGGCTTGGGAGCTCTGAAGGGGATGGGAAAAGGGAAAGCAGCAGAGAGGGGGAGAAAGGAGCAAAAGGGGACAGGGAGGGCTGAGCTGGGACTCGGGGGCACTTTGTAGCCTGCCCTGTTGGGAAGGGAACAGCAGGACACACACCCTTCTGGGCTTTGTGAGAGGCATCCAGCCCAGCCCTGGGACCAGCCCGACCTGGGGGCACTGGTGCCACCTCCAGCAGGATTTGTGCTGAGCCCAGTGTCCCCAGCTCAGCCTGGGGAGGGTCTGGGCTGTGCTCTCCCTGCCTCCCGACCCCACAGTCCATGTCCTGGGTGAGAAGTTGCTGGATTAACCAGGAGCTCCCAAGCAAAGCACAAATCTCCAGGGGAAATGCCCCTCACTCTCATCAGTGTCATCTGCTGCTGTGGCTTCGGATGGAGGCAAGGGGTGGGAGATTACAATTCTCTATTCCGAGGCAGCAGGAGGCCTTAAACAATACATACTCGTGTATTTCTGTGGATCTATAGCCATAGATGGGTGCTTTAGGTACCTCCAGAGTGGCCTGTCCTCGTTTCTGCCTCTAATTCACCACTTGCTTACTACAGCTTCCCCATCCCCCTTTTTAATATTTTCACTTACCGTACTTTAAAGAGCCAGAAATAGCTTGTCAGATTGAGACAGCTCTTGAGAAGTTTAATTTTCCTAATGCTTGTTGGAAATCCCCTTTCTGAATCTGCAGGAATATTAAGGTTCTTAGCATGAGCTGTGCAGAGAGGGAATTTGCAAGTAAAGCTGTCAGGGAATTGCAGTTGGGTTAGGAGAGGCTTGATGGACAGCGGGATGGGTACAGGATGTGTCTCCGAGGAGGGAAGGATGCCTTGGAGCCACGGGTGGCAGAGTTGGGAGGGGATGGGGAAGTGCCAACTATTTGTTTTCTCCCTGCCAGACCTGGGGGACAGAATTAGCCAAAATCAGAGCAGAGACACACGGAGCGTTTACAAGCGAGGTAAGAGCTCCGATGGTTTTTGCTGCTGGTTCCCCACCTGGATTTGTGTTGTCACCGTTCGTGGCTGTCGCAGCTCGTAGGCACTCGCTGTGCCCTGGCTCTTGGCGGGCACAGCCGGCGCTGCTGTGGGTGACAGTGGCTTCTGCAGAATGTCCCTGCACCCAGACACGGGCACCTGGGAGCCCTCTCACGCTTTGGGCTGCAGGGACAGGGCTGAAGGAAGCTTGAAGGAGAACCGGGACAGCCCGGAGCGCTGCTGAGCCCAGCCCGGAGCTCTGCTGAGCCGAGCCCGGGCGGGGCTGAGCCCAAATCGGAGCTCTGCTGAGCCCAGCCCCGAGCCCAGCCTGGAGCTCTGCTGAACCCAACCCTGAGCTAAGCCCGGAGCTCTGCTGAGCCGAGCCCNTGTCCCTGCACCCAGACACGGGCACCTGGGAGCCCTCTCACGCTTTGGGCTGCAGGGACAGGGCTGAAGGAAGCTTGAAGGAGAACCGGGACAGCCCGGAGCGCTGCTGAGCCCAGCCCGGAGCTCTGCTGAGCCGAGCCCGGGCGGGGCTGAGCCCAAATCGGAGCTCTGCTGAGCCCAGCCCCGAGCCCAGCCTGGAGCTCTGCTGAACCCAACCCTGAGCTAAGCTCGGAGCTCTGCTGAGCCGAGCCCGGGCGGGGCTGAGCCCAAATCGGAGCTCTGCTGAGCCCAACCCTGAGCCCCCCTGAGCCCTGCCCGGAGCTCTGCTGAGCCCAGCCCCGAGCCCAGCCCGGAGCTCTGCTGAACCCAACCCTGAGCTAAGCCTGGAGCTCTGCTGAGCCGAGCCCAGGTGGGGCTGAGCCCAGCCCGGAGCCCAGCCCCGAGCCCCCCTAAGCCCAGCCTCTGCTGAGCCGTGCCCAGGGGGGGCTCCAGGTGGGGCTGAGCCCAGCCCGGAGCCCCCCTAAGCCCAGCTCACCGGTCGGGCTGGGCTGAGCCGAGCCCAGGCGGGGCTGAGCCCAGCCCGGAGCCCCCCTAAGCCCAGCTCACCGGTCGGGCTGGGCTGAGCCCGGCTCACCGCGGCCGGAGCTGGCCCCGAGCAGGAGGCACACACAGCCCCGAGGGGCAGTGTCCGGCCAGATGGGCAGGGATGCTGCCGGTGTTTGTGAGGAAAGGCAGATTTATTCCGGAGAGTGGCAGTGCCAGGCCAGCGTGTCCCTCCCCGGCTGGCACCGGGGCTGCTCTGGAGTTGCACCATGCAGTTCCCCTTTCCTCCCCCCTAAGCAGAAGCAAATCGTTCCGTGAGATCAGAAGGGCTGATAATTCCTCCTCCTCCTCCTCCCCTTTTACCACCTGCTCTTTTCTTCCTGAGTGCCTGGCCTCAAGGAATTACTGAAATTAAATCTAGCAATTGAGGCTGCCCATTGTTCCCTGCTCTGTAATGTGCCGGAGTGGCACCTTTGTATTCATCCAGCCATCCCATCTCCTCGGATGTGCTGCTCGCACAATAGTTATTGTCGTGGAAGGGACCTGGAATGAGCTCCTGCATTATTCACTTCATTTATTTTGATACAATATTTGGAGCCACTTCATTAAATTCTCTTACAATGTCCTGTCATTTTTCCCCCGTCTCCTTGCCAATGCCTGGCTCATACAGATAATGCAGCAACAACAATGTGGGGTGTGGGGAGGTGGGGAAATGGATTTGTTTTCTATAAAAGGGGAGAGCTGTGAATTATTTGACTTGCTGATCTGAGGATTCCCTCTCTCTTCCCCTTCTCCCTTCAAAAAAAAAAAAAAAAGAACAACTAGCTTGAAGCACATCATTTTTGGGTAATAGATACAGGCAGTAAATACTCAGGGCAATTAAGGCTTGAGCAAAGAGAAAAGCCTCCAGCTTTACAGCCAGTGTGGGGAATGCAGAAGACAGGATATATAAACACCTATTTACTGGTACTGAGAAATGAGCCACTGTCTTCCCTCACCTTTCAGTGTTTTCATAAATGCAACAGATCGGTCTTGTGAATTGGTTTTTTTTTTCCTTTTTAATGTTCCAAACGCTGTGATCTGAGGAGGGACTGATGGAACACAGACTCCCCAGTGCCTCGGGGACCGCTGTTTTCCTGGCATTGCAGAAAGTGTCAGAGTTGCCAGGGGCATCAGGGAGCTTTCCTCCAGGTGTGGCTCGCAAATTGCTCCAGGGGAAGACTTTGGCTCAGCAGCTCAGACTCTCCAGTGAGCAGCTTGGATGCTGAAGAAGGGAGTTTTATGCAGTGGAGTTCAGAGAATTGAAACACTGCAATTCCTCCCAGGTTAGGTGGGGTTTTTTTGGGATTTCCATCCTGCCTCCTCACAACAACAGTGTTTAAGGTGCGAAGGCAAAAGGGCTCCCCTGCACGCACCCCTTGGCTGCATTTGAGCAGCTTTACAAAATCTCCTTTCCTCCAGGCTCTCCCCACGCTCCTGGGGGCTGTGCTGGTGCCTCCAGCATCTCTTTGGCTGATGCAGTCAGGAGGGATTTGTGTGTCCAGGTGAGGCTCCTGCTCTGCCTCCACAGGTGCTTTCCATGAGCACATAATCATCTCTCTGGGGTAACAGAGCCCACCCTCAGTAATTGTGTGTGATCAGGTACCAGGTTTCACCTGTTTTTCTGTGCCCCTTCATCAGCCAAAGCCAAAACACCTGAGGGAAGGTTACTTGAAGTGGAAAACAGAGAGTAAACTGCAGATAACTCTAGAGCTCGACAACTTAGAAACAGCCAGCTGTAATTGTACTGCTCTGTGGGAGAATGTGCCTTTGGGCATCCCTGGGTGAAGACTGCACTGGAGGAATCACACTCTGGACTCTGGTGTCGATTAAGCCAGGAGATCTCAAGCAGGAGCTACAGAGGTGAGGAAACCTTGGCCCAGAGCAAAGGGAATCATCCTTCCAGACTTCTGGGACAGCCACTGTAAGTGTGAGACTGAAAGAACTAATTGTGGTGATGGGAATAGTAAATACTTGGTTATTTATTGTTTCCTGAGGTAGTAGCATTAACAAAAGCTTGTCACTACCCCGTGTGTATTTTTGGGACTGCAGAGAAGCTCCTGGCCCCTGCAGCACCCACGAGCTGGGGGTGCAGGGACCCCTCCAGCCTCTAATGCAGCCCCTTGCTGCAGCATAAATCTCCTTCTGTGACACCCCAGAGCTGCTGAGCCAAAGCAGCCAAAACTCTTTTATACCCTCATTGCTCCGTGTTCCTCCTTCCAAACGTGCCTCTGCTGAAATATTGCAGTGACCATAAATCGTGTGTGTATTGAGGGAGTGGGTGATGATTTGGCTGCTCAGCCTGTGTTTGCCCCTCGGTGCAGAGCACGTTCGTACCTGAGCCTTGGCTGATGATTCATTAGCTGCAATTAGTCAGGAGGCTGGGGCAGCTCTTTGGAAATGAGTTGTTAACAGCAGCTTCTTTGTAAATGTTACTGACAATGATTTGATTTCTTGGTGGTTCTGGGTGGTCGCTCCCGAGCAGAGAGAGCGTGGGGCTGCATTTTCCACCCCTAAAGCCTCGACTTGCTGGTTTTTCCTCAAGCTTTTCCTTACAGAAATGAATATTCAGTGTAGCAGAAAATGCTTTGTTATGTGGAATGTATTACGATAAATATTCTGTTTAAATCCTTCGGGAGGGTTTAGGTTTTTTTTTTTTTCTTTTAAATAACTTTAAGTAAAGCTGGACTCAAAAGGCTTCATTTGCAGCTGTTCAAATTAACTTTTTCTGGTGGAAATAATAGAGGTGGATGATTAAAACTAATATTTTATGGATTTTTTGGTAAGGGAATTTACAATCCACGTGTTAGATTACTTCAATTTAGGTTACCTAGGAAAGGGCTAATAAGGAACACAGCCTGTGCTCCCAGCCTCCAAAGGCAATTTGTTATGTTAATAGATTGACATTTAAATATTTGGTGTGGAAGAGAAAAAAGAACATTTCACTGGCTGCAGCACAAACCAGGTTTGGAGTCTTTTATGATCTTTATGCAGCAGTCAATGAAACATCTACTGGAAGGCAGAGGTTTATGTGACAAAGTCTGTTCCCGTTGAAATACAGCTTCCCATCAATGTCAACACAGAGTAATATCTCACGGAGCTTTTCCCCGTGTGACAATTACTTTAATTATTCAGGTGGCAGAAGAATTCTTGTCACATTTTCAGCACGAACACCATTTCTCTGTAGCAGGGGTTGTTAAAGCCTCGTGAGCCGTGGTGGCACTGCTCTGCAGCTGAGCCTGGGGAGTGACACCTGCGGAGGGTCAGGACAGTATTGTGGGCACACAGGCACACATCCCTGTTCCCAAAGCATAAATGTGGCTTTATTCCTCATTTCGGAGTAAATTCAAATAATACCCCTCCTCAAATCTTTGTTTTGGACTGAACCACGCCGGTTTGGCAGTAGTTACTTTTCTCTAGCATTGAATTCTCTTGCTGGATAACTGGTCTTTGAGACTGCTCTTTAAACCTTGGGGTTTTTTGGTGGCTTCGGTATTAGGGCTGGAAACTTTTTTAGTGGCTTTGGTATTAGGGCTGGAAACTCTGCTCTGCATCCTCTGCTTTTAATCCGAGTCAGGCAGTGGAGATGGAGCGGTGTGTTTGGAATAATTCTGTATTTTCTCAGTAGAATACTGAGCCACAGCCTTAACCTTCCCAGTAGCTCGTGTCAGTTGCAGCTGAGTTATTTGATTAAAATATTATTTCTACCAGCTACTTGCAAGTGCTGCAGCAATCTGATTTATCCTCGTTGTCAGTGTGTGTTTGTTTAGCCTTTCAGAGGGAATGAACTCACCATTCACTGGGCACTGATGCCAAGGGAACAATTGTATTCCAAAATAATGGAGTGTGATATGCAGTGAAACATTTTGCCCGTGCAGTTGCATATAACCCACAATGGGAATTATTTGGTGGCTTAGGGTGTCATTGTGCTTCCTCTGTGGATGGGACTTGCAGTTTTTGTATGAGCCCAGGGTTATCCCAGTCTGTGCAGGAGCTCGGTGTGCTCAGGGGTGGAGGTTTGTGCTCTGGGGTTACCTGCTGAGTGTTGTCACAAACAAATGACGATGTATTTGTCACTTTTCCCCCGCAAAACCTGGATTTCTCTGAATTTGGCCCGAGAAATGCTGGGAACTAAAGAGCTGGAACACTTCAATCCTCAGTTTTTAAGCAGTGTTGGGAGTGGAGTGCCCAGTGCTGTGTCACAAAGGTCTGATTTCCAAGGTACAACTCACAGCCAATATTCTTAACAAGCCCAGTGGGAGAGGGGATCCCAGTGAGAGCCAGGCCCTGGTGCCTCAGAGCAGACTCACAGAGGCTCTTTGTAGCCTGGCATCCCTCTGGCATTCTGCGCTTCCCACATCTGAGCTCACGGCCTAAGCCATTAGAGTCCTTCCAAAATGTCTTCACAAGGCTTTTTAATTTTAATAATGTTTGCTTTTTCTTGCATTTCTTGACAAGATACTGCCACTTGACATATGTTGTTGAAAATGTAGTTTTCACTTCTTGTGTGTATGGATACTTACACATGAACCTTATTGTAATTTAATTTTAACACTGCCATAGCAGCATTTGATTTTTTCTCATATTAAGTAAAACCTCACTTATTTCTGACTCGTGGGCAGAGCAGTTCTAACCCTGGCCTGCGTTCCAGGGAAAACTGAAAATTAACAAAGGGAAAAGCAGGGAAAGCATTAGCAGCACATCCTCATTATTGCATTTATATTAAAGGGCTCTCTATTTTCCTCCCTCCCACCAGATGAAGCAACAAGGTTTTATTTAAAGCAAGTTTCTCTTGCTCAGTCCTTAATGGCTCAAAGTTAATGCCTTGAGGAATAATCTGACTTATTTTCTCTAATTTTCTAAAGCAGAGCTGCTGCACAAATCTCTGCCACCAGTACAGCCAGATTGCCCAGCCTTGCCCTGAAAATGGTGTGCACAGCTTGCTCTGAAAGCATCCCCACCCCTCACGAGGGTGCCCCTGATCCTCCCGTGAGGGCAGATGCCCACCTCAGCTGTAAACTCTCCTGGCATTTCTGACAGGGATAATTGTGGTGCTCTGGGGCACTTCTGGCCTTACCAAAAAATAGATGGGAGGAGGGAGCCGTGCATTTACAGGCACCACGAGGAGGGGGGAGAACAGCATCTATTTTATGTGACAGCTTCTGAAAGAGCATCACAGACGTGCCAGCTTCATCTCCAGGCTTTTTTTTTTTCTGCTTCCCATGATTAAATTTCTGTCTTCCCAGAAATCTTGCAATATCAAGGCACATTAATGGCAGTCCTTGCATGCACGTTATTTGTTGGTGTGGCAGCTGTGGTGGAGCAGGGATGGTTTTACATCAGGAGACCCCGAGTGACACTTCAGGGGGTGGCAGTGGGTCTGTTGTGACCCCCAGCCCTGCAGAGCCAGGGGTGCTGCAAAGGGCACAGAGCTGGGCTGGGGAGCTGCCTCCTGCCTAAATCCGAGCCTGGTGAGCAGCAGGAGACAGGGCAGGGGTGGCTGCAGTGGGGGACAGCACTGCCTGAGCCCTGCTGGATGGGAGCCTCCCCTCTGTGAGCCCTGGACACGTCCTGGGGTTTTATTCACACTGAGGCCATGCAGGATTGTTGGTGATTATGCAAACGGGACGGGGACCTGGGACTGATGCTCCATGAGCTCTTTTAATTATTTTATCAATCTCACGTACAGGAGATGATACAAGCTCACATAGCCCCAGAATTCCAAAGAATTTCCCAGTTACAGATCATTCTTAAAGGTTCTTCAACCAATAGTATTCTTATAAAAAATTACTGACAGTTCTCTTAACCAGTCTCTAATAGTGCACCTGTGCTTGTTATAAACAATACCTGCTTGTTTTATACCTTGCACAGTATTCCATTATTCAGTTCAACTTTATCTCTCTTACTCAGCATAATTTTTGCAACTCAGAGCTGTCTCAGCTGAACCTAGAAGCTTGAACCATTGTTTCAGTGTCCTTGCCTGTTATATACTTGTATCTTCTTAAAGTTCCTGCAGGCGAAGCTGATCTCTAAAAACTCTTTCTCTATAATTCTGAAACCTGCTTTTAATTCTCGGGCCCTAAAATCCTTTTACCTTTTCCTGTGTTTCCCACCCAGGAACACACGTTTTAAGTGTGGAAGGGACAGAGAAGTTCTCTCATTTAGCTACAGCACAGTGACTAAAAAGGGTTGAGGATGCAGCAGGTAACCAGACAAAGCTCCAGGGACACCTTGGAGCATCTCCCAAGGCTAAATGATAAGAGATGTAATCAGCAAGAGACTAAACACGAACCAGAGACTGAGCTACAAGCTCTGAGAAAGGCTTTAAACCTGTTCAGAACAGAATCATTTCTAGGGTCATGCTGAGATGAGAAAGGGAGTGAAGTGGTGTTAAAAGATGATGAATATTCAGAACATGTAATACTGATGTTCTCCTGTTCCAGAAAGTGGTTATTAAATTTGTCCATTGCCTCTTGCTCTGCTGTCATACACAAAAAGGTGCAGCTTTGTTGCCTGACTTGTGCTGCAGCCTGTGAAATAACACGGGGCCAGGAGAGCCTTACTTCAAACCATAATCCATAGTGTGAGGTGCTGGAAATCCTGGCATTTCCCTGCACTGGGAGCTCAGCAGTGTTAGCTGGGTCAGGTGTGCAGTGCCAGGTGTAAATGCTTGTACAAGCAGGAGTTTATGCCATTTTTAATGTGATTTCAGGTGAATTCTTACTTATCTAAACCTATTAAAGGCAAAAAAGAACTGGGCAGCAGCTAGGAGCTGTAAGGGATGGCAAAGGCCACACTCAGGGATGTGAGCTTTTGATGTATTGCTCAAGTTAAATTAAAGCTTTGGTAACTCAGTTCAGCTCTCTAAAATAACCACTAAAATAACAGTGTGACTTCTCAATGGCAGGGATTAATTTTTGAAGCAGGAGAGGGGCGTTTAGTTTCAATGAATGATGAAACTTGATTGAATCAAACAAATGAAATAAGTGCCCTCTATCTGGCAAGGTTATACTTGTGGCTGGACTTGTGTCTTGAGCAGATCTCAAGTACAGAGGAATGGGAATTGCATGTAAGAAGCACATTAAAATATCATAAAAAGGCTGCAGGAAGGGTTAAAGGGTGCTGCAGGGGGTTAATGCTCTTTCAGGTCAGGTGTCCACAACTGTGGTTTCTCAGTAACCAGATGTTCTCTGCTGGTCTAATTAAAAGGTATTGTTTAATTTCAAACAAATGTTTTAAATTAGCTGGATGGCAATGCTCTGGGGGAAATGAGTTTCTAGAGTCATTTTTTCAGGCACTGGACAAAACAAATGCTGGCCTACATTTTTTGGAAAGGATGTGAGACTTCAAGTGCCCTCAATATTTGATACCTAAAATAGATGTCACAGGAATGACACTGAATAATTACTCGATGACAACGTGCTTCATTTAGAGAGAATTAAATTGCAGATGATTATCCACCCTTTTTGAAAATGTAGATTATTTCTTAAAAAATTAGGAATCCTGGTTTTTACTACAGTTTGCTCTTCTATCGGTGACTGTGAGACTTTTTATTTTAATAAGTAGCTGCTTTCCTCTAAAATTCTCAATGCAATTAAGGCCCTGGAAGATGAAGGTTTTCCTTTTTTTGTGTCAGGCAGAATTAAAGGTACCAAGGAGCATTGGGACAGGTCCAAGGCTGTAGGGACCTGCTCTTACACAAGGTTTAAGTTTCAGACATGAAAGGGACTGGGCTGGGACCGAGCAGACAGAGGAGGGTGGAAGTGAAATAAATTCTGGAGTGATGAAATGACTTTGGACAACTTAATGAAAAAAAATGCTCAGATCCCACTGAGCCATTAAATGACTGAATTCCACATGGAAGCACCCATCTCCTCTGACAAGCCTTTGACAAAACTGTTTCTGTATTTTCATGGGGAATGATTCCTGACCTAAAGATTAAAAAGACTGAGGGGAGAGAGGGACAGAACGAGTTCTGAGCCCAGAGACAGGAGAATATGTGTTGGAAAAGAAGTGCTTGTGCATTCATTAAACCTAAAGGCAGCATTTGCAGGGGTTTGGGTTGGTTAATACTCAGGCTAAATTGATGGGAAATGATTTGCAGGAGAGGCACAAATACTTTTAAATCTTCCACTATAAATTTTAACATTTTTCTTTTACAATTTTAAGTCCTGATATGGTTATAGCAAACCACCAACACTAAAGCAACTGCCTGGTGCCAGGCTGGAGCTCTGGGGTTCTGGAAATGGAAACCACAATGGCCAGCACCCCAAAAAATGGGAAAACTTAGCCATCATCAGTGTTCTTAGGGCAGACACTGGTTAGGTCTGAGGGAGAATGTAGAAACTAACTCTGAAAATTGGGATATGTGTGCTTTAGGGCTAATTAAAATGAAATCCCCACTCAGAAAGCTCCCATTGCACATGGCTGGGTTTTGTCACAAGCCACCAAATTGTCTCCAATTCTGGGGTGATTGTGCCCAGGAAGGGAACAGCATCGTGGTCCCCATTGTTCAGGCCCATTGCTTCCATTCAGTTCCCATGGATTCAGTGGCAGAGTTAATTGCAAAATAAAATGCATGTAATTGGATTAATTAACAGTACATTTCAAGGTCCTGAAATACAGAAGTAGCCGTGGGGTAAATGCACAATGTAGTTTTTTTGCTGCAAACAGAACAAGTGCTATTTTTGGAGCTGTAGCTGCATCTCATCGAGGTGTGCTTTGCTTAAAAAGCTGCTTGGGTAGGAGTGGGGCTTTGAAGGGGAAGATAAATACTATAATTAGGGCTGCAGGACAACAAAAGGATTAGTCTTACCTATAAAATCATTTGAGTGAAGGTTCTGGAAAGATAATTATACCCAAAACTGCTTGCATGGATCTCATATTTTCCTTACAAGGACTTACAAGACTCATTGAATATTTATAGGCCTGGAACATAAGACTGGATGAAATTTAAAACATAAATCCAGTCGCAATTTATGATGATGAAATTCCCTGCAGTTGTTGCCCCAACCTTTTAGCCTTCATGGCCAGGCTCCCTGTGGCAGAGCTCGAGCCCCTGTGATAAATGATGCCAGAGCTGACTGCCCTTGATTGATGAGTGCTGCCTCCTCTGACGACTGCACACAGTCCTGAGGGCTCAGCTCACCACACTTTGGCTTGTTTTCCCTTCTTTTCTGTCATGCATCTCTTGCAGAAGGGCTGTTTGTGCTTCTGCTGTGGTTATCACATGCAAATGAGCGTGCTGTTTCCCAGATGCAGATTTCATATTTCTAGATTAAATACAGCCTGAAAAATCATATGTTAATTACATTCTGACGGTGTAGCAGAATTTCTCACTTGAACATATTTTGTTTTGCTGGGAATAGCACAAATTCCAGCTCAATGTATTTATAGTTGCTTGAAGCTTGGTAATAAATGTATCAGGCTGCAGAAAAAGCTTTCTAATCATTACTATTCCTAATCACCTACCATTAGCTCAATGCTTAGGCTTCTATCCCACACTCTGTATTTGTTTATTTGCTTCTAAAAACCTCTTCTTCTCAGGAGACAACCAAAGCTATTGGAAGGGGACTGGGGACAAGGCTAAGGATCAAAGGCCATCAAGCAGGATATCAGAAATAAACTGGCAGAGGAGAGCTCTGGGAGGTTTGGAGAGGAACAGGACTCTCTGAAGTTGGCTCCAGTAGTTAGAAAAGTCCTTTTTTTGGTTTTTTATTGCTAATAAAGGCCCCAGGCAACTGTGTTATGGTGAAAATCCACATTGCAGGAGTTCCCCCTTCAGTGTCTGGGTTGCAGTGGCCAAAAGAGACTGGGCAGTGCCCTGGGAGGGATCACTGCTCACTGGAGAAGGAGACACTGCTCCTCCTGGGACAGCAGCAGAGGATTCAGCTGCAGGGGCTGGTCAGGGCTGGCTGCTGGCTTTTAAACAGCTGCACTTCCACCCCAGCACAGCAAAGGACACACCAGGAATGTTTAGGAAAAACCTGGCTCCAAAGGGAGTGCAGCAGTTCCTGGGTTTTAAATCAGGCTGGTTTTGCCCTTGGGGATTGTTATTGAAGGCAGAGCTGAGCAGCACCAGCACAAAACAAGGAGGGAAATTTGGAAGAAATCAATATACAACATTCAAACTGCTTTCTTGTTTACTGTACCAGACTCTTGCAAAACATCAAAAATAGAGAGGAAAGCTTAAAATACACAGTGAACTTCATTATTACAAAGAAAAGTCTGACACAACAGCCACTGAAGTCAACAGGAAACATTTCACAGGCTCTCCTTGGGGCAGGATCGAGACTATAGAAAGCAAACAGTTTCCTAATAACAAGTAGTTAGAAATATGACCCTCGGTTTTTTATTCTTTAGATGCAAGTCCTTTGCTGACCAATGACAGACTCAAAGATGTCCATAGTCCCTGGGCTGACGGGGTGATTAGTGTGGACTTTAAGCAGAGATCAGTCTCACTTTAAGACAGCCTGCTGCATTATATTGCACTACATCCTGAAAAGCCACAAATAAGAACAAACAGTACCAAAACACACAGTAAACTGAAAATACCCCCCCCATCCCTTTTTATCGATCTCATAAATCTTTTAATAAATAAGTAAATCACAGAGGTACCAAAGGAACTGGCAAACTCAGAGGTAGTTTATGTCATGAAGCATCTCTGTCTGTGAGCAGCCACTGCTGCAGGGCCCTGCACAGCTCTGGCACCTGAGCCAGGTCTGGGCCACCTCCTGCTTTGGTCCCAGGGAAAAAAATGTAGGCACAGGGCTGCTGGGCCACAGCAGCTGCTCTGGAGGGGCTGCAGGGGCAGCACAGAACACAGCCTGCACTCCTCCCTCTCCCCAGGCACCAGCACTGCCTCTGCTTTTGGTGATCAGTGCTGGTGTGCAGGAAGCTGCCAGGTTCACACCTGAACACGCTGTTTGTGTAGTCTGGGCTCTGGCAGCAGCTGTGGGATGAGCACCTGAGCGTGGTCAGGTGGGTGTAAGCGGAGAGGAAGCTGCTGCTGCTGCTGCAGGGGGTGGGGATGCTCCATGGGCAGAACATTTCCCGTGAGTTCTGTGTGCTGAGAGCTCCCCTGAGTGCAGGAAATCCTCCACAGCAAACACCTGGGCTCTGCTCCAGGGGTGTCCCTCTCCTGCTGGTCCCACACTGAGCCTGCTCTGGGCTGAACTGGCCCTCAGGGAGCTGAGCTGGACACCTGGGGGAGGCTGAAGCAGCTGTGATCTCGCTGTGTTTGAACAGAATAACAATGCATGTCTGACTATTTGTCTAAAGAGAACCCAGGAGAAACCCAAAGCCAGTCACATTTCCATCATTAAAGTGCTCTAGTGGCTAGCAGCTGCAGTCTTGCAAGTCACTGGAGTCTCAGCACGAGGTTCTGGTAGGTTTTCCTTTCACCTTCCCAGGAATGATGTTTCTTCACGTAATCTTTGGCCCTTGTTATAATTTCTTTTTCCATAATGGGGTCATTCATCAAACTCTTGGACAGCACAACAAACTCCTAAAAAAGAGAAAGAAATGAATCAATTAAAATTTCTTTGAAAAAGTCCTAATGATACTGAAATAAGCTGGTAGCTGTCCTAAATAATTTTTTAAGGTCAATACCATAATTTATTTATAAATAATAATTTTATTATTTATTGATCATTATTTTACACAGCCCACCAACTAAGACATTAAAAATCAACTACAATTCCAAGAGTGTTAAGACAAATGAGCAACAAATTGAATGACACAAAAATTGCCTGCCTGCCCAATGGTTGGAAACCCAGGCTGGTTATAAATGAATTGCCTGGTCTCATGGAGAACAACAATCAGATGTTTGATCCCAGCTCAGCTAAACTTTTATCTCATTGCTACTGCGACATCTTCAGTGAATTTTATGGTAAGACTAAAAAAGTCCCAACATAAACACAGTGTAAAGATAAGAGCAGGCATGCAGCAGCAAGCTCTTCTGGACCTGGGCAGATACAGATACAGCAGGCTTAGCTCAACAAACACCAGAAAAAAATCACATATTCCCTTTAACTGGGCAAAATACCAGAGCTCAGAGATCACAACTGCTCCTCTGCCTCTCTCATTTACTTCTAGGCAAGAGAAATTGTGAACTTCAAACATGTGAAAGGAGATTTGATGTCTGAACTAATCTATTCTGAGCAGCTGGCCTAATTTTCTATCAAGAGACAACGTCCAATGCTTCAGCTTGATTACAAATGTGCTCAGATCTGTGCAAAACAGTGCCTTGGTTCAGCTCAGGAAAGCAGACAGCTCTTGTGTCAGTGGAAAATTAAGATAATGTATTGCTACACAATTGGTAGTGAAGATCTGTGCATGGGGACGTGGGGGACAAAGAGGATGGGAGCAGGAGATAGATTATTTACAGAGCCTGGCAGCTGTGACAGGAAATATCACAGGTAACACCAGAGCTCATATCAACGTGAGCTTAAGTAGAAAACTGTACCTGAAAATCTAAGTACACTGAGTGTCTAAATATCTCCACAGATACAGAATCTTTAGTTAGCATTCAATTTAGATGGAACTTTGCTGTGCAGGATCCACCCCAGGGACACACTGATAGGAGAAGTCACTGTGAGCAGGGATAATCACTGCTTTGACTCCTGCTGACAACACAAAGCAGCAGTGTGTGCATCAGTGCCAGGAAATGAAACAGGCAGAGACACAGATCACTTCTGTGCAAGGCTCTGTAACCAGGTGAGAGGAGAAGCACATTTCCATACACACACATGTGAAAAATAACCCCTTACTCTGCCTCAAACCAGTGCTGCTGCTGCTGCTCCCCCCCACACAACAGGGAAGGTGGCAAAGTCTCACCTGACTTATGCTGGCTTCATCCAATTGCCTGGATAATCACAGTAATAAATACTGTTCACACTGAACTACATTCCAGCTTTAATTTTATGCTCCTGTGGAGGATTTTATTTAAAGTAATGTTTAAAAATAATTTATGTAAATTACCTAAGAACAGAAGCAGCAATGTAACATTCCTTGACAGGTAGTCCTATTAGCATTCTTTTAAAATGTGGATATGGAGGACAAAAACTTGGAAACATGTAAATGATAGAAGAAATGAGATCCTTATTCATGGTTACAATACTTAAGGCTTAGGATAATTTCAGGAAAAAATGCCAAACTGCATAAAATTTGCAGGAGAAGATGCAGGAGAGAGAAAAAGTAAATGGAAAAATACCAGGAGATGGAGAGTAAGGACTTGCCAGCTTTATCCCTACTTCTCCTAATCCAATGTGACCACCCACAAGTCACTTGCAATCCGACTGGAAGCCACTGGGAAGAATCACTGTGACTTATCTGGGTTTTGCCTCGTACCCTTGGAGCAGCTGGCTGAGCTTGTTTTCAGGTTTGGATGCTCAACTTTAGATAGCAATAACTCCATTTCTCAGGTGTCTCCCCTATCTCCAAGGGACTGGCATTTCAGTTGTGGTTTTGTGGCAAGTCCTGGGCTTGCAGCATGCAGACATCCAGAGCTCTTTGGGAAAATCCAGCAATTCATTCTGCTTTGCCAGAATGAAATATAAAAATATATATAAAGTAATGACAGGGAGGTAACACATCTCTGGTAGCTGTGGTGCTGAATTTGTGCAAGTGATATTTGCACAAGTATTTGTGCACTCCCATATTTTGTTGTAGATAGGAATTAAGCTTCAGTTTTGGTGAAAGAGGGGTCAATTTCACAAATTGCCTTTCAACTATCAAACCTAAGGGTCTGAACTCCAGCAGCCCAAATGAAGGGAGGTGATATTCATGCTGGCTCACTACTTGGGGACATCCATATTGCTCATAAACCTTTATTCCCACACAGGAGTGGGTGTAATTAATTTACAGGTGGCAGCAAAACACGGTGTAAAAGTTAAGCCTCAGCAGTTAGTCACAACCCAGAAAAATGGGAGAAAATCATCTCCTCTACGTCCAGCAGCACTCTTACATCTGCCCTTTTCAGGGGAAGTACTCCACCACAAACACAGGCATTTTTCAGCAGTAACATCCACAATACAGTTTTCTCCTGGTAAATTGACCAATCATCCTTAAAGAAAATGTCAACTCCTCTATCTAGTACCTAAAATAAATCCTGTAGAATATTTTGCAGAGACACAGGAACACAGGTATCCAGGAGATAAAGCTGGAAAATGAGAGTGCACTGAGTAAAAAGAATGAATAATTCTTCAATTACCACGAGAGCTGCACCGGTGCCACAGCTCACACATAATGAAAATAAGATGCATGGTTAATATATTATTATATCATGAAAGTAAGTCTGCAATTAAACCATTTCACAGCAGCTTCAGCAGACACAAGGATGTGATTCTTAAACAACAGCAATGACCCCAGGGAAGGCAGAGGCCAGGTGTGAAAGCAGAGCAGTGACAGAGGCACCTGGGGAGTGCTGCCACTGCCACAAGCTCACTGTGGGTTCAAAGCCTGAGCTCCTGGGCTGCTCCTGGCCTGGAGGAGCCCTGACCCAAGGGAACCTGTTCCCAAGGGATGTCAGAGCAGTGCTGGTGCTCCCAACACCCCTCCAAACGCTGCCTCTGCTCTCAGGGCCTGGCCAGGTCAACCTCTGGCCACGCTTGGTCCCTTCTCTTACTGGCTTTGGAGTTTATTTACCTCCTTCTCTTTATTTAGGTCCTCCCATGAGCTTTTACAGACATTGAACATATAATTTTGAAACCCAGCCTGCTGAATAACTCTTTGTGTCTTCCCTTTTAATGTAGTTTTGCATTATTTATTGCCCCATTCTTATCTCTTACTTTTTTTATTTCAGGTCCCATTAACTCAGTGTCAAATATTCCATAAACTTGCAAATTCAAGCAGCAGCAGGATCAAACCATGATTTAAAAGTAATGTGCACAAATGATGGAGTGTCAGGAACAAAACGTTCCACGGTTTTCACTTTCAGATTAACTATTTCCATCTGAGTGCTGGCTCCAGTGACTGGCAGGGCTTTTGCTATTTCCAGCCAAATGCAAGTGGTTAAGGATGGCTACAATTAGACACAACATTTCCTACTTTCCTGTAAGCCACAAAAGCTCACTTCCCAGCAAGAATGAAAGAGAAAAAGCCAACAGCACTCACAATTTAAAACAATTCTCATTGCATAATGGTCAATTAATATCCCTCTAATTTAGCTTTCGAAAGGTAGCAGCCTCAACTGCTCCTGTCTGAGGTACTGCAAAGCTTCCCTCCTCAGGTCAGAAAAAACTGAAAATAAGCAATGCTTTCTACTCCTGAGCTATGACCCAGCCTGTGTCTTCACAGTCAGGTGGGATCCACCAAACTTAGCAAGGGAAATTCCTTTTCTAATCCACCAAATTTAGCAAGGGAAATTCCTTTTCTAATCCTTGGTGGTCCAGATTCCTGGAGCCAGAGACAGACTTTCCCAAGCACCTGGATCCAGTTCTAATCTTTCTGTAAGATTAAAGACATTTCCCTCACTAACTTGATGTATCTGAGGGTACAGCAGAAAAGAGACTTAAGATGTCAAAGTAATCAAAGTAAAAAAAAACCCAAAAATTTCCTACCAGAACGTGTTTTGCAATCCCCACTCAGTCAGAGCAGATCTTCTAAGGCTGCATTCAAAGTGCCATGGGCAGTGTCCCCTCTCCCAACAATTAAAATGTGTTCTAAATTAACTGCATTTCTTTGATCTAATGTGACTCTCAACCTCTGACAGACTCTGAGCAGTGGCTTAAAAGCTGTATTTGATCCGGTTTGGGGAGATAAGGAACACGAGTAAATGGTTACTTTATCTCCAAACCCGTGAGTGCTGATGTCTGGCATTCATGAAGAAGGAAGTTTTCCAACAGCTCTGCAGTGGGATTGGGACATTCTCCTGGAAACAAGGGTTTTCCTGAGCCATTTGCAAACTCTGATAGTTTCTACCTCATGTGACAGCAATGCAAGTATCAAAGGGCTTTCTTTAACGAGATAAATTGCTGTTCTGCACAGGAAGGGGAGATGTTACCTTCCCTTCTCAGGGCTGCTGCCAAGCACTGCTGATTCCAGCACAAAGATTGCCCACAAGCTCCTGTGGTCATGCAAATCCTCAGCTAAAAGAGATTCTGAGATGGAATAACAGCAAAAAAGGGGGTCAGCAATCAGAGCAGGGTGGGGGGTTCTGATCTTTGGCATAGCACGGTGCAGAGAAGGGAGCTCAGGCAGAAAGGGGTTAGAGAAACTAAAATTACAGTGGTCTAGAGATATTTATAGCCTGTGACTCTGGTTCTGATATTAAAGGCAGTCCTCAGCCATTTGTACAGTCACTGATGTCACTGGGACCCCTGGGTGAAATGTGCAGCAGATTTTTAATTGATCTCCAATCCCAGATAAACACGTGGAATGTGGGATGCTTGGAGATCCCAGAAGAGGCTCCTTACGGGGATGGATGATGAAGCAAATTGAATAATGAACCTGAATTCCAAGGCAAATGCAGCCAGAATGTTGAGGGAAACAACAGAATGTACCAGCACTGATACCAGGAGAGCTCTCAGTCCCTGGGTTCAGTAGGATTGTGTGTCCTGGAAGTTTTGGAGGAGCATATGGATGTCAATGGGCTGTGTTCAGAGAATACATGTACAGAAGTTATCAAAGAACTATTTTGGGTTTTGTAGAAACCACTGGAAAAACTGAATATTCCAGAAACAAACAAACAGAACCATACTTGACTTGGAAAAGTTTTTCTATTAAAAAACTTCTCCAAAGAGGATTCACCTTCCAGAAACACAACTTAATAGGATGCATTAATCACACACTCCACAAAGTAAATAAAATAAGATACGTTTTCTACTTCGCAAAATTATCAAATGGTCTATTCTAGTATGGTTTTTTAATCTTGAGTTGGATAAAACTCTGAGGGAATCTTTTTCTGAGAGTCATCTTCCACAGCATACATGAATATGGAACAGAGCCCTAATGCAGGAAAATATGCTGAAATGAACATTTCCAGCATTTAAATATGGGTAGTGTTCCCTCTCTCCCCACTCTTACTTAACTTCACTGAGACTTCATCCTAACACTTAATTTTAGTCATTAATTTCTCTGACTGAGCAATATCTTGCATCTAAAAATACTTTACATTAACACTGACTGCTAGAAATTATAGAAAATGTGTCATCTGAAACTTGAGGCTCGTTCTCTTTTGGTGAGCTACAGCTTGTCTGCTGCATGTTCCTATTTCAGTTATTACTTGAAGGGAAATCTGACACATCCAGAGCATCTCTGGCAGGGCTCAGTAATGGAACCTTCAAAGCCCAGTGCAACAAGTGGCTGCGAGCAGCTCAGACAAACATTCAGCAAGGCTGACACCTAGTACGAGCTCCCTGAACTGCAAACACAGGGCAGGCACAGCACAGCTCCAAAAAGGAGAACCTGAGCAAAAGTGCTGAGAGGAAAAGCCAAGTGTCCACACAGACACAAGCCTTTACAGAAAATGAACCGAAGGATCTGTGCTTTTCTTACCTGGGGATTTGAAAAGAGCAGTCCTGTTTCACTGTGTTTTATTATTGCTGCATTCCCAGGAATGTTCCTTGCCAGCACTGGAATTTCTAAATCCATTGCCTAGAGAAATATATATAAAAAAAGGAAACAACAGTTTATGAGGATTCGTGGATTACAAGGTGCTAACAGTGACAACTTTAATATGAAAAGTAGAAACAGCAAACCAAACTTCTCTCCCACCTCTGCAGATTTTTAACTGAAAAATACCATGTCTAAGGTGATCTCCTAGGTGGAGCTTCTTTGAAATATTTGCTAATATTTCTGTTATTCTTGTAACTTTGAACACATTATCAGAAGCAATCAGTGCAGAAACTCAATGGAGAGCTGCTTCATCCTTTATTCTTTTCCACCTCAAAGTGGGCACTTTGTTTCCCCTGGAAGCTCCCAACACCTGGCAGGCTTGAAGAGGATAAAATTAAAGCTCAGCTCAAAGGTTGTTACCAACTCCTTCCATTATTGTGCATGAGCAGATTAGTTCAGAGCACACAAAACCAAGGAAATAGCTGGTTTCTAGGTCCATTCAAACACATTTTCCCCAGATTTTCTATAACATGCAGAACCCGAGACTTGTGGGCATTTCAACAACCGTGAAGGGACCTTGGAAGTCACTTGGCATTTCCTGCTGGTTCTGAATCCTATGGGCCACAAAAACTCTGGGAAAAGCTTTTGTTTGAGATGATCTGAGGGCATGGCCCTTGCTGGACTCTGAGTGGG
>VZRV01009163.1:38008-73966 GCA_013398115.1 Falcunculus frontatus
AGGAAAGGGGCTGCAGGAAAGGGGCAGGGGCTGCAGGAAAGGGGCAGGGGATGCAGGAAAGGGGATGCAGGAAAGGGCCAGGGGATGCAGGAAAGGGCCAGGGGATGCAGGAAGGGGGTAGGGGATGCAGGAAAGGGGCAGGGGCTGCAGTGACTGAGCTCTGCCAGGAGAGCACAGGAAATTCCTGCTCTCAGAACACGTTGTGCTTCCAGAACACAGGATCTGCACAGCCCGTGGGGCTCCTCAGAGAGCAGGGAACACAGCTGAAGGAGGTGTCTGTGTGTGCCCAGGTAAATACATTACAAAGGAAGGGAGCTGTGGGGTCTCAGCGTTTCAGGCTGCTGCAGAATCAGCCTCCAGTCCAGACCATTCCCCAGAGACCACTGCCAAGGCACCTGAGAAATCACAGCTTTAACTCTGAGTGTGCAAACTCAGCTCTGCCTGAGTGCATGGCCTGATCTGAAGCTTTAATTACTATTGATGAATTGGGAAGTCTGGAGATGCAGTGACTGTGAAACCAGAAATATTCACATCGTGCAATTATCACAGTGTCAAATGAGAAAGAAATTCACTCCCCCAAATCTTCAAGCTGTTTCATACTGATTCCCTGTCACTCCAGAGTCAATGCATTTTTAATTGCTGTCATTACAGTCCTGCACGAGGAGCAATTTTGCTTCAGTCCACACAGCAAGGAAACAAAATTCCAAGGAGAAACCCATGATTTTTTATAGTTTGGACAAAATTGAAAAGACAAATACCCTGGCTGATAATGTACAGGAGGGGGACTGCTGGGACTTTGCAACATATTTAAAAACTTAAAATATCCAAGAAAAGCACTGCTTAAATCACCACTGCAGATATATTAGTGTGACCATAGCAATTCTGTAGTCCTGGCACAAACATCTGCTTTGCAGCAGTTCGTGCTAAAAATAATAACAACCCTTAATGATATCACCTGTTCTGCACTTTAATATCAGAAACTGCCAGATTATTTGGGGGTAGTTCAGACAGATTAATGAAGTGAACACAAACCAGAATAAATCAGAAATATAAAAACTACAGACTAGACTTCTGCATTTATCTAAGTGAATAAAGTTGTTGAGACAAAGCTATTTTAAAAAGAAGTTTTTAAAAAGTAATTTTGGTGAAAGAAAACTCTTTAGTCACCCACAAATCATTCACTGTGTCATTTGCTCTGAGTTCACTGTTAAACAAATCTGTTTTCCAAAGGAAGAGCTCCAGAAGCATTCAGTGACAGTGTGTACCATCAGCACAGCCACGATCACAGAACTTCACCCAGGGAATGAGAGGGCCCTGCTCTGCCTGGGAGGCTGGGAACCTGCAGCTCCAGGAGGCTGCTCTTGGCTCCAGTTACCCCAGTACAGCCCCAACACCTCCAAGAGCAAGGGAATTTCTGATTGAGCTCTTTCTGAGAGCCTCCCACAGCCTCGTGTTGAGGCTGCTGACCTCACCCAGCACCTTCAGGGAATAAGGAATGAAGATGCTTCACTTCTGATCTGCAAATTCAGAGCAGGGTGGTGGCAGTGAGGTGTGGCAGCATCTGCTGGCTCCTGCCTCTCCCTCCCCTGCCCTCGCTGCATTTCTCCTTCTAAAAACCAAAAGTGTGGAAGTATTTCAGGTCTGGCTCCTTCCCAAGCAAGCAGCTATCCATGGAAGGGAAGGAGCAGCTGGACACTGACCATGGAGCAGGGTGTGAGTGGCCTGGGGCAGTTTTGTGCAGGTTACACTGGGCTGCAGCACAGCTAAAACTGGTTTCCAGACACATTCCCTTCACTTCTGGTTTTGAAATCTACAGAGCTGATGATTGACTGAAGTCAAGCACCAAGTTTATATTTAATTTTCTGTAATTTCCAGACTCTAAAAGGAAAGACATTTGTTCTGTCTCAGAGGGCAGTAACTGCTACACAAGAAAATCTTCAGGTCCCCAAACGCACAGGTACCAATGAATTATAGCTACTGAAAGACACAACAGATGGCCAAATACTTTAGATGCAGGGCTCCCTTTATGCCACTGGTCTTAAACAAATGGATTGGGCTGTAAATAATTACTGCACAAAGTGGCTTCGAATTTAATTTAGATACTTACTCTATTTTTAAGCAGTAAAAAGAATCATTTACATTGTTGAAAATATGTATAATTTACTGACCTAGGTTCCAGGAATAATAGCATAAAACAGCATTTTAGTCCATTGGCCATCTGTTTTGTTAGATTATTTTGATTGCAAATGTGTTTGACTGCTCCTGCAGAAGGATGCAGGGTGTAAATTGAAGCTGTGGAATGTTACCCAATAAGGATCTCCAGGCAGCAATGCAAGGCTGATAGAGCAAACACAGGGTTTATTTACTGCTTTGTCTGCTGGATTGTCCCTCATTTTCTTCCTTCTAGCCTATGCATCTTTTTGTTGGCTCTTCAATTTTGCTGCTTTACAACATCCCTTTATTTTTCTATTTTTATCATTTGCTATGGCTTTTATTCCAAACTGCCTGTGTTTCACACGTTGGCCAGGTTTGGATTTTGCCTTACAGCACAGTAGAGTCTGCCCAACTTCCTTTTCTACAATTTTTTTTTTAATTGGCTTTTTTTTTTTGGTAAAAACATAACAGTCTAATGATTTTTACAACAGTTGGAATATTCCTGAGAGCACACAAAAACTGCTCCAATGAAATGGTGCTGGAGTCAAAGCCTGGTTCTTAGCAGGAATGTAGGGAACACATAAACCTTTCCTGCAGTGGTGCCTCTGCCACCATCACGTGCCCAGGAACGTGCAGAACTCCTGAGCTCTCAGAGGAGGAGATGCATTTTTAACGTTTGCTATAATGTTTGTTTTCTCTTCTTCAAATGCCAAACACAAACAGATCAGTTACGGTCAAATCAGAACCAGCTGACAAAGTAATTAGTGATGGCTCTGAGCTCCCTCATACCTTGAGGCAGGTGGCACTAGATGTGATTATATATTTATCTCATTTATCTATCATATATTTATCTCACTCTAAAATACTGTTTACAGATTCATGACCTCATTAAATGCTGAACTTTGAAGACAATGAGAGCTGCATTTCCAAACTCCAGCCTGTTACCCCCAGCCTAGGAGCAGAAGGTTTTTATGCCCAGGTTTGTGCCTTATTCTTTAACCAGCTCTCAGGGAATGGCCCCTTCCTGCTCCCAGGACAGAACCTCACTGTATTGGACTGACACTTCCTGAGACACAGATGTTTACAGCAGGGTGTTCTATCAGCATGTCCTCAAATCCCACTGCACAGGTGACCAGCAGACAGACACACAAATCCCAAACCCTTTGGAGGGGAATCTACACCAATTGTCCCATCAGTTGGGAGCTGCACAAAGATTTGTACCAGACCGAGCACCAGGCACTGTGGTTGCACTTGCTGTGTCTCCTCAGAGCCTTTCTGGTTTGTTCTGCTCCTGTGTTCACTCCCTCACACTCTGGGGAAATAAATCAGGTTGATTTTTGGTCAACTGTTCTATGAGTAGCCCTGAGGGGAACATGGAACTGGTGAGGAGGAGGTGACAGAATTTAACTTGCACTTCTCTGAACCCTCCATCCCGAGCACACAGACTCTGCCTGGCCTGACACAGCACCACGTTTGGAAATGGCACAGTCAGTAATTGCTGGAGCAGGGCATTGCTGCTGTGCAAGAGCAGCTGCCTCCACCTCTGAGCACTGGCATTTTGGGATGGAAATACACATTTGCTGCCTCACCATCATCTGCCCTTCCTAATTCTTACAATGCTCACTTGGCTCTTACTCATGAGGACTTTCAGATGTGTGGAAATGCTGGAAGTGCAACTCATTGGAAACAGAAATGGGAGGTTTGTTAATATAAATGATGTAATAGTTTCTGTGATCTTCTGAGATCATGATGAACCAACATTCAGCACCCACCAAAATAAATAGAATAATGAAAGGCATTTGCCCAAAGAACTTCCACTTTAGTTACACTTATTTTTTTTCTGAGAAAGCATTTGATACTAAGCAGTGCCCTACTTTGACAGGTATGAAATAAAACTGGTTATTAATTTTCAATACTGATGGCAAAAGAATTAACTGAGCATGTCATTCATTCATTAATCATCTCAGAATTAAATAACCAAATACAGCTCTTAGATTGCTTTTTGAAAGGATGTAAAAATAAATGAAAGTCCATTGTAGCAACATTTTAAGGAAGTGGGTGTTGAATCAAGCCTAGTGACAACCCCAGTAAATCAGAATGATTTCTACATCTCAGGTCTGTATTGTTAATTTAACAGGATTGATAAAATTACATTCCGTCCTTTAAAAATAAATAGACAAAGCATAAAAAACTGTCAGTTCAAGGGAAGAAAACCTTAATTGCTAACACTTGCAAAAAGAAACATTTTAGTTTTGTCTCGAGTAGCTTTGAAATACGGACACCAAATGTTGACACACGCTTCCAGTGGTAAAAGGTGATTTCAGATTCACTGTAACCTCCCTGAATAACCTCAGCACGAAGATGTTGTTACCTCCAGGATGGCAGCAGACATCCCCTCTGAGATGGAGCTGTTCACCACGGCACAGCACCTCCTCACAGCAGCGTGGAGCTCGTCCTGAGGCAGCTCCTGTAGCAGATGTACCCCAGGGGCCCTGGAAACCAAGAGGAGACCTCCTAAGCCAGCGTGAAGGAAATAATGAAAAGACCCAAAGGAATGGATGGAATTCTGCCCTGTGAGGGGGTGAGGCACTGGCACAGGCTGCCCAGGGGCACTGGGGATGTTCCATCCCTGGCAGAGCTCAGGGCTGGGTTGGACAGGGATTAGAGCTGTCCCTGCCCACGGCTGGGAGGTTGGAACTGGAAGATCCTTCAGCCAACACAAACCACTCCATGATTCCATGAGGAATAAATGTAAACTGGAGTAAATCAGATGTGATTTAACACAAAATATGAGCACGCTGCTTAGAGTAAAACTGATAATGTTTGGAATCCTCAGTGTGAGGATTCCATGCTGAATGATCCTGACAGATTTGTCAGTCACACAGAGCTGTGCATGGACATTCATTTGTATATAAATGGTTTTTAAAAGGGCAGCCAGCTGCTTTCATTCAGCAGATAGAAGGTTTAACATTAACTTCTTACCTTTTAACCTTCTCCTTGACTTCACTTGTAAAAAGTGGATCAACCTAGAAAGGAGCACACACAGACATCAGTGGCACCACTTCAGCTTGTGTTTGAAATACCCAGAGAAGAAAAAGAAAACTTAGCACATTTTTAAACTAAAATATGTAAATGCTGAGCTTTAAAATCATACCACAGGTCTGTTGGTAGTTGTCTCAAAGGCCTGGTGTGACAGCTCCTGTGTGAGTGAGGGCAGGGCACTGATGTGCCAAGGGACTGTCCCTTGATGCACGGAGTAAAAACGTGCCTTGGTGACCCCAGGAAGATTCTGGATGTAAACTGAGACAGTGACATGGATGCTATGCTCTGACAAAAACAGTTGTTTGAAAACCAATAAATACAAAATCCTAAACCCCAGTAAAACATGAAGGCATTGAAGTGTTGTCTGAGCTGGGTGATTAACTCCAGCAGGTTTATTTACAAAGCTTAACTCTGTCTGCTGTTTTCATTTAATGTGATTAAAAGAAATAAACAGAACTTCAAAATCCTTAACTAGACATGAAGAACAGAACTCAGCTTTTTTTATTAAGGCTGACTGACTATATTCAATTGATACATGATAGCTTGCAGCATTGTGAGACTGGGAATAACATGACTTTTTAATGTATATTAATATTTTGGGTTTGGTTGTTGGGTTTGTGTTTTAGATTATAAGATAGAGAACACTCACAAAGTGTTTTAGAAAACCCTTTTGGTAAAAAGGATTTATTTTATTACTATGGTTGTATGCTTTGAACACAAAATTGATTATTTTATGAAAACTGGGCTTCATAAATGTAAAGATTCAAGCGAATCACTCTTGCACTAAGGAATGAATTCCTACTGAATACAAAAAATGAAAGCTTAACTGCTTAGAAAAGTATTTTTGATATTTCCTACTGAACATCCCAATTGCTATTTCTATATAAATATATTTTCAGCTTTTCCCCCAAAATCCTGTTTTGATGCTGAGTTCCTCTCCTGAGGAACTACCCTCTGTTTCCATTAAAATCGATGGAGTCATTGCAAGTGATTTCCTGAACAGTGGGATAAGGCCTTGTGTTCTTGTCCCTTTGGAAGGATCAGAAAAACTCCAGCCTGTGACTCAGAAAATTCGTGAGATGTTAATTCCTATCCCCTCACTTCAGTGGAAGCCAAGCAGTCACCATCTGCCTCCCAGACAGAACCAGCCTTTGGGCTGCATCCTTGTGCTGGTAAATATTCCAAGAATCCCAGCCTGAACACGAGAACTCAGTTAAAACACTGCTGCCAGGGTGGGCACGGCAGTGACTCCGAGGAGCGATGCCCTGAGCTGCATTTAGGAATTTGGGGGGCAGAGCTGCCTCAGCCCAGACTCAACCCAACAGCAACTGGACCCAGCAGGAGCTGCTCTCTGAGCTGGGAATGCACTGGGAAGATGTCAGCGCTTCCAAAGCCCACTGACTCTGGCTGAGGGGGCTGAGAACTGAGCACAGGCACCCAAAAACATCCTGCAAACAACGGCGCTTCCACCCAAAATATCTCCATCAGCCAGTCCTTGCTCAGGTAGCGTTTGCTGCCACATTTGAGGTTGTTACCTCTCAGCACAGCAGGAAAATGCACCCATCAGTTCCCTGCCACGTGTTAAAGCATCTCCCACCCTGGGCACAGCCTTCACAGGGATCTGTGCAGCTTCATCAGCCCAGCAGAGATCAGAGGACAGCAGCTCGAGCTGTTGAACAGTTCCTGTGAGAGGAGAAGAGATGGCACGAGCAAAGGGGTGTGGGCACCCACCAAACAGCTCCAGAGGGGCCATTGAGGAAGTTTTACCCTGCTGACAGGCAAAGAAACATCCAAGATGTGTTTGACAGTGCAGGAAGTCACAGATCAAATGCTGCACAGAGATGAAGGGGCCTGTTAAGCACAGAGCCTGCCATGATCAAAACCTAGCAAATCTTCTATAAACACACAATATTAAAATGCTGCCATATAAATATTAACTCAGACTGAAATAATGGTCCAGGAGCATCTTCTTTATAGTGCTGAGACTCTAGACTTTGTAGGGGAAAACAGGTCTCAGTACACTTAAAATTCTGTCAGAATTGAGAGGAGTACTACAAGTGAAGAGCTGGAGGAATCTGCAAAGATATTCAATATGAAGAGGGAGAATTTGCTCAGTTTCTCAGGTTTCTGAGGTTTTGGCATCACCACTGTGAAAGGAGTCCCCTTGACTCCAGCAGCAGGTGACCCCACAGTCCAATGTTTATCTGATGGAGCAATGTTCTGCACTGCCAACAAGAATTATTAAAGAATTAAAAACCCAAAATGAGCTCTGAGAGGTTACCCAGCAGCTGAACACAAGTTTTGTGGCCTTAACTTTTTCTAAAGTTTCATAAGCTGCTATTCTTGGAACATGGAGCTGCTGAAAATTAGCTGCTGTTCCAAATTTCATTATAGAAATGAACAAAAGGAAAAGTGGAAGTGGAGACAAATGCTGAAAATTTTACATAACACAGGCCTCAATCCTGCAACATTACCTCGATTGCACCATTGGAGACAATCATGCACAGAGAATGCAGGGAATAATATATAATCTTATGGCAGCAAATATATCATCTTATGGAAGTAAAGCAGAAAATAGAGTGTGGGCCTTTGTTCTTTCTCTTCTTAATTAATATAATCTTACTGTATGGGCTTTTAATATTCACAATAAAAATTACACGCTTCATAGATGGTGGCACTGATTTTCTTAAGATTTTTGTGGTTTGAGAAGCAACACAAATGAGAAAAGTACGGCTAAATACCAATAGAGCTGAGATGTATTTTTTTCCTTTAGCAATATTTTAGTTCTATGAGAGAAATATGCTCTGAAATGCTTTAAGGAGGTTCAGCCCTTGATCCAGCCTCTGCACTGCCACGGGGTTATTTCTGGTCTGTAAAGACATTAGCTTATGAAAAAGTGAAGCAAATTTAAAAAGACGACTAAAATGTTTAAAATCCTCACTGGAGGCAGCAAGTGCATCTTTTGATGCTAAAGCACAGCTTCATTACACCTGCTCTAGATTTGCCTTCCACACCAGTTCACTTCCAAATCATTTTGTGTATTAGCGTGGAAAAAAAACCCCAGATAAAATAAAAATGTGAAAACAGCTTTTAACAGTAAAATCCTATGTCCCAAAATTTGGATAGAATAAAACTGAATGAGAAAATAGAAAAATTGTTCGTATTTGCTTATTGAGAGTCTGGTTTTTTATAAAGCAAATTGCCTGCAAGTTGTGAGGCTCATGTGGAGATGAATCAGAGATGAGACTGATACAGAGGGAACACAGCACCCAGATGAAACAGGGAGCTTTTAGTCCCCTTCAAGCATCAGGGAGAGTTTGTTTCACATGACACAGCTGCCTGCTCAGACCTTTTCCACTGCTTAAACCAAGGCTTCAGGCTGCCTTTTCAAGCCCTCTGCTACAGGATCTACGTGGAGAACACGGACTTCTTTCTCCAAAGCCCTGCATTGAGTTTTGTAACTTCAGCATGAACTTACACAGGCAGCACACAGAAGCAGGAGAATCAGGACAGAGGTACCAACTTTAAGATTATTCTGAGATGGGGATATATGAAAAACCTCAGTTTACCCCAGGTTTTAGTGCACTGATTGTAAATGTACAAGGAACTCGACTGGTTTTCTTTGTCAGCTCCAGCTCTGTCCCTGCTGCCGGGTGTCAGACAGAACCTGAACATCATTTTGCACCTGCTGACAACTGTTAATTGTGCATGAATCCAGACTCCCAGAAACGGCATCAAAGTCCAGATGGAATGGAACAAAGACCCAGTGCTCCACGTGAACAGAAGATGTAAGAAGAGGGATAACGAGCACCTGAATCACCTTCACAGCATTAAAAACCCTCATTAGCAACGCCTGGGGAAAAAAATTCTCCTAGATGGCAACTGCTGCCTTTCAAAATATTTGATTTCTAAGTTAATCCTATTTCTAAGTTAATCATTTCTAAGTTAATCATTTCTAAGTTAATCCTATTGAAATGGACATTTCTAATATTTTATTTGCAAAAGTACACATTTTTAGCAGTTTGTGAGTGTCTAAAATCTCACAGGTGTAACAACAGCAGCCAAGAGTAGAATCCAAGTATTTTGATAGTTTTTTCTCTTCAGAACTCCTTTCTGTAACCGAGTGAAGCAGTCAGTGAACACAGCTGGGCTGCCTCAGCGTGTGCCCTCCTGGAAAAGCCCCTGAGCTGTTTCCCTCTGAGTGCAGGAGCCCTTTTATTGACAGCACAACTTGAAACTTTCTGAACTTTGGAACTCTGGGCACTGGAATCACTTCCACAGCTTGGACCTGTTGGGAACAGCCTTTACAACTTCTAAGTTTGCACCTTCTTATCTCCTTAACAGAAATCCTCTGGCCTAGCTTCAGTTTGGAATAGATCTGTGGTTTCTCAGATGCAGGGAAATTGAAGTATTTAGAAATAAAAATTACAACAGTTACTTACTGCAGGTCCAATAATGCCCAGGTGGACACTGGGGTCCTTTCTGTGCCAATCTGAAACAGAAGAGGAACGACTTTTTTATTAATCAAAATTATTAATTTTTTAATCCACGCAAATAGCTCCATGATTGAAAAATAATTAGACAAATATTGTATTGCTACTTAAGAGACTGAATGTGCACCAGATTCTGAGCTCAGCCCTGACATTACTCCTCAGAATTCAAATATTAGCATATCTGAAAGTTAGTACTTAGCCTTTCTGCTCCATGCAATCTCTTATGACTCAAGGGTTATTTAACTAAGCTCAGATATTAATTTTGAATCACTCCAGAGAACAATGCTCTGTATAATGCAGTGACTCCGGCCGTGAAGCCAAAATTACTTGAATATTTTCCTGTGTAAAGGAACATGTGGAAGTAACTGCAACCATTACAATGATCACTCAATTAAATGCACAAGAGAAATCTGCTGCTCTGTGAATACCAGAATATAACAATGTAATCCACTGCAACCTGCATTTCTTACTCAGCATCACAAGGTTTAAAGGGTTATAAAAGTAAGTTGAATAGTGCAGGATAAATTTCCAGCTCGGAATACTTGAACCTTTTACAGACATAAACAGAACCTGACAAATTATTCCCTTCTGTGACTGTGAGGAAACTTCAGCCTATCTGAGCACTGAGCCAGAACAATGGGTGGTAAAATTTGTTTGCAACTTCAACGGCATTAATTAGCAGACATGCAAATCAATGTAACAGCCACGGGACAGCGAGATAAGAAAGTGATTTTGAAGTAGGTGATCTTTTCTTTTGTCTTCCATCAATATTGCATGTAACAGCAAAACAGTTTTCTCAGCAAGGAAAACCATCAAATACTGCTTTGATTTTAATGCTCTGTTATTCCCAGCAGGATGGAAAAGACATGGCACAGAAATAATGTGTTGAACAGATCAATGGTTACATAAGAATTTCTTTTTTCAAATGTAAATATATGAGGACGTTTCCTGCAATGAATAAAACAGCTCATGCCAAACTTATAAACATTAATAGAATGCACTGAGCGACAAAACAAGAATATTCAAATAGCCACTACTTACCTGAGAAAACTTCTACTAAATACAGAGGGTCTTTGACTCTTCGAAGCCCACATATCAAAAGAAACAGATGTAAATGGTCTGTGTCTGTAGGAATGTCTGTAACAAATAATTGTAAAAATAATTAATGCATATTAAAAAGCTGAACACTCCAAATTGTTCCATGAATGAGCACTTACAGCGGTAAAAGCAGTAAAAGGTGAATTATGAAAAATTATCATTATTCCCTCTGTTTCTTGCTCTCGCATCAGTCCTCAGAGTGAGGACTTGCATTGTTTTACAGGGCACAGGAGTTTATTTCCAGAGGCAGTGAATGTGCAGGACTTGCAGGAAAATCTGGTGGTGTTCTTGGACAGCAGAACCCAGCTCTGACTGCCCTGGCAGCTGAACAGCTCTGGGTGTTCTCCATGTTTTTACCCCTAAAAAGAATATCCATGTAATAATTCACCACCTTCCAAGAGAGGTGAGATTTGGTCAATCAGTGTAGAGCTCTTGATCTGACAATTTTTGTAGTTCAAGATCAGGAAATGCCCCATAGTTCTCAATCCCTGTGTGCCAGCACTGCTACAGGACAGTTAACTAAAAATTAAATTATTGCAAAGTATTTATTTTACACTTATTGCTACAACACAGATGAAAAATAACTTGGGGGAAAAAAAACTCAACATGAGAGCTTTTAACATTGAAAATCTCTTGCAGATACACAGCAACAACTCATAAAAGTAATTGTGTAGGCTTTATTGGGAAAAGAAGATCTGATGTAGAATATTGCAGTTTCCATTGGGTCTGTGGCAGGACAATTCATTCAGAACACTCTGGACAGGGTCACCATGTGATGAACTTTGCTAAAATGTGTTTAGGATCAAACAACACAAGTCAAAAATTGCTGAATGAACACAAATAACAACGTGATTTAATAAACTCTAGAGGGCTTGAAGTGTTCATATTTGATTTTCTGTACTGGACAAATCAGTTTGGTGTCCTTCAGTTCAGCCCCTGATGGAGCTCGTGGGTGACAGAGATTCCCTAACACCAGGCAGCTCTGCTTTGGGGACATCACAGGTCCCACACCAAGGCTCTGTTTGCATGGTCACAAATCTGCTTTTAAAATTAAAATCCAGTTCAGGAGCATTTAAATTCTCTCTGTCACAAGGTTCATTACTGAGTCTGCTTCATTCGACTTAAAACAACTTGAGTTGTCAGAAGTGGCTGCAGCACACACAGTAAATAACATTTTACTGGTTATTGGACCAAGAAATAATTTGTAGTTTATAATACACAAACATTTGGATTGGAAAAGCCATTCTTGTGGTGCAGTGGGCCATTAATTATTGTTTGCTCTTGGACATGCAGCAGTGGTTTCAGTTTATGACAAACTCACACAAAACAAACTACTAAAAAGTGCTACCAAAATTCAGACTGCACTGTAGCTATCCATAAGGCACAAACACCCATTTTAAATTATGGACTCCACTCACTGATGCTGAGCTCTGGTTATTTAGAAACAAAACTTGGAGTTAGTGATGGAAGCTCAGTCACACAGGAGTGACAAACCAGGTTTTCCTGTTCTCACATGGAGACTGTAGAATTATTGCACTCTTGAAATAACTGCTCTTTTTTAGGTCTTACCAGCTTTTTGTTTCTATCTGACAGCTCGCAGTCTTTTAATTTTATTAGAGAGGGGTTTAAAGCCCTAAGGGCCCAGTTCTGTGCAGTGCTGAATGCCATTCTGCTCCCTGTATCAACACCTGAACCCGAAAGAGAAAGAGAAAACTGGTCCCACAGGTATCCAGACTTTTCCATTCAGTTCCTGAGCCATTCAAAGGTACTTGTCCCAAGAATCTCACCAATTACACTCCAATAGTTTCACCTGTGAAATGGCCTAAAATAATATTTATTAATGAAAACAGCTGGCTCAGGTGAGCTCTCATTTTGAAAAGACACATCCCTCCCAGCAGACTCTCCCCCTCACACCAATTTACAGAGCCCTGCTTGTCCATCAGGATGTTCCATGTCCTTTTCTCTGAAACAGCAGTTGTGGGGACAAGGGGCTGCAGACTGGATCCTACATGTTCTTTCTAAACCTTGTCATAAAGGGCTACTCAAAAGGGATTTGCCTCTGCCATTCAGTGTAATGAAGTAAAAATCTGCTGTAGTTTTATTTCATTGTCTCCTGTAGATCTCAGTCACCACCTAATTCATTTTTACAGGCAGACTTTCCCCACTCAATCCACTTAGAGGCACATAAACCACTCCTGTAAGATTGCACTGCCACTGTTTATAGTGCTGGGAGTTTACTCCTCCTCTGCCTACTTGAGATCAAACTTCAGCAGCACTTGTGTGACTTGTTCACTTTCTGCCCATCCACTGAAATGCTGAAATTGGCACATGGAGCTGCCTGCAGCAGAGATTTCCCACCTGTTGCTGTCTCCAGCCTCGCTGGCAGCCCTGCTGGGAAAAACCCAGCCCACAAAGAGCCGTGTGTCCACGAAATCAATCATTTCAGCATCCTCCATCCTCCCTGAACGCTGAGGAGAACACACAAAGAGACAAGTGCAAAGGCTGCCTTGACCAGCCACAGCCATCAGCTGGGTGAAAACTGCCCTTTGAAAGAAGATATTTTTTCTGTTTCCTTCAGGTTAAACAAGACTTTCAGTAGGTGAATTTTTGCTCTCGTTCTGCCTTTTGCAGGAGTAATAAGATACTACCACCTTGTGTGATTCTGGAATGGAAACACATCAAAATGGCACAATCAAGTGATTTTCTCTTTTAGCACATTCCCTGTTGCCACTATCTTCTTTGAATGACAGGCAAACACCCAAATAACAAAAAAATGCTTGAGTCTCTTTCTCCCCATTTCTGTTAGCGATACAAAAGCAAAGATTTACAACAGCACACAGTGCTCATTATCTCTTCCCTCATGTATCTTTCTGTTTGCTTCACAAAGAAACACAAAATGGAAAGATTTGTACATAAACCCTGGCAATTTAAAAAAAAAAAGAAAAAAAGGCTGCATGGTGCATGTTTTCCAGCCATCCTTCAAGAATCACTCTACACTAAATGCAAGTAAAGCCCTGCCACTGTAATTAACTTCTCTGTCAGTGTCATAAATAATTGTTTCAAGTCAGTCAGAGATGCTGCTCTAAACAAGCATTGTCAGGATTCGTCTGTGGCTGTGCTCTGCTTTGTTCCATTTGGCTTTCTCTCCAAAAACCAGCTGCACTCTGGTCACAGCAGGTCCCCTGGTCAGCAAGATGTGGGAGGTCAAGGCAAGAACAGGGATGGAGAGGAGTGTGAAACGTCATTCCTGTCCTCTGCTGTCCCAGGTGTCACCCAGGAGCAGGGGATGGTCACAAATGAGCTGCAGGGGAGCCACGGCCAAGCTTAGGGCTGACGTGGAACTCCCACATCCTGCTCAGTGAAGAGCAGAGCTGGTGTTATGCTCTAAAAAATTGACATTTCAGAGCGGAACTGCACGGTCAGGAGGGCACCCAACTGCTGTGCCAGGGGCTGTGCTGGTGGCACTGGAAGCTGGCACAGAAGGTATTGCCTGGTGGGTGAAATGTGATTAATGCTCGGGATTTGTGCTCTCCTGCTGGCTGAGTCTGAGTCATGGCACAGCCTAGAGAAAGTTGTCAAACCTTGGCTCCCCATTCACCTGCAGTGGGTTTAGTAACTGCTTGATATAAAGCAGTGGCACTGGGTTTAACTTTTGGTAAACTGCTCTGAGGTCTTCAGATGCAAGGCAGAAAATGAGAGGATGGAGAATATCAGAAGTGGAAAGCAGGAGGGCGTTTTCACAATGAACTGCTCGTCACATCAACTATTTTACTGCTAGCTAGAAACCCAAAATCATGGAATCATTCAGGGGGGAAAAGCCCTCTACGTTCACCAAATCCAACCACAAACCCAGCACTGCCAAGGCCACATCTGCACATCTCTTCAATCCCTCCAGGACTTCACACCCCCAGTGCCCTGGGCAGCTGTGCCAGTGCTTCACACCCCTTTTGGTGAAGAAGTTTTTCCTGATCTCCAATCCAATCTTCCCCTGGCACAGCTTGAGGCCATTTCCTCGTGCCCTGTTGCTTGTCACTGGGGAGAACAGGATTATTCCACACTTGGGCCATTCCCAACACCTGCACTTGGATGCCATCACAGCAAAACATGAACACAGACAGCAAACACAAAGCCTGAATAATTTCTGAAGCTTCATTAAGGACATTGTTTTTCAAAGAAAAGCAGGAATAAGTGTTATCTAAAGAGATTTTGAAAGTGCAGATTCATTTCACTCCATCCCTCTAGGTACTATCAAGAAAAAAAATGCAGCAGTCATAGATGCACAATAAAAATAAATGTATTACTGCAAATCTTTAATCTTACTGAAAGCTGCAGGCCTCGAAGTGAATGAGTAATACCAAGCATTAGCTTGCTGAGAGGTAAAGAAGAAGATTTAAAAATTAATTTTCCAACCCCTGATTTCAAGTTCACTGTTGTATTCTACAGACCTTTAGAGAACAACACCAAGTCCACATTATTTGGGCTTATTCATCCATTTTTGGTTTTGTTCAGAAACAAAATCCCAGCCATGATGAGATGGTGAGAGGAAATAACCTTATTTTCTTTTCTGGTCACTTTGAATCACTGCAGGTCTTTTATTCCTCTTGAAAATATTTCATTTATCCATTTCCTGAGCACCTGAAAGTATCGACTGCTCTCCTAGAAAAGGAAATCCATAGGTTTTATTGCTGAGATTTCAGTCTCTGAGACAGTGATTCTATTTTTTCGAGTATGAAACATAGATAAATTTGTCCAACTCTGGCACAAATCTTTGATGCCCTAAACCTTTCAATTCATAGCTTTTTATAAGTTTATCTCCCTGCACACTGAAGAAATACCATCCATTAGCTCTTGTAGTCTCTTGGCACCTCGAGTTTGGGTTTGTGTCTGTTTCCTGTGCCAGCTGTAGAACCCAAGGTGCTCGGAGCAGCCAAGCTCCCAGCTGTTGGAGGCACTGGTGTCCTGCACCTCCACCTTCTCTGGCCTTATCCTGACTCCAAAAGGCAGGGAAGTCACTGGTGACACACAAGTTGGGCAGCCATGAGCCCAATTAGTCCTTATTTCAGCACTTTGCCACCTGCAGATCTCAAACATTTATTACTGTGCCTTTTTACTTTACAAAGCAGTTTGTTTCTTACAAGTGCAGGCAACAGCTTTATCCCAAGTGTTTGTACTGCTATTCACAGCCAACAGTGAATAATCACTGGGGTTGCTGATAAGTTTGTGAAGACAGAGAAGTTAAATGAACCTGTAAACTTCCAGGGACAGGCTACTAATCCAGAAAAATTAGACTGCAAAATTCTCAATCAATTCTTCTTTTCCCCTGTTTCTCATTATTTCTAAAAGATCAGACAACAAAAAAGCTCTGTGGTTTCAGATCAGTTTGGGAGCTCAGTTTATTGCTGCTATCATATAATTTTTACCGTGGGCAGCTGTTAAAGTGCACAAACTTTTACTGTTTAGTTTTTCTTATGTGGATCTTTCTTCCCAGCATAGCTTTAGGAAAATCTAACGCCTCTGTAAAACCCTGGCTGTGTCATGACAGGTTATGTAAACTTCTCAAGCTCGGAAAACAGCTGTGCTACGAAGCAGAAATTACAAGAGAGTAGAAAAATCAAACTACAAAAGCATATTGCAAATTTTATATGCAATGAGCATGTGACCCTATGGTTCCATGCCACCTCCCATGAAAGCAGCTTTAAGTCCTATCTGTTGGGTAAACAGAGATTTCTCAGTTTGTTAGTGCAGACTTTGTTAGTTATCTGCATCTCCTAATCACACGATGCCCTGGTGTTTATCAGCCTCTGTATCTCACAAGCTCCAGCCCCATTCCACTGAAATCAAAAGGAGCTTTTCATCATGGAATGATGACATCAAGCCTGGCTGTGATCTGAGGCAGCTCTGCCCCAGCCTTGAGCTGTTAGAGAAGATCAGTCTCAGGTTTCTCATTTCCTTAAACTGTCTTGTCACTTTCTGTCAGTCGATTTAGAGCAAAAGCCTGAACTTCCATTGACTCTCTCAAGTCTATAGATAGGGCTTCTAAAATTGCTAACCAAGCTGAGAGTGCTGTATATAGATCCCTGCAACGTAAGGTCAGGGAAAAACATTTTGATCATCTGGGGTCTGATCTCCAGACTGACACAGGCAGCAAAACTTCCTTAAATAGGCTGAGTTACCCAACAGGCTGAAAATGTGGTGTTCTTGAAGTCTGGGCTGAAACCTGCACCTGGTTCAGAGTTCTGGTTTGACTGCTGCTGCTCACAGTCTCTCATCCACAGAACACAAACTGTGAAGTTCACTGTTAACCAGAATGCAAATTAACTTTAAAATCCCCCTTTTTTTTGTACATTTAGCCAGTAAATGTTGACTAGCCAGCCCCTGGGAATACTGCAGCTAGGAGACAGCAGTGACACTACACCATCACCTCTGCAACTCTCAAATCTGCTGATGAGACCATGAAAAAAACCACTAATTCCACGATTTTTGTACTGAGATTGTACTGCACCCGTAATAACAACAACAAAAACCTCTCACAGCACTGCTTCCATTTGTGTTAGGCAATTGTTATTTACATTAGCACCCAAACTATCAAATGGAGTGTACAGAAAGCTGGGATTCCTTACAGTTTGGTTTAGTACCATTCAAATTTGGGGGCTGGAAGTCTTCCACCATAAAATGCATTTGATGCATTCTGCCACTCACTTAAAGCTATCATGAAATTATTTTTGAAGCCATTACACTGATTTAAAGAGGCTGTTTCTGTATTGGTGTCATATTTAACATGAGCAAATGTTTCCTCTGACTGAAAAAAAAATCAGTACAAAGAATATTCATAAGAAGTCTGTTCTGTGGAAAAAAAAGCTGGAAGTATTCTGAAGAGCCTATTTCATTTTAAAGAATAATTGGGCACCCTGAACACCAAGGGTGTTTAACAGTGATGCCTTAAATGCATCAAAATCTGCACTGCAGGGCATCTGCTGTTTCCTTCCATTCTTTCCTGGAAATCCTGAATTTGACAAATGTTCAAGGGTTCTGCTAAAGATACAGGCAAGGGTTATCTGCAGAAATATTTACCCCACAAAATGGTTAAGTGCCTTCAGACATGGAACAGAACTTCATGAAAAAAGTCTTGGAAAAAAAAAAAAGCTCACAAATGCCATGAGCTGAAGGAGACTGGGCAGCTTTATCTGCATTAAAACTCAGGATCTTTTCCAGTGCACTTCATTGTGCAAGCCCATGCTGCCAAAATCACACCCTTCTGAGCAAAACTGCCTCCTGGTTTTGAGAGTTTTCTACTGCTTGCTCCAAGTTTAGTAGAATTGTAAACACTTTGAAACTGCAAATGCCCAGAAAAGCCATTCAGTGGGAACTCCTAATTAGTCCCTGGAAAGCACAAAGGTACAGCCAAAAAGCCTGACTCCATGTGCAATATTAAAAGCAGTGGAAATTGTAGGCTGCCACCAGAGATGGACATAGGCACAAGGCAGAGAAGAGAAATGAGATGAAACAGTCATAAAAACAATACTGAATAATCTGATGCCAGTTTTCAAGTTATTATTTAATAAGGCACAGATGTTAGAGTCACATTTTAGTTTGCTTTTTATGCACATTATGAATTATTTTGCACTTTTGCATTAGTACACATTAGGCAAAAAAACTGTCTCTAATATATTAGAAATTCACTTTAGGGGGAGCTTCCCCCTCCTCAATCTGTTGACTGCTCATTTAATCACAAAATGGTTGGACAAGAGATCAAATCAACACTAAGGCTGTGCTAGCAAGTGACAAATCATTTCACTTCAGAAAATTATTAATCTTAGTGGCAGTGTGCTTGTGTGCTGTGATTTAGTGAGGACTAAATAACCTCACAAAGCTCAATTTAAAATTGACACTGGCTTTGATTAATGGCACACATTTCCTGATGTGATAATGCCATTGACTGGTGAGGATTCATTTGTAACAGAGGGAACAGCTGTACTATCAGAGATCAGGCTGATGAATATTATATTGAAACATTTTTACCAGGGTAAAATGCTCATAAATCATTCTTTTGGGGGAAAATGAAGCGATTAAAGCATTGCCAGGATCAGGTGATTCAGAATTAGGTCACCTGCCCTACCTGCTTCGGTGACAGCAGAGACAGGCCCTAGCTCAAGACCAAATTATAAAATATCAGCACAAATTTCTCCTCTTCAGCAGCTCTCCACTGATGAAGGCAGCCCCAGTTTGTCACAGAATAAAGGAGAGTGCTCAGGAATTGGTGCTGTGCTCTAAAGGAGCCTTTAAGGACACTGACCCACAGGCTGTGACCACTTCTGGTGCAGGTCAGCCCTGGCCACACCAGAAATTTGGAGGCAGTCTGGGTACTTTATGAAGCAGGCTAATCTGATCCATATTCTGCCATTTTTCATATCATTAAGGCACTTTATTATATAATTAAACTCTAAGTTTCTTTCACCCTTGACACCTACTAAGAATAAACACAATAAACACCAAGGGAAAAGTCACTTTTACCTGCATTTTGTAGAAATCTGTGCCAGTCAAATGTTTCACTGGGTGTAGTCTTAATTCCTGTGTTGAAAAAAAAGATAATCCCATGTTTAGTGTCCCCTGGGTGGCTCTTGAAGGCTTTTTGAAGCCTGGGAGAGCAGATTTCTGCCACGGACACTCAATTCCCATCTCCAGCTTTCCTCACCCCAGCAGTGTCAGGTTTCCTGTGCAACCCTTTCTCACACAGCACATTGAAATTCAATGGAAAATTTTGTCCAATCACCCAGTGCTGGAACTTCTTCAGCAACACAACCCTGCTAAATTTGGCCTTTTCAAACTCCACACGAGAGAACATCACCTGAGGGAGCACATTATTCCAAAACAGACACAGGGCAGCTGGGACCCAGAGCCCTTAACATAAAAGGAAGTAAATTAAATTTATACACAAATTAAATATTAATCTATCCTGAATATTAATGTATTTGTTTTGCCTTATGTTAAAGATTAATTATTTTAATAATGAAACTCTTTTATTAATTTATTTAATCTCTTAGTTAACTGTTACCTCACAAGAGACTTAAATATAAACTAAATATGGACTAAACAGACTTCACAATGAGTTATTTCAACAGCACAGTTTGGAAAAGAATGTTATTTTCTTTCAAAGTGAAATACGTGAAATGGAATGAGCTTTGAAATCCACGGACAGTTATTTTTAAATAAATAAAATTAGGAAATGAAGTCACCACACCTAAAATACTGAGATGTGTTCCCTGGACTACTCACTAAGTGATGTACCTTGGGTGAAGTGCTTCGTGGCTGTCCTTAGGTTGGAAATTCAACTTAGAGCATTTAAAGGAATTTGGGGTGTCAGAAAATAATTATTCAGCATCAAAACTTCTGTAGCCTTTGGAGAAATCTCGATGTTGCCTTCAGTGTCACCTAACACCTTTCAGATTCCTGCTGTAAGGCAGCTGGGAAACTTCTATAAAAAGCACCAAATGAGTGGAAAATTTTGGCTATGAGACTGAAATACTGCCTCGGTTAATGGCAGTGGCAAAAAGCCCAACTGCAGTGGAGCAGGACTGCAAACCCCAGCCCATTTCAGCAAAATATGTCCAGGGCAAAGAAGGCAGATACACAAACAAACAGGTACCAAACACATGAATCCAAGAAATTGGATGTCTTAATCAGTATTTCAAAGCTCTCACCTTGAGTTTGGACGTATATTTTCTTCCTAGCATCTGGCTTTAAAGAGAAGGAGAAGAAAAATAACTTTCATAGTTCAACATAAAATATCTGTTCAATCTTAAAAAAACCCCACAATTAAAGAGTAACAAAACACGTGTCAGTGGGATTTTCTTTTGGCTACTAAAAATTAAAACAAACTTTCAGAAAGATACATTAAGTAACACCAGAGGCCACCAGTCAGCAATGTAATTTACATTTACTATGACCATTTACAGTATCAATGAATCAGTTTTGCAATTAACACAATTACCACATTAGTAGAAATATATTTTTTAGTTTCTATCCTTTCTTATGATCACTATCCTATTTTCCTGGAATAAAATAACTTTCAACTATCTAGCTGAAAATCAACTCTAGATCCCAAAAAACCTGTTGGTCTTAAAAGACTGATTTTGAAAATCCAGTTTATATTTATCCATTATAAAATTTATAAACATATCAGCTTCAGAAAGTGCTGTCAAATATATAGACTTGCCTGTACAGGAAAAGTGGTGCCTGGAAGTTATTGCAGAACATTCACAAATAAAAATTGCAAAATAAATTATTTTAAAATAGCTGTAGTAAAAGAGGTAATTACTACACTTCCAAAATCACTTCTGAAGTGCTCCTCTGCTAGTTATTTAATTTAGGTGATTAAAGAAGCAATTTCCTATTTCAATATCTTTCTATAACTCCAACTGTGGATTTGTGGAATACGTTTTTCTTTAATGAAAAGAGAATTAATTCAGAAGCAAACTTCTAAGCAACCAATTCTTGAACCAGTCAGCTCAGAAAATAGGAAGCCACAGAAGTGATTTTTTTTTTTAATTGCAGAGATTTTGGTTTTCCCTGTTGCTCCCATGTGGCTGCCCCTCAGTCCCTGCCCAGGCACTGCAGTTACTAAAAATGAACTGGGAAAAGAAACTGAAAGAAAAGAGGTCACTTAAAAAGTCATCTCCAGGCAGCTCACAGATGGGAAGGAGGTGGTTTCTGAGAATCAGAGTGAACAATGTCACAAAATCTACGTGAAAAAGCAGCAAACCCACGTGGGAACGAAGTGGGGGAGAAACAACTCTGTGCTGCAGCAAAGCCTGAGGATATTCCATGGAATTTATCTTTCAGAGCCGACAGGAGCTGTTGTGTTCAAAGGGTTTAAAAACAATAAAAATAGTTTAATTCATCATTACATTATTTTATTACTGAACACCAGCCCTTCTCTGACTAACATTTTGAATTATAGAGGATCTGCCAATGACACAAACCCCTTGCAGACCATGGGGAGGGCACTGAGAGCTTCAGAATTTAACTCTGCAGAACAGGTGGGAGAGCTGAGACTGAGCAAAACAGAGAAACACAGGAAAAGAGAGGTGGGAAAAGCAGAGAGGGGCAGCAGACCCCAGCTCTGCCTCCCCCTCTGCTGGCTGAGACTGGCCCTTAGCCCCCTAAAACCACCAAGTTTCAAAAAGAAGTTTAAGTTAAGCATCTTCTTTCATGCCCTGCTGGCCCTTGAATGGCTCGTGGTGAATAAATACAATCCTGGCAGGGCTTGGATCATCAAGAAGAAAATAGCAGGAATACTGTGAGACAGGGCATAGAGATGTATTCACACTTTATAGATCAATTTTCTCTTATGTTCTTTATTTTAAATGGGCTTGAGCAGAATGGAAAATGAAATTGAATGCTAATAAAACTGGCTTAGGTAATTCTTCTGCAGCAGTTTTATGCTACTGGAATAAAACACTGACCATAAGCAAAAGATTTTTACAGTATTTCAAACTCACTTGGAATACAGATTACTACAAGTGCTGGGTTATATACTTCATAATTAAGGGTAATAGAAAAGAATTTGTAGCAAGATCCAGCCTTTGAGTGCATTGCAACTGCTTACATGCTTGTAATTTAAATTCTTAATTGACTATCTTAACTAACAAAGCCCACGTTAGAGGAATAAGGCAGTTCACAGCAGTGTGAATTAATATGCAAAATGCAGTCATTTCCCATGACCTGTGTATGGAAGGATGTGTTCATGTTCTTCACTGCTTGAAAGCAAACTTGTGGCATTTGCTCTCAGCCTTTACACAAAGGCCCAGCAGAACAGGAACTAAAATCCTCAGCATTTAAGGCACAGGTCAGCAGGTGAGAGTTCAGATTTGCCTCCAATTCCCTGTCTGCCACAGACCTCCAAAACACTGAATTAGTCTCACAGGCCCAGAGTGCAAAAGTGTTTAAGTAAAATCAAAGTCTGGTACTTAAAAGCATTTGAGGTGCTGATTTTGAAATGATTTCAAATTTCAGTTTTGTTTCTTCTCCTCACATTCTGTTACTTTTGCCCTTTTCTTGCTTGAGATCTATGACAGAAGCTGTGCCCTTTCACATCTACCCCTCATGAAGTTCATTGTAGTAACTATTAAAATCAAATTACGTTTGTAAAGTAAAATACCAAATCCCATGTCCGCTCATGTACCCTTTTAATGCAAATAGATTTTAAAAATCAATTAATGCTGAAATAAGGTATTGTACATTGCCCTGCTGCGTTGTGCAAGCCCCACTCTCAGTGATTATTTTTTAGGCAAGAGTGCATTAATGATTATATTATGATGCAAATTAGAACTGAAGAGATACCAAGCACTTTCAGCTTCTGGCATTTATTGCTCATCTTCAGCTGATGTTTCCCAGGGTGAGTGGAGCCAACACCTCACTGCCAGGGGTAGGTCCTGCCTTGCTGCTTTCATCCCAAATGGTTCCTGCTCGCCCCTCACTGGATCTGGTGCTTGTGGCACTTTTTCATGGTTCAGCCCAGCAAATCTGTGCTGAATCTGTACCTCTGCAGTTCACCTTCAGAAGCTCATTCTATCTCCAGTGTTGACAAAACAAGTATTTTCAAATTATACTTCCAAATTCTTTATTATAACTAATGCTGTCTAGAGGAATTCTGTCAACATAAAGTTTAGAAAACGATGCAAAAAGTTTGGCAATCAGGTGAGACTCAGCAACAACAAATGATTTGTTTTAAACATTACAGAGAAACACCTCCTAAACTGTTCTATGCTCTCTTCTAATACCAAACAGCTTTTAATGCCAGATCTCTTTGACCTGTTGAAGCACATAAACATGAAATGTTTTCTCTGAAAGGAAAAGCAGGACTAGGAACAATGAAGATTATTGCAATTCTCTAGCATTATTTATAAAACGTTTTAGGGGGATGCAGAGTTGCTAATACTGTAAAAGCATTACCACCATCACATAAACGTACCCACTCTGCTGCTGCCAGCTCCTTCATTTTCACTGTGAAAGCCACTGCAAACCTGGTTAAATGGACAAAAATACATTGCTTTGCAAGCTGCTTAAAGTGTTTAAACATAAAAAAAAGTACTTCAGAAAAAATCTCGATAAGAACTAAGATCAGAGGCTTATAAAACTGATCCCAGATGAAAGACAGAAATCAGGCTTTCCACTTGTTCCAGCAGAAAATCGTGGTTAAACCAATGGCAGCTCCTCAGGTTTTACCACTCAGCTCTTGGGAGGGTGAAGTGAGGATTTCTCAAAGTAAGAGAAACCCCAAAAAATGGGAACAGCTGCCAGTTTACCCAGCTCAGGGCACACAGCTGCAGTAGGAATCTGGCACCTCCTGCTCCTGCAGGGGCCCTTTCCACAACCAGAACAGAGGTAAGGAGGGAGCTGAGGTGCACCTCATTTCACACTGGGCTTTGGCAGCACCAGCCCCACGGTTTGCAGCTGAGTTTTCATTCCAATGGAGAGGAATTTTAAACCTTTCCCTGGTGTTCTCACCTTGTTTCCAAGCAGCCAAAGCTGTCAGTGAGTAAGAGATTTGGGTGTCTTTGAGGAATGCATTTATTGGGCTGTCACTGCCCATAACAGAGGAGTGAGAGCAGAGGCCACTTGAAGGCAGCACTGAGAGGAAAAGGTTTCATTTTTGGGTGTCCCATCCCAGCCAACAGAAGGCTGATTTCTAAAGGTACTTGATAAAGAAGTTATTCTAACTGGGACCTTGATGCTGAGAGGCCACATGAGATATTTTTATAGGGAGTTAATAAAGAATCCCTGTTCAGAAGAGATCTCAAGAACATGCTGGATTTTAATGTAGCTTTTAAGTTGTAATGGAACATAAACACATGCTTTGGATGTTCTTAAATGGAACTTCAGCATTAACTGGACCCACAAATGGGAACATTTCTGAAGACTCAGTCCTGTGGAAAAGAGTGTTTGAATGCCTCCTTCACATGAGACAGTTCTGCTCAGCAAAACTCCTTTTTTTTTAATTACTTGGAGAGATACTGAATATAAAAGAGGTCATCACACATTGCACCGATGATTCAGTGTTTGTTTTCCATGTAATTTCTGAAATGTTTCTGTCCTAGAGGTTCGAGATAAAGCACAACACAGTCACAACCAGAACAGTGCTTCTCCACTGGAGATGTTAAGTTATAATCTGAGGGCATGAAATCACAATCATTCATTAGAATTCCCATAAATGCTGAATTATAACTCCTACTTTTGTTTGTTGAAACAAACCTTATTCCCTTACATTTGTTTTGTAGGGTCTGCTTTATGGTTCTACAGTGAATTTCACACACACAACTTGACAGCTTTAAGGTTATTAAAGCCTTTGCAAATGCTTGTTTTGTCAAGTTGCACATGCTCCCTGCCCAGATTTTGCAATTATACTTTCAATACATCACATTAACAAGCATAAAAAGATGTTGCTTCTAAGTCTACAAAATACTGTTCAATAGAAAAAAAAAATACCCTAGAGGAGTACAAGCACCATTTAGAGGAATTTGATTAAAAATGAAACACTCATAAGGCTAGACAGTGTTCAATACTTTGTTTTATGGAATGTGGTGGTATATTGTACTGGACAAGTAATCTACAATTCATGATGCTTTCTGCTTAGAACCCTGCAATCAATAAAGAAAAAAAATCAATGTTTCTTTTAATAACTATGCAATGAATAACACCAGTGATGCTACTGGAGAAGAAGCACATTCAGAATAACTTCTAGAAAACTGACTTACTTTTCCTGCAGCAGAGAAAATATCGTAAACTGCGTAAGGATGCAGTAATATATTTTGAAATACCATAGATAATTCAAGCTATTAAAGTATACTTCAGGTTCCCAACCTAATACCATTAAAAAACATTCAGTAAAGCAGAGTTTTTGTATTATCTGTATTAACTGTACTCGTGACAGACAATATTTTAAACACAGAACTGCATCAAACGGCCACACTCAGAGATTGTTTTTATGTATTTTTCATTTTGCACACTGCTGAAATTTATCTGACACATTAGATCTCTTTTTCTTTTCCTTCAGACCTGTTTAAAGAATAACTTCTGATTATTTGATAACAAAAGTAAACAAGTATATAAATTTTTTCTTGAGTGGGACCTTAAGTTGCTTTCAACTCCAAGTCACACTGAGATGTAAGAACATGCCCTAATGATTTTTCAATGAGTGAGATTAAGAGCTGTCTTTAAAATCTGTTTACTTACCACATTTTCTAGGGGATTACAGACAGAGCAGCACATTTCTGCCAGCGTTAAGTGAGCCAATAATAGCTGGAACATGGAGTGGTATCAGCAAAGATAAACCCAGGAGAGAGAAGCCTGCTGCAGATTCTGCCTGACCCCAAATCCATCCTGCTCTGAACCTCTGTTTGCAACAAGAAAAAGGTTCCCTCCCCCACCGTGGCCATGATCAAACACTGCTGAAGTCAACAAACCTTTGGATCAACTCAGGAGAAAACTTCTTTTCTGGGGATGCTGAAAGGGTGAAAAAAGCTCAAAAATCTTTTGGTTTTTAGTAATTTCCTCTGGTTTATGATCAGTTCTCGACCTACATTTGATGACTGCACTGACATGTCACTAGAACTTTTCCAGACTTTAAAACACCCTGAAAGTACTCCCTTGTCATTACTTCCTAAAAGATCTGCCATTAAAAAAAAGCAATTTCCTGCCATAAATCTTCCCCACATGCTCTTACCTGGCTTCCTCTAGCACTGCTCCCATTACCTGGCGTTTCTCTCTGCATTTGATATCTTCATTTACATCTGTCCCACCAAAGATGATCCCAAAAGGAATTCTGCTACCTGCAAAGCAATGACTGCAATGAGAAGTTGGCCAACATGTCAAGGTAATGACTGGGAGTGAAAAAGTACATTGATAAGACTGAACCACAAATCTGAGCCCAAAACTTTGAAAAGGAAACCTGGAGAAACTTGAATTTTAATTTTTTTGGCACTGGAACCCCCACACAATAACTATGCACTCTCACAGGACATCAAACCAAATGGGAAACAAATTATGTTGATAAAGAGAGAAAATGTACCATATATTTCACATTTATCTTTGAAAGTTAAGTGAGCTGTAAGATCAGGATTTATTAGCATTGCTAATTTCCTCATTACTAAATGAGAGAGCAACCAAAAGGAATGAAAGACTAATTACCATTCTGGCTACTGGGATAATTTCCTTGGCATTTGTTGATATTATACTCTAACGTTTGCAGGTGAAGAGAATTAATGTGCACTATCAAAGCACCACTGTCTCTAATCTTCAAGAGACAGACTGTAATGCCACATATGAATCACCTCTTTAATAAATTAAAGAGGTAAATAATTATTATGCCATCTATTACATGTGTTGGTCATGTAAACAAAATTTCCAGGATGAGGCCCAGCAGATGGGTTTTATGGTAGTGATGGTGGGATGAGTGCAATCACTAAATTTCTAAATGTTACAGGAGTCAGGAATGTCCTCTGAATCACTTCTTTCCTCCAAGAGGTCTGCAATTACTTTTACACTTTGACTGTGACCATCTCATCAATCTTATTATTACTGTCTTGCCTTTCACAGATTTTTGGGTTCTTTTTCTTTCAGTTACTGCAGGTACTTTTTAGAACAGCACAACTGATTTGGTTAAATTCCTGAGCTTTTGTAAAGTATCAGGATTTTCAAGTCACTTGGGATTTTGAAAAGCTTATAGCAACAGCATTTGGGCATTGCCATGCAAGTTAAACTCCAATAAAATTTTACTCCAATAAACACTTAAAATTCAACTTTATCTTCTGTTCCTCATCAAAAAAAAAACCAACAAAAGCCCCCCAAAAATAGATGGTTCTCAGACTTTCCATAAGCCTCTTCCAAAACAATTCAAGGTCTTGTCAAAAAACCAATCATCTCTGTATTCCAACAAGTCTTAGTTCATATGTTAGCAGAGCTCATTTCACAGACTTACTTTGTACTCGTATTTTAGTCCCCACTGAAATCAGAGCTCCTTTGGAACAAAAGAAACCCAGGCACACCAGACATCATAATTCAGGCTTTCTGCAAACCCACCACAACAAACTGGGGGTGCACTCCTGAAGTCTCCAAAGCAACACAACAGAACTCACCTGAGAGCTGATCAAAGTATGAAATTATGTGCCTTTATTCCAGCAAATAGATTTATATAATACAAAGGTGGTCTCAGAAACGTGTGCACACTTGCAATTTCAGTAGGTGACAGTGCCTCTAATCTTGAAAGCCAGTGCTTCCAGTGTATCATTAATGGCAGGCTAAAATTTTGTTCTACGTGGCTGCAGAGGATAGAAAATTTTATTATTTGTCTGATAACATCCTGTCTCCTGTTGTTTAGCTGACTGGAACAACAGGAATGTTATTTCATGTCGAAAAACCCTGACTCATTTTTGAGCAGAAAAATCAAATCAGCCTCTCTGCTTTTCTTCCATTTGACCCCAGCTGTTCTTAGCCAAGCCACAGTCCTCTGAAAGAGCACCTTGCTGAAAGGATCCTCACGTTAATGTAATGTTCTTATCTTGATGCAGTTTAAGTACTTAATTACAAAAAGCACTGTGTGGTTTAAAATTTATTTAGTTCTCTCCCCTCTGTATCAGGTCTCCCATTGAGAAAGACTTTTAGTTTTTGTGAATGTTTGCTGAAGTGGATAAACAGAATAAGGGTATTCTGTGTGGGTTTATACATTTATAGCCATTTGTAACTGTTAGGATTCATTCTCTTCCCTTGCAGTGCTTTTTTAAGAGGTATTTTTACTGTACAGCAGAAAGAGGATTACCTTGCAGAAGTCTGCCTCCTTTATAAAGGTGAATGGCCAGGGCTGCATCAAACTCGTCTGTGGAGGTCAGATTTGCTAGTTCACTTGGACTTTCGTACATGAAAGCATCTTTAAGAACACAGACGTGACCTGCAGCATGTAGATGATCCCTTCATCATCAGAATAAATAGAAAAAGAATAAAGAAGTCACCATTCATGTTACAGGCACAGCAGTATATTAAGTAAGCTTAATCAAAACATTTGCTCTGATATTCAACTTTATGCCATTCTTGTTCAAGCAACCAAGAGCTATTTACAAGGCTGGGTTATTTTCCTGGAAGATGTTTGTTACCTTCACCAGTGTGAAGCCACAGGCACACTTCCAAGCAATGTAACACCCCATGGCCCAAGCCTTTTCAACAAAACTCCTGAAAATCAGCAGAAATGAAGGATGACCAGGACCCTTCCTGACTGAGCTTCAACTTATTATGCTGAAACCCTCCTTTTGAAGTGAGTGTGTCAGACCTTGTTGTTCTTAGAGGTCAGAGCCTTGTTCTGGAGAAGGACACCAAGTGAAGAAAGCACAGATATGTCCAGCTAGTCAATGCTACTAAAAATACAGAACATCAAAAACCAATACATCAAGAAAAAGAGAGGTGAATTGTGTTCCCTTTCTGTTTGATTGTGGGCTCAATTCCTTCTTGTCTTAAAACCAGGCAAAGGATAATTGAAGCATAAGCAAAAAACTGCACAGAAGTAATCACAAAAATACCTTCACAGCCTGTTTTAAAAATCTCAGTTACCAAAACAAAGAAAAACCCCAAATCCAACAACAAATCCCCCTTAGTGTCAGCTTCCCCATTCATCTTCACATGCAATGGTTCCTCATATTAAAACAGTGATGCAAAGACTGCCAAAGTCAAGAAACTGATTGATTACAGACAGCTTTACTCCTCTCACTGCAACCAGAACCAGTTATCAATGTTCCCGAGAACATCAGCCAAAAAACACACCGGGGAAAATCTGTGTTTGGATAGAAATGAGCACACTGTGTCTGCAGACACGGAGAGTTTACATTTCCAGTATCATAAAAACACCACAAGAACGCTCTCTGCTTATTCCATATTGTTCCAGTTGATTTATTTCTCATTGTGTATTAATTGTTCTGGCATTAAAATCCTGCTAACTCATCGGCTTCCCGGATAACGTCGCTTTCATTTCCTGATTATTTCATAGCCTCCCAAGAAATGTAATTTTCTGTCCTGCAGAAGTTCGTCATTACAGCAGAAATTGGTGCTAAAAGTGCTGTAAAATGTCTGGAGGCCTTGGAAGGAAGGTATTAGCACTATATCAGAGAGAGCTCCATTGGCACAACATATGGTGCTGGATTTCTCCCTTATCCTAAAAAGAAACTTCTTTTCATTTTAATTCCACTGTTGGAAACAAGACCAATAAATTATAATAAATACTAATAAATTATAAAATACAGCCACATTTTAAGCTCCTTATTTACACTGTTGAACAATTATTCCCACCAGTTGCCCCAGGAACTGGTTCCAAGTACCTGCCTTCCTCTTGGAAGAGGTTCTCAATTTATATCTAAATAACGATGCTCAAATCTCCCAGCTGTGGAAATAAAATCTCTCGGGCAAATACTTGGGATGCTCGTGCATGCATTCCATAATTTCACAGGTGCTCATTAAATAGTCTAAAAGGATTTTTCCCCATCAGTGTTCCAATTACCATAAATCACTATCATGTACAAGCAATATGTTTGCATATTACAATTAATTTGAAAATAACTCTCTCAGGACATCAGGAATCAAGAAAATCAGCCAGGAATTCCAATCAAAAGTGTCTTCTTTTTTAAAATATACTAGGGATGACTACTCCACAGTTTCCACAGCTCCAAATCTCACTGGGGAATGACAGCTGTTTCTGCAGTAAACAGAGAGGGACTCCCTCAAGTGTTCCAAGGCTCACAAATTGTGGATTACCTCTATTACTTCACAATTCTTTTTTTTTTTTTAACAGATTTTTATTCTACTCAGGAGCGCGTAAAAAATTTGCATCTTTAGAAGGAAAAATTACCAAATAGTCCCAGAATAAGTCAAATTCCCAGATTTAAAGAGGCCTCAATCCCCTGAACATTCCATTGAGTTCGACATCATTAGTCACAGGCTTCAAATTATGCATATATGGAAATACATGTGTGTAGAAGCAGAGTTATTGGGTAGTATTTAAGTACTGAAATTTACAGTGATATTTTCATATTTTCTAAATGACTTTTCAACTTTATAACCAAAAAAAGCAGGCCATGGTTTTCACACATACACTGTTACCAAGGAACATGATTAGAGAGCTATTGCAGGAGATTGTTTTTGAAGACTGATCTGTCTGTGAAGTCACAGATGTCCCTGAATGAAGCCAAGACAGAGGAGACACATTATCCATATCTTTTCTCCTCCTGGCAACTATGTATTCATATTATTTTGCCATTTCATAAACAAATACTTCCTGAATGAGAAATAAAAATTAACACAGCTCCTGCTGCCTGGGAATCAAAGACAACACTGAAAATGCTAAATCTCAAGCTACATTTTCTCTCTATCACAGTGCTTAATATAGGACATAAATTTCCAAGTGTCTTAACAAATAGTGATTATTGCTTGGATCTAGAATTTGCCTTGCCATATTTTTCCCTTCTACTGAAACTCTCACAGAAGCCAATGCCACAACTTGGGCAGAATATTATTTCTAAAATGGAGTTGAGCTGTCAGATCCCAGATTTTGGGTGTTTTCCTAGGGCAGAAAGCATCAGGGAGAACTTTAGCCATTCAATAAATGTGAAAGAACATTTATTACAGCACTTTATGCTGGGCACTGCTCACACTGTGATATTTATACACACCTGACTACTGGACAAAGTATTTCCCAGTCCCATTCATTTTAGCATTCAGGTAATGGATTTCTCTCTTTTTTTTTGGATATTTTTTATACTCTTTGGAAACCACAAAGCTTACAGGTGAAACTTCAAAGTGCATTCTCTGGATCTATTCTGTGTGCAGAGAGATCCAGCTGCAAGGCCCCACCCTTTTCTGACACATTTTCACTTTGAGATTTCTAGAGACAAAACATTTTTCTCCACCACATCCATGAAATGCCAAGTGATGTTTTACAATGTTTAATTTTTTATTCCCTACAATATTGATCACTACGTCTCACTTTTCCTGGCTAGCAGTCGTCCCTCCTTCAGCATGAATCTGCAGTTCACAGGTTTTCATATAAGGAAACAGTTCCAGAGTTCCAAACACAGCCTGGCTGATGAGAAGGCACAGGAGTTAAAAGTGTGCTTATTTCTAAGGTATTATGGCTGTGAAACTTGCTCTGTTTTCTGTGATATCTTCCTCTCAGAAACATTTATGTTCTAAATTTCAACTGACACTGATTTAATGGAATCACTTGCAGACAAAGAATGTTTGATTTCCAAAAAGTTCCTGGTAGGTGGATACACTGACACTTCTTGAATGGCACAAAATAGGCTTCATCCAAAAATATTAATTATCTCTTTCCCTCAGCTGTCTGTTCTGCACAGCAGCTGTGCACCAGCTACTGTTAAATGTATATGGCACAATTCAGAGCTTGTTAAGTGAGCAGAGTCATTCCACTGCCTCTTATAAACTTGGCCAGTCCTGAATACTCACAGTTCCCACTGAAGCTCATCAAATTACAAGAGTTGAAACCCTGCTTGATCTTCTGTTTTCTTTGTAAATGACCTTATTTTATCACATTCGTTAAAACATCTCCCTCATTTTATTCCCCTCTCAAACTTCCCCTTGAAACAACACAGACGTATTGCCATGAACGAAGCACGAATAAAATTCCCTGTGAATCACAGAAATTAAAAATGCGAGCAAAGAAAGCGACCAACTCCTTCTCTCAGTGTGTTCTGAGGTCAGTAACTGAGCTGTGGAAGGACCAGAGAACTCTGCAAAGCTTGAAGCTGTGCGATGGACAGTTCCTGCAGTGCAGCCCATTCTGGGGAGCAGCAGCAGCACTGAGGACGATGGCATCTCACACAAAGGTGCAGATGAGCACCTGCCCTGAGGTTCGTGCTCTGGGAACGGCCGTGCAGAGCCAGCAGGGATCTCCCAGCACCTGAGCAAACCCACACAGGGAGGAGCAGCAGCTCCCACAGCTGCCATGAGGAGAGGAGGATCCCTGTCCTGGGAGTGTTCTCCTGTGGAATTGTAACTCTGGCACACAGGGTAAGATGAAACATTTGGGCTCAGAATTACTCCAGTAAATGTCTAAGCTAAAAAACAATTGCCAAGAGGAATGATAAGCGTCACTGAATTTGTGTTTTTAATTCTCTTGCAGTTGATTACCTGGAGATTTACAGAATGGCTGTCTCAACTGGCCAGTTAATGAGAGCCAAAACAATTTCCCCCTCTCCAGAAAATGTTTACATATTGGCAAAATACTTTATCTAAATCTTTCTAATTAACCTGTTAATTCCAGATTTCTATTCCTCCTTACTACCAAGTAATAAAAGATGAACAAAACATTTCAAGGAGCAGGAAAGATTAATTTATTTTCTTTTCTGACACCCTCTTTGATCTCATTTCTAAGACTGAACAATAGCAGCCTAAGCAAAGACTTTTGCTTAGTGTTGTATTCTTTATTCATTGCTCATATTTTTTAAGGTGATTAAAGATTATGCACACCAATAGGAATTAAGCCCACAGCACATTCATTATAGCACTTGCTTTAGCAAGTTGATTTTTAGCCAAATTAAATTCTGGTACCTTTGTCACCACTTACTTTAAACTCAGGAAATGAACATCTTATTTATGAAAAGATGAAGCAGTTATTGGAAGAGCTGTAATATCATAAACAGAGTATACACTGTGATATTAAGCCATAAAATTAATCTATGCTGGCAAGTGTTCAACCCAGAGACAATGTCATTGTTTCATTTATATTTAACCAAAAGTTCAATATTAAAAAAAAATTGAACAAATAAATTCCTAAGTACATAGGCAGATACAACTGTAGCCAAATATCAATTGGAAAATGTATTTTACAAGTATTAACATACATGATACAAAGTTTACCACGTGCAAATAACCTGAGGTGTGGCAGATTAGTGTTAAAAGTGACATGCCCAAGCCTTTGGTCATACATACAGATTTTGTGGGGGTTTTTTTAATGGCATAAAGTCTTAAGAAAACCAATATTAGATGGAAATATTAGCTCTACACAGAATGGTTTTAGTGATGACCTGACTAGACTTTTAGTCGGGAAGATGGACTTCATTGCTAGCTAAGACTCTTTGCCTCTTCCCTGATGAGAATTGTTTTCTTTCCCTAAAGGCTCATTTATATTATTTCAATAAACAACATTTACAGCAGGTGATAAGACAGGAACTGAACATGACACAAGTTACTAACTCTCAAACACTGTTTCTGTTAGAATCCTTTACCCAGCTTTATTGTGAATGTGAATTAAGTTTATCTTTCACTCGCTATTTTCTTTGTTTGAAGGTCTCTGTGCATGAGAAAACAGCGCCCACTTTGTGCAGGGAATTCCTGCACTTTGTGTAAGGCCCTGCTGGGAAGCAACAGGATGCTGCAGTGGGCTGCTGTGCTCTGCACAGGTCACTGGAGATGTGCTCACACAGCTGCAAATGACCGCATTAACGTGGTTATGTTAAACCATCTGTCAGCTGAGCTGCTGGAGCTCACCCAATCTGTGCCCTTTCATCCTAAAACTCGGGATTTTAGGCCACCATCACGTGTCACAGCTGGAGCCACCAAAATTGCTGCTTGCCACGACTTGAATAAAGGCACCTTGCTAAGGACTGTGCCCCAGTGCAGTGTGATCACATATTCACTATCAGTCTCAGTGTATTTAAAAGACAGCTTGATAGAATATGTGAAGGTTTGTTTTTCTGGCTTATTGAGGCTTATTTTAACTAGAAACAATGCAAAACCAGCTTTCCGCTAGATTAGCTCTGAACGGCTCCACAGTCTAAATGTTTGTCTGACTTTCCTCAAAGTGGAATTGGAAGAAGGCGAGTAAATATTTAATTTGTAAAGGTAGAGTAAATAACCTTATAGAAGAAAAACGAGCAGTGATGTCCACAAGAATAACTCATTTTGTATTATCCAGTGAGAGCCAAGGGTAAGATATGAAAGGAAATGCAAAATGCCACAGAAACTACCACACAGGAACTCTGCTGATATGTACATAAACATATATATATAAAAAACATATATATATACATATATAACATACATATATATATAAAACAAGTAAATTCTCATGTTTTTATATATATATATTATATATTTATATATATTTATATATAAAAACATGAAAATTTACTTGTTTTGTCTCAATTTTAGTAACAATTATTGTTTTAAAATACCAAAACCTTCAGCTTTCTCTGATCTTTATGTTCCCCTTGTTTTATATCTTCAGTGCCTGGGTGGCTGACAGGACCAACAGATATATTCTACCACTACCTTGTAGAATGGAGTAGCCCTGCAGAAGTCTAAGGCTGCACTTGGCATGACACAAGCAGTGTGGAAACCTAATGTCTGAGGAAGTTTCTATGCATAACATTACACGTGAGATAACACTCAGATCAAGCACAGGGAAAACTGGTAAGAGCAGAAGGCTATCCCAAGAGATTCATCCTCAGAAAAACAACTAAACTATAGAGGACTTTTAGATAAGATGAAATCAAATCGTTATTTTGGGCCTCAAGAAGACAAAACCACTGGGAAATTGTTTCATTTTTATAGTGACTTATTCTTTTTTCACGGCTCACATGCACAGTGAAGCCCTCAGCAATGCTGTCAGCCACATCCTTTTCCCACGTCACAGAAGAAGTTAAATGGGGACATTAGGAATATTTTTGCCGTTCTGTGAGCCCGTGCAATTACCCAGCACTGCAGAGCCGTGTCCATCATGCCCACGAGAGCCGCATGTCGAACCCGCCAGCAAGGGCAGCCACTGGAGCGGCTCTCGCACAGCTGCTGCTGCGGGATGGCTCCGGCACAGAGCCTGCTTTGGGAGCTCCCCCCTGCCCTTCACACGGCCGTCTGTCCCATTTCCTTCACCCCTGCCCATTTCCCAAGGCGGCAGCCTCGGGAAACCACGGACCGCCACGGGCTGTGCTGGGGCTGCGAAGGGCGGCTGGGGAGGGGACCCGGGGCACCGAGCGAGTGCAGCCCCTCCTCCGCCAGCCAAGCGCCCCGGGGGACCCCCGGCTGCCGCTGCCCCGCACCGCGGGCACGGGGGAGGGCACGGGGAGCACCGGGCGGGCGCGGAGAGCACCGGGCGGGGGGAGGGCACGGGGAGCAGCGGGCG
>VZRV01009163.1:74315-130414 GCA_013398115.1 Falcunculus frontatus
CGCCCCTGCTGGGCCCCTGCCCGCTGGGGCAGCGCTGGGTGACGGGCAGCGAGAGGCAGCGAGGGGCCGGGGCCGCCTCCCCGCCGCAGCCCCGCGGGCAGCGGCTCTCTTGCGCGCAGCGCATCCCTTCTCCCGTCGCGGCGGGCACTTACTGAATCCTGGCGGCCGTGGTGGCGTTGCCGGTCTGTGCCCGGAGACACGCCAGCAGCAGCAGCCTCATAGCGGCCACTCCGCTCCGCTCCGCCCGCGGCCGCCGCCTCCTCACCTGCCCGCGGCTCCCGGAAACTGCGCTGCGAGCGGGGCCGAACCGGCCGCGGCCCCGGGCCAGCCCTGCCAGGTGTCCCCGGGCAGAGGGCACTTGGCTAGCGAGCCAGAAGGTTTGGGTGCCTTCCCACACCTCTAAATAGCGCTGTGCGTTTTCTCTCAGCCACAGAGATGACGTGCTCAGATCACGGCCAGGGAAACATTAATTCAAAGGCCTCCTGAGAAGAGCATCACAGAAGGTTGGTACCAGCCACTGCCTCCTGAAGCAGTTCCTTATACCACCATGTGCCTCCCATGAGGTGCTTCATGCTCGGTGCAGGAATACAGTTGGAAAAACCCCCTAAACGTGGATAAGATGCCAACCACCAGATGCCAGCCAGAAGAATGTGCTAGTCCAAATAACAAGGTAACGGGATGGTCAAAGACCTCCCCAAACATCAGGAGCATCACATAAGAAGCAGACCCAAAGGTGTGTGAGACTAGGGGAAAGGTCTGCTGAGAAACCACAGCCTCCACAGCAACAGGCAGAATCCAAAGATACAACAAAACAGGGAAGAGAAAAAGAACAAACCTGAATTCAGGACAAAGGAAAGCGTATCCTAAACTCTCCAGCCAGTCTTCAGAATAAGAGGGGTACACCCCAATTACAATCAAAAACACAGAGAGCAGCTGATTGGGGCAGCGGGCAGGAAGATGAGAGGCCAATTTAGGGAGTCTGTTGGGAGATTAATAGGAAACAGGTGGCTGATTGTAGATACCCAGCCCGAACTTGTTTCAACATCTTGTACCAAGCGTTGAGAACAGGTGCGGGACATTGGTGGTGATGAGGAGGGGGCTGATTGGGCAGAAAACTCACAGTTTTGCTTATAACCTGTGGCTGATCAGGTCTGATTGCCTGATGTATCTGACTGTGGCTCAGAAAGCCCCGTTTTGAGTTAACAAAAGCTGTCCAACACATTCAGTGTGCAACACAAAGAAGACAAAAATGCAAACATCAAAGTAAGACAAAGCCTGCTCCGTGAGAAATGAGGAAACTCAACCAGTCGTCTGAGAAATAAAGAGGAAATAAAGGAAGCATTAAAAGAGATCTTAACATTTTATCACTATTTATGGTAACTCTGGCTTTATGCTATATAGGCCTTGACTGAAAAAAATAACAGTCTGGAGATGTGCAGCACTGTGTGTCAAAACCACATAGAGGCACTAAAATATTCCTGTATAGACACAGGTGCAGTCGCTGTGTTCAGAGAAAGGGTCAGGGATGTATCCCAAGGAAGTTGTAAATACACTGTAGCTAAGTGATGTTTGGAGGAGAATGAAAACCTCCTTCCTGCCAGAGACAATGTTTGGGTTCTAACAGTAACTTCTGAATTTTAATGAGAGTGCCCACATCTCTATACTTGAAGAGTTTAATAACATTGTAATGTACATTTCAACTTCTGTTCAGCATTGTTAATTGTTTGTACCAGGTGTGGGATAGGTCAATATAGAAATCTCACTCACCAAGGTAAATTATGAAGGGTCTAGAACATGAAAATAAAACACAATAATACAGAGTGCACTTCATTACTTTGAATTTACAGAAAATACTACTCAGAAAATGTAATCACAGTTAATATGACATACTGTATTAAGCTAGAAAAAGCTGAAATGTAATTTTATTACAGAATCAGTCATGTTGCAGTAGTTCACAAAGATGTCTGTACAGCTGGTTGTTTTTTCCTCATTGTCCTTCGTCATGAAATTTGTTAACTAGTTAAGAGAGCAAATATATTTAATGAGTAATTTTCATGGCGTATGTTATTTACAAAGGCCCACTATTAAATGAATATATTTGCTTTTACAAGCATCACTTGCTGCATTACCAATGCTGCTCCAAAGTCATGCCTAGCTGTTTGGTATGGAACTATGTGCTGTCAATCAATTTAACTTTTTCACTGCAAACATACAAGCAGCAGTGTCTTCCCCACTTTGTTCTGGCCAAAAATAAGGCTTTTAAGATCTGCTGCTGAAGACAATTTCATACTTTCACAACCTTTACCTCAGCACGTGTGATAGTGGGACTTGCAGCACACCTTAGGGTTCTAATCTTGCAAGCACTAATTTATTTTTTCCCATTTTAACCACACGCTTTGTCCCATTCAGATCAGAGCGTTCGCTGTCCATGTGTCCCTGTGTAATTGTCCATGTGTCCCTGTGTAACTCCTGCATGCCCTCACACCCAGCTGCTGCTCCCAGCCCTGACTCACCGGGCACACCCCGGCTGCTGAGCTGGGCCCGCTGCTTCTACACAAAGAAAACCTGACCTTTTACAGCACACATTTATCACCTTTTCCTGCCAAAACGCCTTGTTGTGGGACAATCTTAAACTATAGCATTAAATAACCCTAAAGAAAACCCCAGATGATTTGGGGTCTGGAGCATCTCTCTTTTGAGAGACTTTGGGAGCCGGGGCTGTTTAGTCTCCAGAAGATTGAGAGGGGATCTCATTAATGCATATAAATATCTCAGAGAGGGTGCCAAGAGAATGGTGCCAGGCTCTTTTCAGTGCTGCCCAGCAATAGGATGAGGAGCAATGCCCATAAACCAAAACACAAGAAGTTCCACCTGTACATGAAGAACTTCTTTTCATCGAGGATGGCAGAGCACTGGAACAGCGGCCCAGGGACGTCGTGGATTCTGCCTCTCTGCAGACATTCCAAACCCCCCTGGACGCGTTCCTGTGCCCCCTGCTCCAGGTGACCCTGCCTTGGCAGGGGGTTGCACTGGATGATCTCCAGAGCTCCCTTCCAACCCAAACGGTTCGGAGATTCTGTGAAAACCCATTTCCCTGCTGCAGCCCTCCCACCCAGCATCCGATCCAGCGCGGGGAGAGGCGCCGCACACACCGGGGTGCCGAGCCCCGGGCGCTGAGGGCCGCTCTGATGGACGCTGTGACGGACACCCTGAGGGACCTCCCGCCATCGCCGGGCCGGGGCTCCCTCATAGCCGGGCCCCGCCCGACCGGGGCTCCCTCAGAGCCGGGGCTCCCTCACGGCCGGGGCTCCCTCACGGCCGGGGCTCCCTCACGGCCGGCCCCGCCCGACCGGGGCTCCCTCAGAGCCGGGGCTCCCTCACAGCCGGCCCCGCCCGACCGGGGCTCCCTCACGGCCGGGGCTCCCTCACGGCCGGGGCTCCCTCACGGCCGGCCCGGCCCCGACCGGGGCTCCCTCACGGCCGGGGCTCCCTCACGGCCGNGGGCGGGCCGGGAGCGCGGCGGGGCCGCGGCGGGGCCGGGGGGACGAGGGGCCATGGACGAGGCCGAGCCGAGCGAGCGCAGCCCTTTGCTGAGCAGCGGCGAGCGCGGGCGGGCGGCGAGCAGCGCCTTCCAGGGCCGGCGGCTGGCCTGCGCCGCCGTGCTGCTGGCCGAGCTGCTGGAGCGGGTGGCCTTCTACGGCATCACCTCCAACCTGGTGCTGTTCCTCAACGGGCCGCCCTATGGCTGGGAGGGAGCTCAGGCCAGCCAGGCGCTGCTGCTCTTCATGGGCATCACCTACCTGGTGTCGCCGTTCGGGGGCTGGTTGGCCGACGCCCTGCTGGGCAAGTTCGGCACCATCCTGCTGAGCATGGCGCTGTACCTGCTGGGCATGCTGGCCTTCCCCGTCATCGCCGCGCCGCACACCCGCCAGGGCCTCTGCGGGGACATCCCCCTGGTCCCCGTGGAGAACTGCTCCTCGCCGGCGGCCAACGCCACCCTGGCGCCCTGCTCCCCGGTGGGAGCCACCCGCTACTGTGCCACCGCCACCTTCGTGGGACTGGTCCTCGTGGGGCTGGGCGTCGGCTCGGTCAAGGCCAACATCACCCCGTTCGGGGCAGACCAGGTCAAGTATTGTCTGGCAGCTGCTGAGGCGCTCGTGGGTGCCCCAGGGGTGGCAGAGGGGCTTGCCTTGGTGGGGTGGACAGTGCCCGACTGACTGAGCTCTCTGTAGGTGTTCAGCCTTGGAGGGAATCAGATCGTCCAGCTCTGTTCGCTGTGTAATGCGAGTTGTTAAGTTGTACCCTCTTTGATAACGTTTTGGTGCCTGTGGGGTGGCAGATCTCTTGTGACCCTTGTTTTCCTGGTTACCCTGCCTTCGCTGTGGTATCTGAGTTGGCTAAGCCATCACTGTCTCGAGGACTTGGGTTGAATACTTAATGGCCATTAACTGGACTGTTAACTATTCTCCCTTGTGAGTTTGTACCCAGTTAATTTGACCTCAGAGTTCATCAGATGATGTACAGGATACACATTTTAGCTTTGACAAGGATGACATGGGCCTTCTAAGGGAGTGTTGGAGGCCTTTACCATCCTGTGATAAACAAAGGCTCCAAACACTTTTTATGCTTTAGGTATTTGAGCACTGCATTGCCCTTGAGTGATACTTTTGTACAGGCTAATGCTGCATCACATGATGGGTGGAAGCTGCTCTCAACGTGGTAAACATCACCTGGGCTGTTCCCATAAGGACATGTTTTGTCAAATGACCTTATCCAGATCTGCTACAGTGATACCATTCATTGGGTCATCGCTGCAGAAGCGAGTGGCTTTACAGAAAACATTTGAGAGGCAACTGGAATGCTCAGTTGCGTGTACTTTCTTCACAGCCCTATGCTGAGGTGGTGTGCTGGCTGAGGATATTGAAATGTAATTTCTGTTTTACAAATGGAGAATTTCAGTATGTTCAGGTACTGAGCAGCTTTTCTAACTAAACTGAAAATCCAGCTGCATGTCTGCTTACTGGCTCACTGAGTTCTGGTTAGAGCAGGTATCAGAAATGCCATGGATTCTTTGTAAGAGGGAGGATCTACCACGGTATCGTTGCCAAACATACCTCTGTTCTCTGTTGTGCAGTTTGTATTTGTCGTTCTTTGGCATTTCATGTATTCTAAATTCTGGAGTTCTGGGTGAAAGGCAGTATATAAATGTAAAACATTATTACAGTCCAGGATTGTGTGTCCCTTGTGCATTAGTTCTGTTTAAGCCAGCCTGAGCCCATCAAGTGAAATAGCTTAAATATGACTTTATCTTGTAAGGTGTTTTTCAAAACTGACTGCTTATCCCCAGAATGCTTTATGAAAGTTAAATATGAGAGATAAATAATGGCAGGAACAGAGCAAAAGAAGAGCCATTGCCAATGGAAGTGTAGCTGTTGTAGTTGGATTTTGTAAAGGCTTTTCCCCCAGGATTTCAGGGAAAGCAGTTTTTGGCTGGGTTTGCAGATAATTCACAGTGATTTATGTAGGGTGAAGCAAAAGAAATACTCCTTTCTGGGCCATAATAACCAGTGGAGCTCTGCTGAGGACTGAATTTTTCCCCTTCTCTCTTTTTCTGGCTTATCTCTTGTTAAATATATTACAGCATGCCACTTGGTGTGCAGTTTGGGGCCCTCTTGGGTGCCTTTTCCCTGCATAGGAATGTAGAAAACTGCTGGGGAGATTGTGTATATCTATATCTATCTATATCTATCTATCTATATATCTGAGAATAAAGTTTGTCTCCCAGAGCCACATTTTTGGGAGGCCAGAGCACAATGCAAACATATTTTGGCTGGATGTGTGCTAAGATTTGTCCTCTTCCCCCTAAGTACCAAACCAAGGAAAGGATGAATTGTATATCATGTACTTTAGCTGCCACAATCACCTTTCAGAACGTTAATTACATTTCACTGCAGATCTCTTAAAAATTACCATGTGAATTTTTCAGCTTTAATGTGTGTATAGAATTTGGGTGGAGAGCTCTAATATAATGAGAGGGTTTTTTTATTTAGCAGAATCACTTTGTGGAAAATCAGAAACTGAATTGCAGTACTTATTCTTCTCTGAATTTGAAAGATGTGGTTTGTAACTTTCTGTTAAAAGCATGCTTTTAGAAGTGCTGTTAAAAGCGGAGTTAGTATCGAGTAACTTCCACCAGCCAGCTGAGCAAAAGAAGTTCCTGCAAAGCTGGGACAGACCAGCTTTTCCCAACCGTGTTTATAAATGAGCTGTTCTTCTAGAAGTTGCAGACTGATCCATCCTGCTGCTCTAAATTTGAGCTGATGGTTCTCGGAATAGTGTTTCTAATCATGTGATCCTATAACCTGGCACTTTCCAGTTCCCCTTTCGAGTGCGAGTGTTTTGCTGTCACTTCCTGTTCCGTGGAGCAGTTTGTGACTTTCTGTAGTTAGGAAACAATAGAACTGTTGGTCATTATTGTGAAAGCTGCTTCAGCTTCGACACTGAAGCCAGAATAGTAGCAGACTCCTAATCTAGTATGAGCCATAATCATTGTTCTAATTATAGCTGGATGTCTTTCAGGGTAACAGCGATTAGAGGCGCCGGGTTCCACCCACACTGTGCCTTCCCTCTGAACTGCCTTCATGGCCAATAAATCCATCAGGCCATAACTGCCAGGGATCTTCTAGCTCTGCTAAAATTGTTCTTTTACAGTTGCTGTTGGAAATTGCTGCTGTAAAGATGGCTTTAGAGTGATTTCCAGCCTTTATTTATTTGTAGAGCTTAGATTTTCCAGCCTCTGGATAAAGATGGGGAACCATGTATAAAGATTTGAAGGTCCCTAACTGCAACTTATTTTGTTGTTGCTTCTGTTGAACTTCTTATGAGCTTGTGCACCTCGAAAGGTCTGCAGAGAACAGTTTGAAACAAGCTGTGGCTTTCACAAGGCCAGTACTAACAGATGGGAGAGGAAACAGACTTTGTATGAGGACTTGCCGAATTGTAGTATGAAAATTGGAAATTCTGTAGCAGCTGAGTAATGCTGTGTAGCTCAGCTACCGAGCTCTCTCAGATGATCTCAAAGAATAAGTAGTGTCTGCAGGGATGGATTAATCAGGATTCTGTACATTTGACTTCACAGAACTCCTCTCACTGTACCTTCTTTTGTAGGTTAGGGACAAGGGTCTGTGTTCCATCCTTGCTCTGCTGTGTGGTTGCTCACAGAGCTGACTGGGATGAGTTTGGGGGTGTTTGTTACATTTGTTGCTTGTGACTGTCAGTTGATAGCAGGAACAAATGCAAACTGCTACGGTCAGGAACTTTGAATGATCTTGTTCCTTTCACGTGAGTCGAGTGGAAGGTCCCAGCTTTGGATGGGTCATGATGTGAGACCCTGGGACTCTGATGAAACGCTGGGGTTTAGGGAATGCTTGAGATCATCAGCAAGTGATGGCAGAAATGAGATGTCACAGTGGAATGGTGGGCACCAGATAGACACGAGCTGCAGCAAAAATAGCAAATCTTGTGGATAGCGAGTCCTTTGAAACCAACCTGTGAGAGTAGGAAATTACCTTGTGACAAAGCAAAGCATCTAAACACAGGAACTGTGGAACAGCAATGATGTTTGTTTAGATTCCTGACTCTTTACATAAAAATCAAAAGAATCTAATAGAATCTTAGTATTTGAGCTGTACAATATTGTTCTTTTCAAGCTGTACAAACTGCTTTGGCTAGCACTTGGATCATCTCCTAAGAAAGACATTGTTGTTGAAGAATCCAGGGAAGGGATAATTGAGCAAGTGATCATCTTCTAAATCAGAACGAGGTCTGGGTATGAGCCTTAGGACAGCTGAGCTGTGGAAGCTGCTGTCAGTCACATATTTGTAAGGCATTTGCATCAGGGGTTGTAAATAACGATCCAGTGACTCTTCCTCCCATTCTTTCTTTTAGTTGTGCTTAAAATTCTGTTCTGATTGCAAGGTGGGAACCCTGGATCCTGAGCTCAGAGGATTGCAGTGCAGTGACACAGCTGCTGAGTCCTCTGCTGAGAGTGGCTGCCCTGTGCCTGTGCCAGTGAGGTGCATCCTTTTCCTGCTGCAGCTGGTGGTGGGATTCTAGGAATATAATGAAGCTGGTGGTGCTGGTAGCACAAGGAGAGTGAGGAGAGTGCTGCCATGCTTGAGCACAGATGAAATTGAGCAGAGGGAGTGATAGATTTTTCTTTCTGCTTGGGTGATTGAAAATAATGCAAGCATAAGGGGGAAAGGAGAGCTCCTGCAGTTATGTGGAAAAAACTTGTGCTTGATAAGAGTAAAATAATAAAATTATTACATGGTTTTCTTCTTAGTTCCTTTTATTAAAATGTAGTGTTTACTTATGACGATGTTTTGTGCTGTCACACAGCTCAGGTAACAGCCAGGAGGGGAAACTTTTTAGTGATCTGCTGTAAATGTAATATTGCCCATATTCTGGGCAGCCAATGAGAGGTTTGAAAAGAACTGCAGAATTGCCTTTTAACTCCACTGTGTTTCCTGGTTTTGACAAGACATCTTCATAGTTGTCTTTGAGAAGATCTTCCACCAGGCAGTTCAGTGGGATTTTTATTCAGTTATTAATATTTGTCAGTTAAATGCCATAGTGGCATTTGAGACATGGCTGTGATGTGATTTTTAGTGCAAATATATACCTTGATAAAGAAGGAGAAAATTGATTCTTTTCATTGTAAGTCTGTTGTGTGTCTGTCCCTTGAGCACTGCATTCCTTTTGGTCACTCTGTTCCAAAAAGGACACTTTTTGGAGATGGTGAAGGAAGTTTCCAGGAAGGGCCACAGACGTGGTCAGCAGTTTCCAGGTGAGGAATCATGAATCAGTCTAAATTTCCTACCTCTGAGAAAGGAAGATGTGACAGTGGTTTGTGGCAGCAGTGGTCAGGGGAGAGAGGCAGCAGAGGAGCAGGAATGGGATGGAGCTCAGCCATCTCTTTTGTTTCCTGGAACAAGGTAAAAGGAGCGAGGCTCGGACAGGGCAGGTTCAAAGCAGGCAAGTGGAGGTAGTTCTTCCCACTGTGTAATTACCTGTGGAGCTCTTTGCCACGGGATATTATGGATTCTGAAAGCTGACCTGGGTTCAGAGGCAGGTTACACAAGTTTGTGGAGAGGAGAGCTGCTGCATTGATTAAGTAGAGAGAAGCCGTCCTTGGTTCAGGAAGTTTCTCAGGAGCTAATGGTCGGAGGCTGGGATAATGCTTGATAGAAGCCTCATGCTGTGCTTCCCTGTTCTTCCCTGCATCAAAGTTGGCTTTCTTCTGCCAGCTTGCCTTTGTAGAGATGTCAGACAGGTCATGTGTAAGAGGGAGGATGAGAAGTCATCTTCCTTGCCGAAATAAGAGAACTGAGACTTTGTGATGAAGAAATGGAAACTTCATCAAACAGATTGCTAACACTTTACACAAGTTGGAGCACCGTCTTCATGTAATTGTTTGCTAATATCCTGCTGCTCATTGGGGTTTAGAAGGAATTCCTGGATTGATACACTGCTGCAGTTGATGAAAGTTAGGAAATGAGTACCAAGTTGAGGCTGGAGAGGGAGAATTTCTTGGGTTTAGTCTCCAGGATTGTATGTGACATTTTAACAGATGTACCTGAATGCCTCACAATGCTGTTAACCAGGCACAGGAATAGATACTTCAATATTTCCTTTGCTGGGCTTGGCTAAATGATACAGATGGGTTTGTGCACCACTGGGAAACCTGAAGCTGTTAATCAGAACTGACAGTGTTAAAAACTCATTTCAAGACACAGCTTGCTTGTCATATTGCAAACTAAACACGGGTCTTTTGAAGATCAGGCAAATGAGGAGGGGAAATTTGCAATTACAGATGAAAAATAACTGACTCAGCAAGGCTGGTGCATGGCCCTGACTTGCTAGGGACTGTTAATGGCCTTTCAGTCATTTCAACCACTGACAAATAAAGTATTATGGATTCTTCTACAGACTACTCCATCTTTTTAATGTATTTCAAATTTTAATTTGCATAATTTCTCTTACATCACCTCTTATGAGTGATGCTGGGTTCCTGGGACTTAATTACAAAACATGGGGTAACTTAGAGTAGGCAATAATAAAGAGTGATGGTGAAAACTGTACAGGATAGTTCTATAAACCAGGGATGTCTTTACTTTCACTGGAGAGACACTGAGAGCTTCAAGCAGAAAAATAACACTATGAACAGCACTAACTTAGAGGGATAAATATTTACTGGGGCCTTGTGATCCTCAGGCAACCCAAATTTAATTTAAAAATTTTTTTAAAGGTCAGAATGACAAGTCCTCAATTTGTGTTCAGATGAGAGGCATTAGGACTGTGTTAAAATTTAAATTTGTTGTTTAATTACCAAGTATTCATTTGAGGCTTAGAAAATGGAATAGTGTTACCTGTTATGTGTAAACAGTTAGAAGAAGCAATTGTGGCAATACATTAATTTTTAGGCAGCTTAACTTTTTGTTACTAAAAAATAGTTATTTAAACTCCTGTGAACCATGGGATGTTAATCTGAGGGAGCTTTGTGTGGAGAAATGACCCAATGAGAGTCAGTGCAGTAGAAATAATAATGGCCTCTCTGGGGAATCTGTGTCTCAGCAGTGTGTGGCTTTTTTATCCCTGTGCTGAGCTTCTAGAAGGTTACTCACATAATGGTGCAGCTCACTAAGGTGTCATTGCATCAAATACTGTGTGAAGCCCAAAACACTTAAATCATTTCAGTGTGACTCTAAATGAAACCTGAACTCTTCGGTGCATTGAACTCATCTGAATTCCAGTTCAAAGATTCTAATTCTGTTTAGCCTTATTTTCTTCAGAAACTGAATGACCTGCTTTTAATCTTTTCCAGGTCAAAGACCGGGGTCCAGAAGCCACAAGAAGATTTTTTAATTGGTTTTACTGGAGCATTAATTTGGGAGCCATCCTCTCTCTGGGAGGCATCGCGTACATTCAGCAGAACGTGAGCTTTGTCATCGGATACAGCATCCCAACAGTTTGCATTGGGATTTCATTCATGGTTTTCTTGTGTGGGCAGAGCTTCTTCATCACCAAACCTCCCGATGGCAGTGCCTTCACAGACATGTTCAAAATTCTCACCTATTCCTGTTGCTCCAAGAAGACCCAAGGGGAACATTCAGCAAACAGGTTTGTGCTGAGCTCTTCTGTATGGCCTCAGTTCAGAGTGAGCCTAGGCTTGGAACTCGTTAGTTCAGACTGGCTGGCAGTAACTCCCACCAGAGACTGCAGGAAAATGTGCAGGTTTGCTGTGAGAACTGGCAAATTGGAGTCCTGGAGATACTTTCTGGGAGTTGAGGGATGGAAGAGAGGCACACTTTGAGATCAGTGGGGCTCTGTGCAGCCAGATCATGGTGTCAGCTGAGCACTGTGTCCTGCCAGTTCAGAGTTCTGAAAGTGTAATGTAACCTGACTGTGCTGCTTCTGAGCATTAGTTAACTTTCTTCTCTGTTAGATATGTTTGTGGATGCCTTCTGGTTTGAAAAGCACTGTCATCTGCATTTAATGCTGTAAGTAGCTTGATGGGGAGCCAAAACTTCCACTCTTACAAGTTGCCCATGGAACACTGGTGGTTGAATTTAATCACTGGTACGAGATGTCAGGTGCCTCCTCTGCAGGGGGGTTTCATGTGTTCAGATTGCCACAAAATTCAATCAACGACTTCACAAGCAATATCACAAAGTACAGGTTATTTTAAGTTCTGCCAGTTATTTAGGGCTGGGTGTGTGGGGAGGATGGGAAATAAGGAAACTTGGTAGCAGAAAGTTTGCACCTGCTGGGGATCCGTTCTGGCCCAGCTGTGCTGCTGCACCTTACGAGTGACTTCGTTTGGAAATAGCTTTTTCTAAGGAAGACAAGATTGCCAGTTATGTTTAACTAACCATTTCAAATCCTTTTCCAAAGTGAAGGCCAGGGAGTGCTGCACCAGCCTCGCAAGCAAAGCCTCTTTGAGATGGCCAAGCTGTCTCGGGGGGGCCCCTTCAGAGAAGATAAAGTAGAAGATGTAAAAGCTCTTGTCAAGATTATCCCTGTCTTTCTGGCTTTAATACCTTACTGGACAGTGTATTTTCAAGTGAGTAGTTCCAAATGGCTACAGTTATATTTTACATAATTTCTAATTTAACATTTTTGGGGGGTTCTCTTATAAATATGCAACTTATCTTGAAGTTGAGAGATGAAAAACAACTACTAAGAATACTCCCAAATAATATTTTGACTTAATAATAGAAAAGAAAATAATCACAACTGTAGTTAAGACTCACAGTTGTACAAAATCTCATTATCTTAAATACTGTGCTGTTTCATCTTGCAGTCATTTCACATAGGTTAGGGTAAGTGATCTAGACCACGTGTTAATTTTCAGGTTCTGTCTTACTGAGATGATTTGGGATATCAAAGACATTTTGGGCAAAAAAACTGTGCAGAAATTGTTTTCAAAGACACATGAATGATTCTTTGTGTTTTTAGTAAAGTAACTATAAGGTTAAAAAAATCTCATCATGTTCTAACCATAATTCTTTTCAGTTTGCTGTGTTAGCACTTCACCTCTGGTATAATCTTCGTTAATTGTTATAAAATGAAAAATATCTTGCTCTCAGCACTCCTTGTCCAAGTAACCTCAACTCCTCTTTCCTAATGCTAGATGCAGACAACATATGTACTACAAAGTCTCCATCTGAAAATTCCTGAGATATCCAATGACACCAACTCTATCCACACGGTAAGCAGAGCAAAACAAGTGAAAAATTGAATGAATTTCAATGAATTTCTTTCGTTGACATGCAAATGAGATCAGTATTGTACAAAAGTTCCAGGAAGCTGGGGTAGTGCCCTTGGGGATCAGTGACCTCAGCCTTGGGGCATTTGGGAGCGTGATGCACATCCCACATTCTGTCACCCCAACACTCACCTGCAGTTCACACCAACCTGTTCTGGATGTATTCAGCTAACTCCCACTGCTTCCATCAAGGATTTCCTTATCCTTCAGTGGCCAAAGTCTGACCTTGAAGAAAGCTGATCAATCTCCATGCCCTGAGTTTTCATACCAGAAGCATTCCTGTAGGAATACCCATCCTTAAGTGATACATTAGCATTTGGAATTTGAGACACATTTGTTACTTTGTACTGTCCGATCAATAAGCATTTTACCTTCAGCATTTGGAAAGAAGCTATTCAGTATTTTTCAAGAAAGGCTAGCATCATGTGATTGCAGAAGTGGTACAGAGAAGTAAAACCAAAAAGTGTGAATATAAGTTATTAACAGGTCTACTTTGTGTTATTCTGAACCATGTGACTGCCTTGTTACAGCACTGTCAGCTGGACCAGAGAAGTGGATTGGTTTTTTCTTCAACAAAATGCACACAGGAGTTCACAGTCCCATTTTCAGATTGAATATTAAAAATAAAAATATTGTCAGTCTGAATGTTTATTGTGTAGAAACGAACATGGAGCTTTGGTTATCAAACTGAGGTTTTTCACTGCCTTTCTGGGCATTAGAATTGTTTTCAGGTTGTAAGTAGAGCGTTATGTTTAATTAAATGAGTTCAAAAAATAATGGCTTTCCTTGTTTTTGCTGAAAAGACTTTAAAATACCACTCTTACTGTGTAGCCACTTTTCCTGACAGAAGTGTGGATTTAAAAGTTAGCTCTCTGTAGTGTTTACTAAAGCCTGCAGGATTTGAGGCAAGGATGATGGAACAATGTTTTGATACTTCTAAGTAATGATTTTCTATCTCACATGAGAGTGACTGGCTCCTTTCTCTGCAGTGCCTGTGTTGTTCTTGTTTTATTTTGAAATACTTTGTTATGATCTGGCAGCATTAACAGCATAAAACAAACAGGTTAATGTGTGTTTTGCTATCTTCCTTGTGTGCTCTACCTGAAGGGTGCTGACCTGCAATCTCCTTTATGTAGTGACTTAAGGTAATTAGGAAAAGCAGCAGTAATGTGACATTTTACTGAGCAGTGTTGGACCTTGTCAGGTCTAGGTTTTCCTTAAGCTCTTGGAGGCACCTCTGCCCAATACTAAAAAAGACATATTTCCTTTTGATATGAAAAGAATGAAATATGTGTCTGCCCTTTCATCTGCAGGCTCCTGATAGGGTGGAAAATGAAAAACATTCATTTTAAACCAAAAAAACCCAAACCCAAGTGATTGATTGGATGAAATACAGCAGTGCCAGAGGCATTTGGTATTTCTCTTCTTTCTTATCAGATTCAGCAATGACAAAAAATCCCTACATCCTTGACTCCACACAAATGACTCTTTGTACAAACTGTGACACAGGTTACTGCTGGTGTGATACTTGAAGCACAGGAAAAGGGGAATGGGAGAGGGAGGGAAATTGACACAGAGTGTTGCAGAGTTTCCAAATAAGCAAGAATTTGATGAACTCAGCAGATTTCACTGTACATTTTTCAAAGTGTTTGACAATTGCTAAGTAATGTACATAACCTTATCTATCAAACTGCTGGATATTTTTATGCAGCTGAACTAGGTTATGATTCCATTTTTAAATCAGTGAAATGGAGTTCTTGTCTGCAGTGAGAGCCCACGCTGGGGGAGAGGCTGAGGGCTTGGGTTTCGGAGATGCTCACAGTGGTCGAGGTTTGGAGCTTTCAGGGAATCTCCTTGTCTTTCTCTGTTACTGTGGCCACAGCCTCAGATTGGCACAGGCCCCTTGCTCATCCTGGATATTCTCAGAGTCACAGGTTTGGGGCACAAGGGTTTGGGTCATCCAGTTGCAACCCCCTCCAAATGGCAGGGACACTTCACTAGCCCAGATTGCTCAGAGCCCCATCCAGCCTGGCCTTGAGCTCTGCCAGGGATGAGGAGTCCACAGGCAGAAATCTCTAGAGTACATTCAGCTCTTCTACCCTGGAGCTGCCACACACACGAGCACTTCACTATCAGAACCTCAGTCTGCCTCAGAAACACATCAAGCAGTGCTTGTATTTTGGGTCAAAGAGTCAGTGTGATGCACAGTACCACAGTGTTCTAAAGGCAATTTTAAAAAATCCACCCAAACCAGAACATTTTTATAAATCTACCTATACTGGCTTAGTTTGTTAGCTCAGAACAGGTGCTAAGTATTGTTAAGCTTGGCAGAAATTGTCTGGTTCACACTGACAGGAATCTGACTGTGAATTAGTGAATCCTGCAGGTGGGACAGGATACATGTGTTACACCACCCTCTCTGTTCATTTCACAAGTGTAACTTGATTTTAATTGAATTTTGCATTTACATTAGAAAGACTCTGTTTCTACTGTTCTGTGGCATATTTCTGATAGTTCTAAGCCTAATAGAAGATATACAGAACTTGCCTATGAAATACTTTTCCTGACTGAAGTCGGTAAAAAGTTTAATTCTGTCAGACTAGAAACTGAGCTAACAGATCTATGAGCAGCCAGCTTCAATGAAAACCTGAATAGCTGAATATTTTCCTCAGCTTTTAAACACTCTTACTTGACTTTTCACAGTGTCTGCCAGTGCACTCTGGTTTATTTTGGATCAGTGTTCAATCAATATATTTTTTTGTAAACTAATAGTAAAAATCAGTTCCTGAGTATGAAACCAAGTATATGAGTCATCTCCCCTTTCAGTTTCCAGCAGCCTGGCTGACCATGTTTGATGCAGTGCTTATCCTGATCCTAATACCCTTAAAAGATAAACTGGTGGACCCCATTTTGAAGAGGAATGGCTTGCTCCCATCCTCGCTGAAGAGGATTGCAGTTGGAATGTTCTTTGTCATGTGCTCTGCCTTTGCTGCAGGTGAGAAAACCACTCTGAGATCTCCAGTGAATTGTTCAGCTCAATGCAACATCGTGTTTTTAAAAACTGGGGGAATATTTAATTCGGCATTATTCAGATCTTCTTTTGTGGGATAGTTGGAATGTGACTTCATGGATGCATTTCCCTCAATAAAGGGGATCGTATCCAAAAATTTACTAAACTGTTTTGAACAGTTGAACTGTTTGAACTTGCAATAAAATTTTTCCTGCCTGAAGTGGATTTTGCAAATATCCTCTAAAAATAAGTGTATTTCTTCATACATTCTGACTTCCAAGTATAAGAAAGGTGAAATTTTACCTAAAATCCTTTCCCCTGATCTGAAATAATAAAATTAGGTTATGGCTGAACAAGAGTTTCCTCCCACTTTGGGTTTTCTCTCCCCTATCTTCATGTTCCCTAATGTTTGGGGATTAGTGTAGTGTAAAATAGCTCAGCCATAGCATGAAAGGGAAAAGATGGCAACTCTGCTGGCCCCATAAATCAGCTGCTTTTGAGATGATTTAAAGTTGTTAAGCGCTGCTGATGTGGAACTGAACATCTCTGAGCAATGCTTCACAGAATCTATAGCCTTCACCAGCATCACTGTAATGAACATATTGATAAAGCATTATAGCACTAAATAAATTCATTTCAGCACTTGGGATCCCCTATATTTTAGGGAGAGGGACACTTTATATGGCTATTAAGAATTCTTTCAATGAGAGAGGTAATTACTTTATTAGGCCAAGGTCACTTTGTGGGCAAGGAAGGTTCTTAAAGCAAAGTCATTTAAAGTTAAAATAGGAGTGTTTCTCTCATTCCGTGTTTCTTAGGACACTGCTGCTGCAGAAGAGGATGATGTAAAACAGTTAAATGTCAGCTCTTTAAATAGAACCTGTGGGCTCACATATAAGGGAATTCAAACCCAGCAATATCTGTCTTTATTAGTAGAGGGGAAGAGCACATGGAGCTGTGATAGCTGAGCTGGGGAATGGGTTCCTACAGCAAAATTCTTTAAAATTTCAAATGCTTTTTTCAATTCACCTACAAATGTAACACATGATTTTGTTGGTTTGATCCTCCCCAACTCTTCCCCAGTAGAAACTGAAAGAGTGACTTCTTTGGGTGGTTATTTGCCATCTGTTTGGAAAGTTTAACCTTTTGGAGGAACTTAACATCTCTTCATCATAGCAGGAATTTAAAAGCTTCAGTGGTGACAAATTTGGGGTTTAGGAAATTTTGAGCAAGGTGTTGGTTTATATGTTTTCTGTCATTTTTATTTTCTCATTAAGTGATATTTATAGCTGCCATATTTTAATATTCTTTAAATACACTATTACTTCCAACCATTGCTGTCTTAGAGAGGGATACTGATTAAAATCTTAAACATACAAAAATGTTAAGAAATTGCAATCCTGGCAATATCTTAATGATTTGTTTGTGCCATATTTCCATTTTAACTTGCTTATCTAACAGCCATTAGCTGTGGACACTATTCAGGCTGCCTATTAGATTGTTTAGATTATTTAAAATATTTTATAAACTGTGTTAAAATACAACTGATTAGATTTAATGAACATCTGCTGTGCTTCATGCATCTCATGGTGAATTCTGAGCAGCAATGTTCAAGGTTATTCAACTGGAAAATCTACTTCATTTATAGAGTTTAAGCCATTATAGCAAGAAGTTAAGATTATTTTAACTGCTAAGAGTGTAAAATTAAATATGAAACTTGTCTATCAACATCTAAAAGGAAGCATCAATAGATTCCAGATTCTGAAGTACTTTGAAGATAAATTTATGGCAAAGTTTGGTATATTGTAATTGTGCTCCTAGATGGCTCAGTGCTTATTTTGTAAGAGTATAAACACATTAAGGATCACTTGATGTTCTGAGGTGCAATAATTCTGTGTTGAGTGTAAATAGATGAAATTATGTCTGAGCTCTTAGATGACTCTACTTCTTTGTTTACATTTTAATTAAGTTCCACTCCAAAATGTTTGGCAGCTATATTAAAATGAAAACATCAAGAAATCAAGTTTTATTTTAATTACAGCAGCTCCTCATAGTTCAGAGGGCACTGAGGTAGCTGAAGAGCTAAAGAAAGATACATAAAAATAAGATGGGTAAGTGATCACCTAAAAAGAAGTAAGGAAGGTAGAGAAGATGTGGTGGCTGGCCTGACATGAAGAAGTAATAAATTCAGAACAATCTTTACCTTGAACCCAGATGTTGTTGAGAAATTTGGCACTGTCCCTTAGCACGGAGATGCTGATGTGGCTGGGCCCCTCAGGTTTTTATGTCACAGATTTGGGAGGACACAGGAGAACAGGTACCATATTGTGCATTAGGAATTGTGTTTGTTTATATGAAAAGCTGTCAATATGCTCAGAATGGTTCAGCCAATATATTAAATGTTGGGTGTCCATGGCTTCCTTTGGGTGGCTCTAGGATAGAGGAAGCAGATACAATCACTTGTACCTGGCGTGGGATCCATGAAGCATCATCTCTAAGCCCTGTACATTTTTTGTTGTTACAGGAGTGATATTTTGTGCCCCAAGATGAGGTCAGGTCTTGGCTCAGGGAGTAGAAAAAGCCCCAGGCTGACAGCACTAAATGGGAGGCTGTGAGTGTAACCCATCCTATAGGAAGCAGTGTCAGTGACTCAGTCCTGCTCCTCTGAATTGTGATGAATAAATTCACCTTGTTTCCAAGGATAAGAGATGAGAGTTCTTTTACAGAGGTCCTTTTTGGGTGAAGCAGGGAGTTTTATTAACTATTAGCTCTTCTGTGTATTTTATGTACCAGTGAGTCAATCGTTTAATCTGGGCAACTTCAACAAAACCCTACAGCATTATTTGCTATTCACCTTCTACTCTAAACTGTTGTGCTGAGCAAGCTAAAAATGCTTATATTTTACACTATCATGTCTCTTTTTCATTCGATATGAAGTACTTTCTATGCAATGTATTGCTTGTAAATCAAGCTGTAATGAGCTCTTGGGTCTCTTCGGATGAAAAGTGTCATATAAATGTCATAATCATATTCATAGAGGGTTTTCATAGTTCTACAGGACTGGTGTAGCCATTTCCATAAGCAAAAGGGTTTCTAATTTATGAATACTATGGTGGCAGTTGAAATGGTTCAACACTGCAAAGTAGTGGTTTGTGAAAATGAGATTGTCTTTAAAATAACCCCAACACAGTGGTGTGTCTGAGAGCTCTCAGCTGATCCATCCAGAAATGGGGTATTTGTGTAATTATTGCTACTGAATAAGAATATAATCACTAATTCTATGTCAGAACAACTGTATGTCTTGAAATAACAACAGCAAAAGTAGTCTGAAATGCTTTATGTTTGGAAATAAATGCATATTCCTATTGTATAATTTGTAATTGCAATGCAGGGCTGAATCCTAATTTAATTCTTAATGTGAAGAAACAATGTTTACGTCTTGGGTCAGTTTTTTTTCCCTCTCCTTTCACATAGGAATTCTGGAAAGCAACAGACTGAAAATTGTAAAGGTTAAAACAATTAACCAGACAATTGGGAATGTCACATACCATGCTGCAGATCTGCCAATATGGTGGCAGATTCCTCAATATGTGCTGATTGGATTCAGTGAAATATTTGCAAGTATAGCAGGTAAGAGTCTTTGTATGCTTTAAATCTGCTTTTGTATCTATCACAAATGATGGAATCTTAGAAAAGAAATACTTCTCAAATCCCTACAAGTAAGCTCTGATGTTCCCAAATACGTTTTTATACAATATTGCTCAATATAAGTGGCAAAGCTCACCATTGTCTTGCACATTTGAAACCTGGCTGTATAAGACTGTGCTTTCAAAATTGAATCTCGAGCAGAGTAACACCTAAAATATTTGTGTGGCATCCAGTTAGTGCTGGATATTTGCAAGCCCTAATGGAAAACAATATACTCTTTCAATATTGTATTTTAATGCACTTTTGTGTCCTCTGAATCCTCCTCTGTGTTGGAAATACAATATGTGCTTTGTGATTTTTTTCGTCTTACAAACTGAGCTCATGGTTTAGAAAGTCAATTAGTGAGTGGACACACCTTTCTGAGGGAAAAGGGAAGAAATAAACCACATTTAGAAAGACTTAGCAGTTAAAATTCATGTTACTTGAGTTTTTTCATCTCTGAAATAAGAACAATTTTTGTGAATATTAATAATGGAGTAGCTATTTTTATACAGTTTTATCTATTTTATTTCTAGATCGGTTTTTCTGTCTCTGTTTCAGTCCTTCAACGTCACACCAAGCAAACTGAAACACTGCTCAAATTTTGCCTGTCTTGAACAAATGCAAGAGATAAATTCCTTAACACTGCCCTGTGTGATGCAGTGGACAGCTGTGTGCTCACACTGATTTTTAAGCTGAAAGTGAAGTGGGAGGAGAGGGTGAACGGGACTATAAAATCTGATTTTCTGGTCTGTTTCCTGTATGTGCAGGGCTCATTAGCAGAAGGAAAGCTCAGGCAGCTTCTCTGTGGTCACTGTGGCTTTCCTAACTCTGATTTCCTGGGGTTACCCAGGTGAAAGGCTCCTGGGAATCTCTGAGCACAGTGTTTGGTGTTTGGGAGCAGTGCTTGGTTACCAGGAACTGAAACCCTTCTGGGTGCACTGGTGGCTCTTCTGGCACTGCTGAAGGAGAATTGTGCAGCTACCTGATGCAATCCATTGAAACTCCTCCAGTGACTTCATGTAAAAATCATTTCGTTTTTGCCTGACTACAGTCACTTATTAAAGCGTTGAAATTCTGTTTGCAAACAGTGAACTTTGGGGATCATCCACTCAAACTGGCATTACCTACAGCTCTTTTTTTTCCATTCCTCGAGACAGAAGCTCCTGTTTCATTTCCCCTGTGGGAGGTTTCTTTCATTCCTGGGCAATCACAGCGGGTTAAAGTGAGATTCTGTGACTCTCAAGACCTTGCTGGCCGTGGCCCCAGCTGTCACATGGCCCATTTGTTCCCTCTTAGTGGAACAGAGAGCTTCTGCTCCATCAGGTTTCTGGTTACTCGGGTTCTGCTGTCATCACAGTTGTTAGGAAATAAAATAAGGTCCTTGGATGGCTTGGCAGGTAGAATAAAAGTGGGGTTTGGGTTTTTTTTCCCTATCTACTCATTTGCTGTACATTTCATTATGTGTGTATGGTACCTGTCACAAATGCTAACACACAAAAATCTGAAGATAAAGTTGTGCCTGATTTAATTACTTATTAAAACTAAGGCTGTATTTTTATCCAAATAGTAAAATGAATTACTTTTAGTTAGTTTAGTGATTGTGCCACTTAAATCCTCACTCAGATAAACAGATGACTTACCAGAAATACAAGTGTTCATGGAAAATTAAATCAATGTCTTCCCTCTTACACAATCTTGTTTCTCTGTCAGGTACTATTAATAGCTTATAGGTGTTTGCAAGGAAAAAACCAGCAAACCTGTCTGCAGGTTGTGGAAAGGTCGAGGACTTGAAGCATTCTGTGTTTGCTGAACTCCAAGCTGAGAGGACTTCAGTGGAGTTCTTTGTGAGAAGTCAAGTCTTTAAGGCTTACACAATTTTTATGTGAACACTCTGCTGTTCTGCACTGCTGGGTCTGTACCAACAGCATCATAACTTCAAAAACTCTTGGTCAAAACGTATGGAAAAATTCTATGCAGAGCTTAATTGCGTTGTGTAGTGCACTTTCATTTGATTTTTTTTTTTCACAAAGGCTCTTTCCTGCCTTCTGATTGTTATCTAAACATGATTCTTAATATTTTTAAGAAGGCCTCTCAAGACTCAGAGTCTACTTTACCAATTCAATATTAAAGGCATCTACTGAGCTATGAAATTCAGCTTCAAAATAAGCAAAGTGTTACTGGTTACAAAACCACAGTGATGTGGAAATGTTTGTTGTGAGCAAAAAGGGACTAAATACCACAAGAGCTGAAACATAGGTTTGGTTTTTTGTTTACTGTAAAACTAAGCATATTCTTATTAAGCCACATTAGTTACACTTGAGGTACCTTTAAAAAGATGACACACATTGCATTAATCTTTTGTATTATTCTGTCAATCCTCCTAAAGCACCCTTGTTTAACTGGGAATTGTAATCTCACATGACAACACCAGCAAGGGGCTTTAATTTCAGAAGTGCTTGTTTGCAGGAGCATGAAATCATTATCAATGAGTGCCAGCAGCCAGAGGAGCTCTGAAGGCAAAGAAAAGACTTGATATTCTTTATGCCAGATTAAATATTAGTGTTGCTGCAGAAGTTATTAAAATTTAGAAATGTACCTTATTTTGTTGCAAAAAGTTCAGGGTTACACTCATTTTGGTTTTTGTTCTGAGTCTTAAGGTCTTTTTCCAGCTGGAACATTCATATCCAGTCTGTCTGTAAAATGAACAAGAGAAGAAATGGTCCAGTCTATCTGTAAAATGAACAAGAAATGGTCCAGATCCTTTCACGTGTTACACTTGAGCTTAACTCCTACAAAATGTACAGAAGCCAAGATGTGGCTGAGGCTCAGGAGCCCTGTGCCAGCTCTGACAGCTTAACAAGAAGTCACAAACAAGAGCATCTTAAAGTGCAATTGGACAGATAAATACTCCTTGAAAAATCTGAATTGTTACATCGGTGGCAGAGCCTAGGAGAAAAAGGCATTTTTAATTCTCAAAACAAGTATCATTTTGCCCCCCTCCCCTGCCCGTTTGCAGCTGTCTCTCTGTCTCTGGAGCGATTCTCTCGTTACGGTTTGGATTTGGGGAAGCCACGCAGCTGAGCTGGGTGAGGATGTTTCAGTTCCCTCCTGGCCCCACAGCCAGGCTGCTGCTGGCCCACGGTGCCACGTTTTGCAGAGGAAAAGAGCAGCAGGGTGTTGGGTACCAGCGATTCCTCAGGTGGCAGGAGGGTGCTGGGAGATCAGTGAGAACACACAGCTCCGAGTCTCTCACAAGAACAAAGTTCCCCCCTCGCAGCAGCCACATTGGCCTTGTCTGCCTTGAAGTGTTCATCCTTTTCTTGAAAAGAAGTGCCAGTGGATTTCTATTAAAGCCTGTCTGGAGCAGCACAAGTCAAATAGCAGTGCTGGTGTAAATAAAGCACGCCTTTATTATGCAAGACACAAGAGTTATGCCATTTTCAGGTCTGTAATGCTCTCCTTGCAAAGAAAAATGTTAGATGTGGTAGCATTAATTCTCAGTATGAAGCAGACTGTTTTGAAACACGCATTTCACCTGTCAGAAGAAGCTCTGCCAGGAATGTATTTGACTGTCTCTTGTGAATAATTCCATTTGATTTTTGACAGGAGTATTATTCTAAAAAGGAGAGTTAATCATGGGCATTAATCTTTGCGTGGCAGAGCCTAACCCAGTGTGTTCTCTTGGTACACAAAGTCAGTAGCACAGATTTGCAGATGGATGGTCACTGGTACGTTTTTCTTGGGTTTACTGGTTGAAATTTGAGTAAAGACAGCTGAAAGTTCAAGCCCTATATCTACAAATCCTAAAAAGAATTGCTTGCTAGCAAGCAATGAACCCAGAGAATTCTCGATCTAAAGTAAATTAATTACTGCCTTTCTAGTTCCAGTTAATTTCTCTGTCTGCTCATTCAGAAATAGAGACACTGAGGCTGTGAGAAATGAAAGTTCAAGAGTGACTTTCACTTTGTTGTCAGCAAGGACTGCCAGGTGCTTTGTCCTGCAAGCACTGCACAACAGACAGGGAACAGGGACACGAGGGAGATGGGAAATGTGGAATTGCCAGGTTAGAGTTAGTTCAATACATTCCTTTTAGGATCATTTTTGACAGAAAAATGAATATGCTTCAGAAGATTCCTTGATTTTACACATGCAATATAAATAAGATCAAAGTCTGTCTCAAATGCTGTCCATTTAATGGGTTGATACATTGATGACCTTAAAGAGGATTCATTAAAGGACCTGGGAACTGCTAGGGATTCACTACACACCTGTAACTTCTAGAACATTCTAGAACAATCTACTCTCATTTCTTACATATTCCAATAGCATTTTTTGTCATCTTTTAATACAGGTCTAGAATTTGCATATTCAGCTGCTCCCAAATCTATGCAGAGTGCTATTATGGGGCTGTTCTTTTTCTTTTCGGGGATTGGATCCTTTGTTGGCTCTGGATTGTTGGCACTGGTGTCTATTAAAGAAATTGGCTGGATGAGTAATCACACAGACTTTGGTAAGTGTATTTTTTAGTGTGTTCATGGTCTGGAAAGTAAAAGGCTTCCCTCAGAAGCAGTTAAGCTTCACCGTTGAGTCTTAACAGAGTTATTATTTTCAAAATACTAATTTTTCTACTGCTTTGTTAAAGTTCCATTTTGCATCTAAGTATGAAATAATGTGATTGTGCAAAATGATTCACTGCCCTCAGGAAAGCACGGGAAACACCTCTGCAAGGCCTCAGTTACTTGCTCAGCTGTTACTGCATTTCATCACTAGAAATTACAAATATTTTCATGTCAGTAAAAAATATTTAAATTATGTGCAGCAGAAGAATATATTTGGTATAAAGTACTGAAATTGCTTTCTGTGGTTATGGGAAGTCAAATGTACCCATCTCTCTCTTAGTGATTATTCAGCTTCCTCATTTCAAGTGACTTCATTGAAATTACCATGAGTTAACTTTGCATTTCTGTCTGCTAGCTATTTATACTCCTAAAGTTCAACAAATCACCTGCTTTGCGTTGCCAGTGGAGGTTAAAAATAATTATTGGCACCAGTAGGTGGCACCTTGGGAATTTCAGAAAATCCTCCCATCCTCAGTGGGCTAATTAGTTCAACCAGGAGGAGTGTGAACAGTTCTTAAAACGTCTGTTAGACCTGCTGTGTGCATGGGGCTTAAAAGTGCAGCCTAAACTTTAAATTTGGTCAAAGAGAATTTGCCATTTCAACTGGATTTGCATCTACCAAAAAGTAATGGTGTCTGATCCCTATGCCACAAGCTGGCATCTGTGGGTTGTGAGTTGTTCTTTAAAAGCTGCAAAAGATAACAAGTAACCTGAACTTCATGGAAGTGTCCTCACCAAATGAATATTTCATCCCACTGAGGCTTCTTTCTCCCAGTCCATCACAAAATTAGAACAGCAGCCTTTCCTGCAGCTCCATATCGAGGTAATTCAGCTGATAAGGGCTCAACAGGAGGATAATAATTTCACACAAATTAATGATGGTGCTTTTTCAGCCTCTTGCCTTTGTTCTCTGAAGCAGCAGATGAAGAGACACTGCCAAATATTCTCTCTGTAAGATATTTAGGCTGTGCTCCATCTGTCCAGAGATGGCTGGACCTGGAAGGTGTTGCCTTTCCAGAGCCATTGCCCATCATTTTGAACAGGCTGCTCAGCTCAGAGGACTGGCCCTTGGACACCTGTCAGCAGTGGGTATTTGCACCTTTCTTGGTGCAGCTGAGTTTGCCCAGGGGGTGCAGACCTGGCTCGGGGTGATCTGGAGCTGCAGCACCCACAGCAGCCACTGCTTTAACCCTTTGGTATAACCCTTTGGTTATAAAGCAGTGGCTTTGTAACTCGGTTTTCATTTGGTGTAGCATCACTGGAAGTTACCAGATTCCCATCTGAACTTCACCTGGGTTTTCCAGGGTAGGAATTGCAAGGAGGAGTCAATCAGTGAATGATCTGGGGCTTTTTCATTAGATGCTGTATAATGACTACAAGCACGTGCCCCAGGTTTCTGCCAGCTCATGACATCACTGGGGGTCACTGACTGCCTCCAAAATCTCCTGAGGAAGTTCCCTCTCTGCCAGCACTTCAGGGGTGGTTGCTGCCATTGAAGTGACTTGTTTCTCCCACAAAAACTAAGATTTCATGGGTTTAATATCCCATCTCATAAAGGATAATTACTACTCTTTAAACACATCTGCTCTTGAAATGGAGATTCACATGTATATTGTATTTTAAATGTCAAGGAAAGCCTCCGTTTAATTTTATTGCATTTTATTATAAGTTCATTTAATTGAATCTTAAGTTTCAGTAATTAAAGTAATTTAATCTGAACGTTTATAGGCTTGCTGCAGGAACAGCTGCTTAGGGTCCATGTACACATCACTGTTTTAGTCTCTGCAACCTATCTGATAATCATAATGGTCCAACTGGCTGTGGTGTGTTGGAAATGAGCCACAATATATTGTTCTTGGAAGTACAGCAGGAGCTGTGCATGCTTCCTAAGAGAGAAATAATGTTTTAGCAATGAGCTTTCTTCATTTAACATTGTGTGATGTCCAAAGCACCAATTTGTGACAACTCTGAGGGAGCATCAAAGGTGAATTGAACCACAAAGAAGTCACCTATGTTTTCATGAACTCTAAACTTTGTCCCAAAAAAAGGCTGGGAAACCACTGCAGTAATGGCTTTTTTATATCTATGGAGTTGCCAACTTTTTCCTTTACAGCATTCATTTTTTTGGTTTTTATTTTCTTTTGGCTTGGTCTAAGGCACTGGAGAACAAAAGAAAACATTTCTTATCCTGTGCACATCTTCCTCAGCAGTGCCAGCCTTTGCTCTGGGTAATTAAAAATGAACTGTGCTGTGGGATGGAAACGTGGTTTGGTTTGGTTTTGCAGCAAAGTCCTCACCGCTTAAACTTGACGAGATTCACATTTTTATTTGTATCATCTTATTAATGTGTTTTGTTTTTTTTCTCCTCAATCCTTTCTAGGTAATATTAATGGCTGCCAATTAAACTATTACTTCTTTTTGCTGGCTGCTATCCAAGGAGCAACCCTCTTGCTTTTCCTGATTGTTTCTGTGAAATACGAGCACCAGAAATCGAAGGGGAACGAGGTGGCTGCCAACGGGAGGCTCTGAGCCCCGGCCCGGAGCAGACTGTGCCAGCAGCACCCAGGGAAGGGGCAGTGCCCCCAGGCCAGGAGCTCTCCTGTTCCCAGAGGGACTCTCCAGCCCTGCCCTGCTGTGAGTAGGTAAGTGCCTTATGTCACGGGGCTGTTTCTTGCACTACGTCCTGGCAGAGGACAGCGACCCTTGGAGCCCATTCCCCGCAGGCATTCGAGTTGCTCTTTGTTCATGGGGAGATGTTTACTGAACTCCTAAAGCTGGGACACTTGGAAGTGGAGTCTGAGGAGTCACACGGACTGTTCTGACCCAAAACTGAACTCTGGATGCACAGAAGCACTCGGCAGTTCAAGCCCACCCTGAGGACACAGGAAGGAAACCATTTGACAGGAGCCTCAAGCAGTGCTTACAAGCACCGACTTTCAGCACTGAGAGTCATTCTGGGGGGAGAAACAGGGACAAATTCAGTTACCAATTAGCACAGATTCAAAAGGAATATCATTTTATAATTGACCTGGTACTTGACAGTGTTTCAAGGATTTAAGTCCATACTTGGAGTCAGGAGTATCCCATACTGAGGACTGAATCCTGTATCCCAGTAGCTTTTCAGACAGCTGCTGCAGACTTTGGTGCACAATTAACAATCATTGGGACTGAAATTGCTTGACTACAGCAATGTTTTTATTTTTGAGCCTGCATTAGATTTATTAGGACAACACCCACCTTTGGACAAGGCCCTGTTCAGTCTGACACTGTTTCTCCCCTAAGGACTATTCCAAATATTTGCAGGAAGCAAAGTGAGCTGGAATTGTGAGCAGATCAATGCACAATAACCATTTAGCAGCCTTTAGCTAGGTCCTTCAGTCTTGTCTTACTTTCAGTTAACGTGCTCCAGGGTTTGGATCTTTCAGCAACACATTCCTCCAGCAGAGCAAATGGCTTTATGTTCAGCCTCTTGAATTTTAATGATTCTAACAACTGTACTTCAGATTGTGTGCAAGACTGGTATGGAGGGTGCAAGGAATTATGCAGAAAGAAAATAAAACCTTTTTATTAATGTGTTGAATTTTTATAGTTTCCTTTGTCTGCAGTTCTGTTGTTTAAAATGTCCTTATTTTGTACACGGACATCTTTTTAATGAGTTTACAAAATAAAATGAACCTCCATGCTGTGACTTTTGGCCCTTTGTTTCTAGGTGAATAAAATGATACTACAACTATTTTATTCTTCAGCCTTTATTTCCTGAAGCCACAGTGGAATGGTGTTAGATTTCTGGATGTCCACAGGTCCCCATTAATCCTGCCAGGTACTACAGCAGTGTGCAAGCTGACCTGTCCTTGCCCAGATAAATCAGTGAAGGTGCTTCAGCTATTGCATTCCTTAGCATGATTTAAAACTGGAATAACTAAAGAATAATGTCTCTATGAGGAAAAACTCATTTCCTTTCCTAACTCTGTTGTAGAAGCTCCATATGCTGTGTTTCTGGAGTATCCCATTTATAACCACCTAAAAAAGCCTCATATTGAGATACTGCATAAAGGGACAGAACAGGGACCAAATAACATTTCCCTTTTTTTTGGTTGCTGTTCCAAAAAAAACCTCTGTGGTGTTTCCCATCTGCATCATTGATTCCCAAAGCTCACACAGGCCCAGGGCAGAGCTGGGTTGTGCCTCTTACGTGGTGTTCAGGGAGACTGATGGAGATTTGGCTTTCAGAAGCATTCCTTGCTCTGAAGGACTGGCACTAGGGACAGCATCTCCCAGAGGAGCCCTGCTCCTGCTCACAGACACCATCAGCTTTGGGGTCTGGGTACTTCCCCTTTCTGATCAGTGAACTTCATTAAATGCACTGTTTTCCCCCAAGTTCTTCAGTTTTATCCACAACATTCATAAATTTCCCATCTGATAAGGGGTGGTAATGATGCCTTGGGTTTTAACTTTGATATTTTCAAATTCTGTACTGCTCAGAGTGTAACTCTGAAGTTCCTTGGAGCCTGTAATTCCTGCTCTCTTGTACTGGGCAGACATAACAAAGCCTCTCCAGGCTTTGCCTTCAAGGACAGCCAGGCTGTTTTTAGGCCCAAAATGTGTAAACCAAAGATTCTAAAAGGGGGGCAAGCTGAGGGGAGTTACATCATTAAACTGGGGCTTTAATTGGAGAATTAACCCTGATATGCAAATGATCCAAACCTATAAAAGTGTGAAGAACTCGTGACCTGGGGTCCATCTTGGGGTCCATTTTTTTGGAAGCAGCCTCTGGCTCCCCCAGGGTGTACCTTGAAGGCCCTTCAAATAAATACCTATCTTTATTCCCTTACTCTTGTCTAGTCTCTGTTTCTAGGTGGCTGGAGGAGGCATCAGTTAAAGCTGAGTTTAATGAAAGGAGAATAATCTGCAGCTTACCAAAGAGATGAGGTGTCAGGCAGTGTGAGAGGCTGTGCAGGCAAAGGTCAGTAAATGTGTTTTTTGGGGGAAAGGACAAGCAGTAACTGCTGGGTGAGGCTGCTCAGTGTTTGGGCAGAGCCTGTCACCCTGGTGCAGGCACACCCTGAATGTCAGCGTGGGTCTGTGGCTGCTGCTGCCACTCTGCAGATGAGCTGAACATGCAATCCCTTGTATCATTTAATTTTCACTTGCTGTGACTTGGCTCAGCTCCAGGCACAAGTAATTATGACCATTTATGAATATTAATCTGACACTTCTCATCAAAGGCATGAGGCCTTGTAGTGACTCAAAGGCTTCACTGGTTCTTCCTCCTCATCTCATCTTTCAGTGTTTCCACTCCAGTCACAGAAATAAGACCAATCAATTAACTTTATGACTGAGCACTGCAGCTCATTAATGAAATACCTTGAAGTTTCAGAGTTTGAATTTAGTTACATTCACTTCTTAGGGTGTTCCAGTGCAATGGAAAGATCTGACAGGAGTTACCCTAATGGATGCTTTCAAGCCTCTGTCTTTCCAGGTGCCATAAATTCAAAGCACAACACCGAAAAGTACTTGTTCAACATGAGAGGAGGTCTCTGAGTAAAGTTTGGTACTTTTACTTGTAAAGAATTGAAAAAGAATTAGCATGTAGCTTACAGTGCCTACCCAGGCTGTAACCAGGGATGAAGGATGGGTGCCTGTGTTTCACCTGAGATTAGAAGGTGGCTGTGTTGCTCATCTAATTGTGGATATTTCCAGAGTACAGCAAAACCTGTTTTTTCCTGCCTTTGTGTCTATAGTGAATATCCCTCCTCAAAAAAGGCAAGTCTTTTTTCATTTATCCCACTTATGTAAACCTCCAGCATGAGTTTACTTACAATAGTTTAGACATCCATCACTATTTCCCTCAAAAGTCTGTAGTCACCTGAGTTGGTTTTATTTGTGTATTTTTGGTGTTAACAGAAGTTGCTCAGGGCTGACATGAGACAAGGTTGCTCAGCTTAACAATAAACCCGTGTTAGAAGCTGCACAGAGTTCTTCATTTCCAAAAAGCAATTTCAAACACCAAATCTTCTCCCAGTGATTTTGTTTATATGCAGAGCAAGTTATGCCACTGCAGCAAAGCCCTCTGGGGAAGCAGATTAAAACACTTTCCGTTTGAACAGTCAGTGGTTTGAGACAGATTCATTTCTGAGGAAGCAGAGAATTTGTAAACCAACACTGGTGGAACAATGCACATACCTGAGTGTGGTACCTGCTGGCCCCAGTGCAAGGATGGACCTGCAGGGAAAGAAAAGAGATGAGAGCTCGGGGCAGAAGCCATTAAACACCAAATACCATTCTTTGAGTATTTTTCTACTTCCTTACACGTGTTTTTCATTAAACACGCTTCCTTTATCAGGACATTTTCCTCCAGTGAGTAAGTTCAAAATACACCCAGAACACCGAGGGATTTCCTTTAGTGGAGAGAGCCCCTGTGCCCAGCTGAGCTGCAGTTTGTGGGACAGGCTGGAGCCAGCTCCTGGATGGAGGAACCTCAGTCCCTGGCTGGCTCTGCTGCTCCAGGGCTGCTGCCAGTGGTGTCCCAGCAGTGTCCCAGCACAGAGCCAGCCTGCACAGCTCCAGCCCCCTGGGACCAGCACAGACACCCAGCAGCCACCCCACAGCATCCTCTGAGAGATTCCTTCTCCCCCTGCAAGCAGCTGTTAGCCAGTGATGGGAGCTGGTGACACGAGTCCATAAATCACTCCTGACAGGGGACAGGGCACTTCCAGGGACAAGGGAAAACAAGGGAAATACTGCTCAGGCTTCTGAAGGTGGAACTTCAAAGAGAGAATGCACTTTCTGAAAGCTGAGAGATCGATGTGATTGTCCTGAGTGACAGCCCTGGGACAGGCTGGACAATCGTGGAGTCTCCTCTGGAGCCATTCAGAACCTGCCTGGATGTGACCCTGTGCCACCTGCTCTTGGTGACCCTGCTTCAGCAGGGGCTGGGACTGCACAAGCTGCAGAGGCCCCCCCAATCCTTCCTGATCCATCCCATCACCTCTCCAGAGCAGTCTTCTCTTGGCTCTGATCTCGGGAGACCCCAAGGCCCCAATTGTTCTGTCTGCTGTAGCCATGGAAACTGGTTAACACAGGGTAACCATGGCATATCTAAGTTACAATAACTGATAACTTGATCACAATGACAAATGGCTCCGGTGGCAGGAGGGATGCTCTGAGGTGCAGCTCTGCAAACTGAACAGCTGTGAGGAGCAGCGTTCTGCTCAGCTGGGAGGAAGGGGCTCCAGGGAGGAGATGCTCAGGGCTGGTGTCTGCTCCCAATCCAGGCAGATTGTTAGGCACACACTGAAATAACTAAAATGTGGGAGAGGCTTCTTGTTAACTGATTGCACATTTTAGAACTCTGTCAAACATTGAAAGTCCAGAGATGCCCTAATTCGTGTTTCAGCAGACAAATCTCTCTGGTTTAACCTCTGCAGCTCTCCCCTCGCTGTCCTGCAGTGGCCCCCCTCAGTTGTGCAATGATTAATCCCAAACTCAGCCACAAACCCAGCCTGGGGCTGCCTGGGTAACGCCTGGCAGCGATGCCATTGCAGGCTGTCAGAAGTTTAATAATGTCAAAAATCATGTCACACACGTGCACGATCCTCATCATTTCTGAATTCCAGCTCATCAAATTGATGAGCTTTAACGTGATGAAATCGTTCTGTGTGATACAAAACTGTCCAAATTTGAGTCCTTATGAAAGCATGAAGCACTACAATAATTTAAAGTGGGCTTTTCAAAGCACTCTCATGTTGCTGGAGCACTTCAAATATTTTCATAAGGCTGTCAAAGCAGAATATGGTCAAATAGCCTTTTGAAGTAAAAGCAGTAGACATCAAAACACACTCCCCAGACTGAGAAAAACACTTGGAGTGTCTTGAAAAGTAAAAATTCCAGCTCATCACCAGCTTGCAGCTTCCTGAAGCAGAAGTGTATTTGTTGATGGAGTTAAAAGCAAGAGATTTGTCCCCTATGGATGCCAAAGCAGGGTTGAGGTCCTGTAAATATCCTCACTCAGGAGAGCAGCTGGCTGTCAGTGCAGAGTCTACTCTTACCTACCCCCAGAATCTGTGGTTTTATATATCTCCATACACCTGCTGTGGCAGCCTGGGCGTGAGCAGAGCAGGTCTGAGATACCTCATGTGATTTCTCAGCAGTGATTTATGCTGGATCCAGCAGCCTGATGTTCATGTTTTTTGGAGAAGATGGCTAATTTGGGGTACAAACTCATTTTGTTTGGTTTTGCAGATACGAGTGAGACTCGACAGGATCTGCTTCCAATTAAATTTGTGCTACAGAATGCAGTAGGAAAATATGCCATGATAACATCCCCCTTCAATTTCCTCTTTAATTTTTGCTACAATAGATGGATTTTCTCCTGCCTTCTGGAGAAGAGACTAATGCATCCCTCAAGTTAATAAAATGATATGGGGTCATTTTTATTGAAAGAAAGTTAAACATCTGCTGTGTCTATTGCAGTATATTAAACAATATTTTATTATTCTCACTTCCCTGACGTGATTCGTGTCCCTGGCAGGCACAGAGCCCCATTGTTTGCTTTTCATATACACGTAGCAATTTAAAATGTGCCTGTGAAATAAAACCTAGAGATAAAGACCAGCTGCAGATACAAAGCAGTCAAGGGCAGGGGTACCAATGGTCCCTGGGTGTGCTGGGTGTGCCCACCCAGCCCTCCCTGTGCCCCTCACTGAGCTCATTCTCCTCCCCTTCAGCCTCGCTGGACCTGCAGCAGTTTTGGCATCACTTTGCATCCACTCTGGGGGAGCACAGGGGCACGAGGGAGGCAGATGTTGTATTTTGAGTCATTTTTCATCCCGTTCTGATGGAGGCTGGGAGCCCAGGGACAGCATGAAGGAAAAGCACTTCAGTTGATATCAACATTTCCTTCCTCCCACTCAGAGCCCTGGCTGTGCCAGCAGAGCCATGGAGCTGCTGTGGGAAGGAGCTCGAGAGGAGCCGGAGCTGTGCCCCAGCAGAGGAGGAACAGACTGGCCCAGGCATTTCCCCAGCTCCAGATATTTCAGAGATGTTTGCCTCCAGTCACCAGCACTTAGAATAGATGTGTTTCCAGTGAGCAGAGTGACAAAATGCTGACAGCACAACCGAGCCATCAGCTGCTGGCCTGAGCTGGAGTTAGAACAGACAGCAGGTTCAAACAGTGTCACAAAATTCCCCTTTGTCCCACAGCTGCTTTTCCTTGCACAGAATCCCCCGGCTTCTGTTGAGGAACTGAAATAATGCCACACCTGCTCAGGCCAGCAGCGTGTTGTTGGGCAAATCCCCGAGCTGTGGTGGCAGCAGGGACATTCTCTGCAGCTCAGCCCCCAGAGCCCAGCGTGGAGCTGCCTCATCTCAGAGGAGAGGGAGGGCGAGGAAAACCTCAGCTCCACACCTGACAGGACTTTTTCAAGGTCAATGAACAAGTCTGTGGCAATTATCTGTGCCTCAGCTCCCCCCATCTGTGTAATTAGTGTAATGATCCTGATTTATCTGACGGGCATTTTGAGGCTCTCTTTAATTCATTAATGTATTTATGCACCTTTAGAGTCTTTGTTTTAAGGGATTAAACCAAGAATTAGAACAGAATCAGTGTCAGATCCAAGACACCTTCATGGAAACTATAATCACAGGCTTAGGTAATTATTGTGTTTCTTTTCCAAGTGTTGCAAAATAAAAGACAAATGAACAATTAGCATAACCACATGTGCCATTCTTCTCGCAATTAAAGCTTTTCCTTACCCCCGTTGGAAAGCAAAAGCTCACCCTGGACTGTTGCACCTCATTAGCCACAGAAACCTCTTGTCCCTTCTCTTCTCATCCCAAACCAGAGTCCAGAACCCCGTGACTCTCTGCAGCCCGCAGAGTTACAGCTGTAAATGGCACCACACACGTTATGAGCACCCAGCACCTCCCAGCCCTCTCAAAAAGCCACCTGTAGAACTCCTGCTTTGGTTGGTTTGTGGCAGGACTTCCCCAGACCCTCACGCTCTGAACCCTGTCCTTTAAACACCTGAGGGAGCAGCACCTGCCTCACAAAGGATCAGCTGCCATGAGAGGGGAAGCGCAGCTTCTCTGAAACTGCCCCTGGCCAATTCAATCCCTCTTTCCTTGCCTTCTCTCAGGGATAAGGAGGGGATCCAGCTTTTCCTCAAAGGTCACAGGTAAATTACAGACCTGCCCTGGCTCTATCCCACCCCATTCCATTTGCTCTCCCATTCCCAGAGCCAAAGCTCTGCCCCTGCCCAGCTGCACCCCCCAAAGAGCAGAGGCAGCTCCTGCTCCCAGCAGGGCTCTTTCCACCCTTCATGAAACTCAAGAAAAAATGGAGCAAGAGTCACTGCTATCAGTGCCCTGCCTGGATATTAGGGAGCATTTGAAGGAAATACATTCTCCCTCCCCCCAGTTGTTTCCACCTAAACCCTTCCCTAACACCAGAGTGAAATTTTCCAGCTGGGAAATCAAACCTCATTTTCCCTCAGGGCAGCTCAGGTGATAACTGCTTAGCCACTGGCAAATTTTATTATACCAAGAGCTCTTCTCCTTTTGTTTTCCATCAAACTGATTTCCCAGCTCTGCTCTGTATCAGTCAAGGCATTTGCTTCTCTATTTCTTGCTTGTCAGCCACGCAGAGGCACGAGGGCTGTGAAGTGCTGCTGTCACCTGAAGGGACACAGGCAAGGCACAGAGGCAGGCAAGGGAGACAGGAAAATGCATGTCCTGAAATATTAAAAATCATCTGGGCTCTGGGTGTGCTTCCAGAGTTTCTGGTCATCCAGAGGCAGCGATGTATTAAATTGGAAAGCAATTTTATTGAGTAATATTGGACAGGTTGCTTGCAAAAAAATAAAGGATGGAGACTACTGAGCTCCACCAGCAGCACAAGTCCAGCTCAGCCAATTCATTAACTCCCCCTTATCCTGGGATTTTTATCTGAATCAACACGTGCAAGTAAAGGGATGTGGGAATGTTCCTCAAGCAGTTAAAACAAAGCCAAGGCTTCACCCACACCTGCTGCCCGTGCATCACTCACAGCCAAACACTGCACTGGGATTCCCATCACAAGGAAAGCAAGGAAAAGCTGCCTGAGAGGGATTCATGTGTGAAGCTGCAGGGCACAGGATCCCATTTTGCTCCCTGGAGTGGGCACACTCCTGTCTGTGTCCCTTATCCCCCAGGGAACAGGGACAGACCTTCCAGAGAGGGCTCTCTTTGGGAAGAAATGAATGAAAACATTCCCAAGGGTCACCCTGGGGACCCAGCACAGGATCAGCTCTGCTCTGCCTTTCCTCTGCTCTCCCTCCACTCAGGGCTGGGGCTGGAGGAGGCACAGGGCACTCAGGGGCTGGAGGAGGCACAGGGCACTCAGGGGCTGGAGGAGGCACAGGGCACTCAGGGGTTGGAGGAGGCACAGGGCACTCAGGGGCTGGAGGAGGCACAGGGCACTCAGGGGCTGGAGGAGGCACAGGGCACTCAGGGGCTGGGGCTGGAGGAGGCACAGGGCACTCAGGGGCTGGGGCTGGAGGAGGCACAGGGCACTCAGGGCTGGGGCTGGAGGAGGCACAGGGCACTCAGGGGCTGGAGGAGGCACAGGGCACTCAGGGGCTGGAGGTGGCACAGGGCACTCAGGGCTGCTCTCTCTGCCAGAGTTTGGTTTTGTCATCCCCAAGGAGCTGAAAGCCTCCTGGGCATCTCCAGGACACTGCATTTTCCCAGTTCCTGCCTCGCCACAGGTAAAAGCCTCCCCAGGAGCATCCCAGAGGACAAAGAGAGGGTTTGCTCTGCCCTCTCTGTGCAAGCATCCCTCGGGCTGCTGGGTCTTTCTTGGTACTGCCCAAATATTGACTGTGTTCGAGTGCCACTAAAATAACATTCGGTGCTTGTGCAATCACTTCAGGCTCTCAGAGAATAAATATTTAGCTGAAGTGCTGCTTTAAAAAAAGTGAAAGCCAAGGCTTTGAGAGCGTGTGATTGTCCCACAGTCTGCTTTAGAGCAGGGCTTGAACACACGAGGCACAGGCTGGGCCACAGATAATCCTCAGCAGGAGAAAAGAAAGGGAAGAAAAGGAAGTGAGGAACCCTCCAGGGATATTTTGGTGTCTCAGAGGGGCTGAGCAGCCTGCCTGGGGCAGGGGACACCTGAGGAGAGCTACAGGCTTCCAGCAGCAGTGACTCCTGAGCAGGGCTGCTGCCACCAGCACCATCCAAGGAGCTGTTTTCCTGCTACTGCCCCAAACCTGATGCACAACCCCAGGCTGCTGCATCTTTCAGAATATTTTTGTTAAGTAAAACCAGAGTTTTGAAGAAAACTTCATGGCAAAGCAGGAAATCCTGCTGCTTCTGAGGCTCTCCAAGGCTCGAGCCCTTCCCTCTGACGTAACGAGAAGTAGGAGAAGTGAAATAAAATGGATAATGAAGAACAGGAAGATTAATAAGGAATGGGAGAGTGAATGAGGGAAATAACTCTTCCATTGTTAGAATGGTGCTAGTGGCAGCTTTATAGCAACTTATCATTTCTATTTAAAGCCTGGTTTGGGGGCTATAATCTCTCAGCTGTTTTCTCTACCATCTGGCTGAAATTTAGCATAAAATTTGTTATCTCAGAGGTAAATTAATTCTTTTCCCTTTATCAAAATTGCTGTATCTGGGCAAAAAAACCCCAAGATATAGAGACCCACATTCAGGAGTATTTTTATCAGCTAAGAGCAATCTTTGCTTTAAAAACAGCTTGTTGAGATAATCTGGTCATGGGAACGACATCCAGTTCTTCCAGAGTGTTTGAACATCACCTGGATGTGCTCCTGAAGTGCTGCAGGCGAAGGCTCAGAGCTGGAACAGCCCCAGGGCAGTGCCAGGGGCACAAGGACATCCCTGTTCCCCTGAGCCCACCAGCACAGGGCCCATGGGCTTGGTCTGCCCATGGGAGAGAGCACGGGCAGGGGCTGGGGAGGGGCTGGAGGGTGCCAGGGGCACCTCTGGGCAGCCCAGGAGTGTCTGGAGGGGGCCAGGGTCACCTCTGGACAGAGCCACGAGTGTCTGGAGGGTGCCAGGGGCAGACCCAGGAGTGTCTGGAGGGTACCAGGGCACCTCTGGGCAGCCCAGGAGTGTCTGGGGGGTGCCAGGGGCATCTTGGGGCAGACCCGGGAGTGTCTGGAGGGTACCAGGGCACCTCTGGGCAGCCCAGGAGTGTCTGGAGGGTGCCAGGGGCAGACCCAGGAGTGTCTGGAGGGTGCCAGGGCACCTCTGGGCAGCTCAAAGCTCCCAAAGCCAGGCTGAGCCCAGCCCTGCTTGTGCTGCCCATTTTCCCCTTCCAGCCTGGCTCTGCCCCATCACCCCTGGGTATCCCTGGTCCCTCCACTCCCCTCACTGCTCTGAGTCTGCTCCAGCCCCGGGAGATGCCCCAGAGGGGGAGATTTGCTGCTGGCCCTGCCAAGGATGGACTCACACCCACCCTGACCCCGCTTCCAGCTCCTCTGCAGGCCACCACGCCCAGGGGAGCCCAGGCTGCCTGGGAGCAGCCCTGGGACAGCTCTAACGGGGGCAGTGCCTTCTCACAGCTCTGTCCCCACCTGTTAACCCCAATAAAAGCTGCTTCCAGCCTGGCCAGCTCACAGGGACAGCACTGAGCACCTTCCCTGTGCCCCACTGAGCTCCCATCCCACGGGCTGCGAATGCCAAAGCTCCACTCTCCCCTTTCACAGCTAAACATTTCTTGTTCTGTTAAAGCCCACACAGCTACTTTCTAATTCATTTTGCATTAACCTCGTTATTTCAGTGCTCTGTGCTGCTTTGCTCCACTATCATCTGCAGCCATGCTTTGAGTTAAAGGTGTACAGCTTTATCTGCTGAAAGAAGTCTTTATTTTCCAGTCTGGACTTCGATTATGCAGAAAATAACACAGCTCAGTGGAGGAAGGTTGCTGGAGTAATTTTTATCTTTTTCTACAAACTGATAATAAAAATTTAGCTCCTTGATGTATTTTTCTCCCTTAAACTGTAGTTATGTTTCCTTGAATAGACAAATGCAAGATAAATTCAATTACAGCATAATTCCTCCCGGGGTGAATAACCTTTAAATCAGCTCTGATCTCAAAACACATTACGAGATAACACACTGTCCATTACATTGCTGAAATTGGGGCTACGGCAGTGCCTCGAGTTGTCAGTATGAATATCAAATTATTTATGTTCCTCTTTGCATCCTTGAATACCAAATAAGCTCGGGAACTCCGACAGCACAGAGCCCTGTTTCAGGGCTGATTTTCAGCGGAGGGGAGAGGTGTTTGCCTGACAGCTCCTGGAGCTGCAGAGCTCCATGAATCAGAAAGTGCAGCCCCACCACGAGCCCTGCTCCACCCTCACCCTGCCCAGAGCTTGCCCTGCTCTTGGCAGCAGTTCTGCAATAAAAGCTCAGCCCAGGAGCCTTTCCCAGCACAGATTTACAAGTTCTCTCTCGTTTTACAGACCCGAGTGTTGAACACGGCCTCTGTGTGCTTCTGGGGGATGCTGTTATAGAGCATTATCTGCTACAAAAGCCTCAGTGCAATCCCTGCCCAAGGTCAGGGGTGTCTGAGGCTCCTCGGTGACTCTGAGCCATCCCAAACACACCGTGCCCTGCTCCATGGAAACCCCTTCCTGCAAATGAAGCCACCCCTGAGGTAAATGGGACAGCCTCACACTGAGAGCAGAGTGTGGGATCAGAGGCTCAGAACCACTGGGGTTTCTACCCAAACACCATTCAGGGTCTGCATTTCTTAGCCAATATCTATATTCAAAACCAAATCCCAGAAGTTTTTAATGGAAGAAGGAGAATAAAAATGTAGAACTATTCAGATTAGGGTTAGGAGGAAGGAGAAAAGACACCCTGGCAGCTGGGGCAGAGATGAGGTGATGGACAGTGGTGAAGGCACGGGGACATAGCACCATCGAGGGGTATCAGAAGTGGCAATCAAACTGCAGCAGCCTGAGCACAACCCAGGCTTCCTGAAAAGGTCATGGTATTTCTTTCACTGTTTTTTTTTTCCTAATCATAATTTGCCTCTTTTCCCCCCCTTACCTTTCTCTGCTACACAGCACCTCACTGCTTTTCCCAAGGTTTGTTCTCTATGGACCATAAAGGTTTGAAAGCTGCCAGAGTACCCAAAGAAAAAGCCCATGCAGACCTTTGGATCATTTGCAAAAAAAAAAATCATTGCACACACTTCAGAGTTCACATTCACACGTGCTCTAACTAAAAACCAAAAGGTAAATCCATGCATTAGACCAAATGGATGTTTCAGAAGGGCTGAGTAGCTGTGGACCTGCAGGGAAGTCCCGGGTCTGCAGTGGCACAGCAGTGATGGAGAGGAGCTGCTGCCTTTGGGATCTCCTGTCCTTCCACCCAGCAGAGAACTGCCAGCAGCTCCCTCTCCTGTGCCAGCCTAAAGCTGACAAATCCCCGATACCCCAGGGGTGTTTCACACTGCCTCAGCCCCCTCAGCCTGCCCAAACACAGAACCAGCTGCCAGAGGAGCTGTTTCTCCCTCACTCCTCCAGCCCAGGAGGCTTTGTCCTGCACCTTCTGACCCATATTGTCACAGAGAAACCCCACACCTGCAGTGTGAGGAGCAGCAGCAGAGCAGCCCTGGCCCAACAGGACCCTGCTGGCCACCAGTGACTGCCCAGGCCCTCAGCTGCCCCCCAGCCCCAGCCCTGCTGCTCTCCTGCTTCGTGTCCTCGCTCAGGGGGAGACCCCAGAGCCTGCAAATTGCTGCTTTCACAAAACTATTTGCACTCTGCAGAGATCGTGAGCAACTAAATGAGGTTTTCCTGATGTTCTTTAAATCCAGCAGCGATACAGAAAGCAGACAGAACAATTCCACAGGTTTCTCCCTCCCCGTCCTCTCCCTAAAAATAATTTTTCTGCTGCCAAGACACACGGTGAAGTTGGTGATGTTTTCTTGCTGCAAAGAGCTGCAGCTCCACCTTAAGCACGACACATCTCCCTCATAATTACACTTTTCATCTTCGCTTTTAAAATCATTACTAATTCAGAACAAACCCCTCTGTTTCTGCCCACACACACTCAGTTATTCCAGGGGGTCCCAAGGACAGCAGAGCCATTATTTTCCGGGTGCAGCTGTAAGAACTGACAGCCCTGTGCCTGCATTTGCAGGCAGGGGGATTCCTGCAGCAGAACTGTGCTGTGCAGGGGCAGATTCCTCTCTCCAGGAGGCACAGAGTGAGCTTTGGTTTGTGCAAACGAACCCAGAGTCTCTCAGCAGAGCTCCCAAGGCAAGTATTTCAGCAGCGACTTCTGGCTTGCAGAAAATAAAATTAAAATAATAATAACCACATTTTCCTGCATCACAGACCCCTTTTGGGCATCGAGGGGCTGCACCTGAGGCTGCACTGATTTCTGTGAACTCCCCTGGCTCCGGGTGTGCACAGAGCATCATCACCTGAGGGACAGGGAGCTGCTGGCAGAGAGGAGCCGGGACATGTCCCATGCTCTGGGTGCCAGGACATGTCCCATGCTGTGGGTACCGGGACATGTCCCGTGCCAGCTCAGAGTGCCAGGACATGTCCCATGCTGTGGGTGCTGGCACATGTCCCATGCCATGCTGTGGGTACCGGGACATGTCCTGTGCTCTGGGTGCTGGGACATGTCCCATGCCAGCTCAGAGTGCCAGAACATGTCCCATGCTGTGGGTACCGGGACATGTCCCGTGCCAGCTCAGAGTGCCAGGACATGTCCCATGCTGTGGGTACCGGGACATGTCCCATGCCAGCTCAGAGTGCCAGGACGTGTCTCACGCCATGCTTCGAGTGCCACCTCCTGGCTCCCCGCGCCGGCATCTCCGGCACATCCCGGCACATCCCGGCACATCCCTGCCCCGGAGCGGCCCGAGTTTCCCTGTGCTGTGCCGGGTTAACTCTTCCATGCCCGGGCCATCCCCGAGCATCCCTCCCCGGCTCTCCCGGCACCAGCCCGTGTTTAAGCACCCCCGAGCTCCCGGCACCAGCCCGTGTTTAACCATCCCTGAGCTCCCGGCACCAGCCCGTGTTTAACCATCCCTGGGTTCCCGGCTCTCCCGGCACCAGCCCGTGTTTAACCATTCCTGGGTTCCCGGCTCTCCCAGCACCAGCCCGTGTTTAACCATCCCTGGGTTCCCGGCTCTCCCCGCACCAGCCCGTGTTTAACCATCNCCCCAGCCCGGGTTTCACCATCCCTGGGTTCCCGGCTCTCCCGGCACCAGCCCGTGTTTAAGCACCCCCGGGCTCCCGGCTCTTTCTCTCCCCGAGTGAGACACAGGAGCATTTCTCCTCTGGAGCAGAGCCCCAGCACGGGCAGTGCCCGCTCCCGAGGGTTTGTGCCAGGTGACTGCCGATGTCCCTGCGGCAGCTCCAGGTGTCGCGACTCTCCCGAGCTGCGGTTTCTGACTCACAGATGGGGATTTGGAATGCCTGAGCCTGGGAACGCCGAGTTCCCGTCTGAACCAAGGGATTTAGGCACTTCTGAGAGAAAGATGTCCCATCCTGAGCAGCCCTCGCTGTCCTGGGGTGCCCGGCAGCATTCCCAAAGCTCCCGAATCCTGACAGCCCCAGGCTGGAGAGAGGCATTTCCTACAGCTCCGCATGAACGGGGAGCTGCTCCAACCTTTAAAGGGCATTTTTAACCATTGGGTCACCAATACCTGAAGGATATTCAGGAATTTCCAATTCCTGCTGATCAGCAATGCTGTCAGAAACTGAAATAATTTAATTTGCCCAATATTAAGCCACAGGGTTCTGATGGGGAGTTGGCAGTAAGAAGATTTTCAGGCCCCTTTAGAACCAAAACTGCATCAAACCTTGTTCAACCATTTTTGTTTAACCACACCAGTGCTGGGTGCCACTGCCCTGGGGCAATTCCTGCGTTACCTGCGAGTGAATTCCTACTTTCCAATAGGCTCTGTTTGAAATTTGTGATTATTTTGGCTCCCTTATTTTGACATTCCTACTAAAGGGCCATACATTTGTTCCTGAATCTGGGGTTCACTATGCCAGCTTAATGCCACGAAATTCCCTAGTCCATACAGGCCTTAAATGGACAAATTTGCAGAATTTAAAGTTAATTTATTTAAAGAGCAAGACAACCTTCTCTAATACCTCTAAAGCACAAGTTATGACACGACCTCTACCAGCTGCCTACTTAAAGGCAAGAAACAAACGTTGTTAGAAAGATGCTTGATGAGAGAAGAGACAAATGGGCTAATTAGGTTAATACTTTTCCTTAAAGTGACTCCTCAGCATATGGAGATTTTTATGTCCATTACCTCAGCTAGAAGCTGACATCAAGCTTCCTGGCTGGCCTCCCCCTCCATGTGCTCATGCTGCTCTCGGAGTATTTCTCAAGGAACATATGCTCTCTGCTAACTGAGCAGGTTTGGGGAATTAAAAAGGTCATTTTTTAGTGCCTGTGCTGGGCCATGGATGGAGCTGCTGCCGAGGCAGGAGCTGCTTCCCGCAGACACGGCCTGGAGGTGACCACCTCGTCTCTCCCAGACCTCCCCAAGGGTTCCCCCAGCCCAGGATGGGGTCTCCTCCCTCCCCACCAAAGCCCCTCGATGCTGCAGAAGGCTCTGGCATTCAGGGTTTGGCACCAGTCCTCTGGAATGGAACACAGGCTGGGGAATTCCCTCCTCATCCAAGGAAACTGGGTTATCTGCAGCCCCCTCAGCATCCCCAGGGTGGGTGAAGCTGCTGCAGGTGACAGAGCAGGGCTGGGACAGAGGAATGAGTCCCACAGAGGCAGTGCAATTGCTGCAGGTGCTGATAACTGCACGTGAAAAAAGCTTGGTGAGTCTGCAAAGTCCTCAAGCTGCCAGTTACCAGCTCTGCTCATTCCCCACCGTGATCTTGCATTTTATTTTTGTAATATTAGGCTTTAAAATAAGACACAATGCCCTAGAAAGCAGAGAAGATGTTCCTGGAGTACTTTTACAGAGCGTGTAAAACTCCTGCCATGCTGATGGATGTGGAATGACAAACCTGGAGGCATGATGGAAAAAGTAAATGGCAGATCCCAAAACACAGGGGTGGAGTGGAAGAATGGGAAATGGTGCCTTGATTTGCCAAAGCGCTCCTCTTAAAGAATATTAATCTTCCCAGACAATCCCTGGAAAGGCCCTGTAGCAATATCATATTAAATTAATAGAGTCCCATCATTATGGTAGGCTCAGCTCAGTTTTTTAAGATGTATGGTGTCATCACACCAAAGAAGAGTCCCTGGATAATTCTGCTCCTTCAGCAATTGCTGCTAAATGACACTGATGTGACAATCCTCAGCATTTTGGGTGCATGTCTGTCTCACACAGGGTTCTGCACTGGCAGGGCAGCTGTCCAGCAGCAGCCTCACAAGCTGTACAACTCAAGTTTGGGAACCAAAATCTTCCCCAGCATCAGAAAATACCGAATTATCAGCCCTTACCAACAGTACAGCCCATCACAGAGCTCCTCGGGGGCTGGCACAGGTGCTCTGGCACCTCAGGGGGGTTGGGGAGATCTCAAAGCACAAAAATTATCACTCGAAACCAGGAAAGACCAGGGCAGTCAGGGAAATGAGGCACAGATTACAGAGAGCAAACCGAGAACAGAACCCTGCCCTTCTCACAGATGTTCTCTCACTCTTCACTTCTGCAGCAAAACCCATCCACACCCCCTTCCACCTCCCCTCTCCCCACCAAGGCACAGCAGAACTTGTCCCAGTGGCTTTTCATGAGCAAAGCTGACAGTTAAATCTGCAGTCTCTGGAAGCTGGATGGCAGCTTCAGACACCCAACAGTGGAAGGAACATTGAGTGACAGAGCTGGCTCTGACACCTCAGAACTGGCAATCCTCAGCCTCTGCCACTGAGAGGCTGTGGCAAAACTCCCCAAAATCTCCCCCAGGTTCCCCTCCTACCCACACTGGGAGCCAGAGAGAAGTGCCCAGGTAATTACAGAGCTGCAATCTGCTCATGAAGGGTTCCAGCCTCAACTGTGGCTTCCAGGAATTCAGTTGCTGCTCACATTATTTGAATACAGAGGATTAAACCTGTCCCTGGCAGCTCAGGCTCAGAGGTGAATGCTGCACCCACCACCCTCAATGGCCACAGAGCAAAGCAGCTGCCCAAAAACCTTCAGATCCAGGCTCAAGGGGAAAATGAGGGGGAGAGAAGTTACCAGCTATCTCTGAACACAGCACTGCACCTCCAGAAATCTCCAGGATGGCCTGAGAGTGCACAGAGCAGCCCCTGCACAGCCCAGGGGACGGGCAGATGATTAGCACCGGGTGTCTGCAATTAGCACAGGGTTCTTTGCAACTTAACACGGCTCAGCTGAGCATCAGACCATCTCCAAGATGCTCCAGGCTGCCTTTGACACTGTTGCTTCACACAAAGAACTTTCAATTCTGAACACAAGCATAAAAAGAATGGGTCTGAGTTTGACCAAAATAAGCAATCAGGAGGCAGAATTATTGGGTAATTTGCATCATTATCTCTGTCTGCTGCTGCATCTCTGCTGACAGCTCGCTTTTAAGCACTGAAATCTGGCCAGGGAGCCTTTCAAAACAGAGCTGTGCTCTTGCTGCCGTGGCTGCTTGGTCTGGGAGCTTGGTGAGGGAAGAGAAATAGACGTGGAAGTACTGGGGGGTCACTGTCCCGTTTCCACCCCAGCACATCGGGTGCAGCACCATGAATTCACCACCTCCCTGCTCCCCCAAAGCGAGAGCCTTTTCCAGGTCACCTCTCAAATTTAATCAGTGTCAAAGGATTTCTAGAGCTGAGGGTGAGTGAGCCTGCTGGGGAAGGAATATTTACTGCCCAGCCCCACCTGCAGGATTCAGGATCCAGCTCTGCTGCAGGATGCTCCATGGGGATGCTGCAGTGGCTCCCGTGGGTGCACCTCATTCCCTCAGAGGGGCCCTCCCCTTGCCAAAAACAGGGCAGGACAAACACAGCTTCTCCTGCTGATTCCCAGACTTAGGACACTCAAACCATAAAACTTCCCCTTCCCTCCGAATGGAACTCAGTAATAAAAAACCAAAAGCAGAACTCACTTTTTGCCCCGAGGTCCCCTTCTGTCCCAGCACCAGGAGATCTTCACTGACCTTCCTGAGCTCTCCTCTGCCACAGCTGCCTCCCATCACAGCTCCCACCAATCCTGACCTTCACCTGCCCTCCCCACCTGTCCAGGCTCCTATTACCGACTGTTCCAGGTGATTTCACTAATTACCCCTCCAGCAGACAGCTCCAGCTCTGCTCCAGGCCTGGGCAAGGGGAGCGTGCTCATCCAGCACTGTCTCCTCTGAGGACACAGGGCCACTCCAGCCCGCTCACATTTTTATCCTTTACAACTGGAAGTCACTGAGCTTCTCAGATGAAAGGCTCTCCTCTAAGTGCAAATGATTATTAATGAATTTCTCTCCTGGCTCCTTGACAGGAAAATGTACCTTGCAGCGTGTTATCTTTGCAGCCACGCACCCCTGGCACCGGCAGATTCCCTCTCCTGGCAAGTGAGCCGTGGTGACAGGAGGGAAGCTCCAGCAGCTCTCAGTGCCCCATCCCAGTGCCTTTGTAACTGCGGCGTAGCAAAGCCTCAGAAATGTAAATCCTGGCATTTGACCCAATGTGAATCTCTCAAATAAATGATATTTCACAGCCCAGTGGTTTCCTCCCTGCTGAGATGATCGTTTATGGTGGCTCGCTCTGAACAGGGCTCTGACAGAATTTTTGGTCAGTGCAAGACAAATTGAAAAATTTCAGTCTCGGCCTCTGAAGCCCCATGTTCTGCAGCTTCAGAAAAATTAAATGCGAAGGCAGGGCTCAGGTGTTTTCCCTTTTTTTTACCTCCCTCTGCTGTCTTTTCAAATCCAGCCCATCCTCCTCTGCAAAGACCACACAATGTGGTCACCTTGCACTGTCCAACACCGGCTTCCTGGAGTTGCCACCCCTCGTGGGTGCTGCACAGGAACATCCTCCTTAAAAATGCACTTGGAACTGGTACATTCCGTGCTACCACAGCCCATTAGTTTTGCTCCAACACTCTATTTCTCGCTCCTCTGCTGTTGCCTGTTGCAGCTCCATCATGTAAATGCCTTTTTCACCTCAGGGACACCTGGGCTTTCCCAGGAAGAGTTCTGATCCTGGAGGCGTGGCTCCTCTGGGACACAGAAGCCGTGAGTCAGTGCAATCTACTTCCCCCTGAACCCACGTATCAATCAGAGAAAGCACGTAATTAATGAGTGATGCCCGGGCTGCAGGGAGCTGCCCATGCCAGGAGCACAGTCCGGAGCTGCTCGTGCTGGTGGAGGCAGGGGATGATGGAGATGGATTGTGCCCTGAACCGTGCCTGCTGCTGCTGCTGCTGCCATCCATCAGCATCACCACGTGCCTGGGAAGGGGAACTGCTTCACCCAGGAACGGTCAGAGCAGGGAAAAACTTTCACACGTCTCCATTCTCTCTCCAGAAAGTGGCTTCTATCGTGTTCCAGGGCAGGGGATGAAGCACTTCAGCACAGGAATGAGAGAGGAGCCCCCTCCCCTGAGGAAAGGGAGGTGAACTTGTCAAGCCGTGTAAAGCATTTTAATTACAATCCGTATAACATGTATAAATAAATATTACATTCTTTCAGTCTACAATGCATACTAGGCATATCTTGTTAAAACGTCCATCTATGTTACTGGGTGGCAGGATTGACTTTGTCCAAGTAAAAAAAAAACCAAACTACCGAGTTTAGTAATTAAAAAACCCAAAACAACAAAATACATGGCAAAGACAGGATGATGCAAGTGCTTCTGGCTAACAGTCAGGGCATAATACTGCTTTCCAAGGGCTGGATGTACCACCTCCTTTAGTTACGAGAGGTTTGGGAGGACAGTGGTTCCCTCGTTGAATAGATTTTGATGTGTCCTCCATGAATGTGAACTGGCACTGAACCAACACCAGTTCGCACCATGAATTAAATCTCTATTTTGTATTGGCTTCCGATTTATTACTGGGTTGGTATTTGTTTATTCCAAACATCAGCTTTACAGTCTAGCCTAAAATTTTCAGTCCTAGCTGGTCCAATGGCAAAAAAAAAAAAGGAAAAAAAAAAATCTATAAAATAGGTCCAGATATTTCTTGATCTTGCTTCAGCAATATTTCCCTCCCTCCCAACAGTGTGTCCAGAGGCCAGCTCTCCCAGTGCAAGGAAATAAAAGTTTGGGGGCAATCAGTGTCTTTCTGTCCATTCTTCTTCTTGCTTTCAGAGCCTCATGAGAGCTGGTGACATTAGAACAAACAGGAAATTACAGCACAAAATTATGAATTCATGAACTTGGCAAAAAAACCCCCAAACAAACCAAACTGCAGGCTGTACATATTTGGCCTGTGATGGTCAGTTCCAGGTACATTTAAGATGCACCAGTGGGGCACTCCCATCGCTTGGTACTTCTAAAAGCTAACAAAAACCAGCACCTTCTTCCCCTGGTGAAACGCAGGAACTTTGGTTGTGGAAATTTAAAACGAGCAACTAAACAAACAATCCAAACTTGAAAGGAAAATGAAAATTCTTCCAAACAGAACGTATTTCTAGCTAGGGTGAAATGGAGGCTCAGGCTTTCAGAAGAGAGACCACACGGAAATTACGAGTCAATACTTATCCCCTGAATTCTTTAAATGACAGGAGACTGTTTACAGTTAACTTAGAAAATGAATGTTCTTGGCCCACTGTGAACTTACTGAATTTTAAATTTTCCTGTTTTCAAGATATTTAAAAGAAAAATACAAGAGGGAAAATGATTCTGTTTCAATTTACACGACAAATGGAAAAGTAAAAAAGTAGAATACCAGGTAATTTCTTCCTCCTCCACATGTAATGCCAAAGACACATCTTCACTTCAAATGAAGGAATAAAAAGAAACAGCTTGAGTACCAATATAAAAAGTCTCCTTGTGGGTCATATGTCCGTAACTGTGATGTTTTATTGGAACCAGAACAAGTTATTGTTTGCCTCTTGATTATTCTTTCATGCTCTTATATGCTCTCATTTCTTTTTACAGATATTTTTGGTACTGTGAAAAATTACCATCGTTATTATTTGTATGACCCATAAAATGAATTTTCACAACCTCATCTTGCCCAGTTCATCATATTGGTCATAGCATTTCCTTGTTCCTTTCTGCTATTTATATTCCACTTCCTAAATCCACGAGTAGCACAATAACCACTGGAAAAAAACCAAAACAAACCAAAAAAACAACGAAACAAAGTGAAAAACAAAAACAAACCATGGACAGTTTGGCAAATTTCTTTCCCTGATTATAAAAAACTGCCTCATCATTTCTCCTGGCGATTCCTTCCCCTCCCCCTCGTCCGTCCCAATATATACTGTAGAACTGAAGGCATCAAGGTGTGGTTAAACCCCCCAAAAAAAAAACCCAGCAAGGAGCTACACTTTGTCTTTGAACTTCCCCACGTAGTTTCGTATCTCTTTGGAGTCCCCCAGGTCCATGTCCTGGCACACCCATTTAATGTCATCGTCATTGCTGCTGAGGATGGAGTTGACGGTGGGGCAGCCGTCGTCGGGCGGGATGGTGGTGAACGTGGTGAACTTCACCCGCTTCCGCTTGGACGTGGGCGAGTGCAAAGGCTCCACCTTCTGCTCCTTGCCCGGCCTCCCCCCCGGGTCCCCAGCCCTGTGCACCTGGCTCTGAGCGTTCTTCTGGGCGCTGCCATTGAGCAGCTGGTTGCTCTCCTCGCTGCCCGAGCCCCGGTCGATGATGGTCGTGTGCTCGTCCTGCTGAGGCGACGCGTCTGCCGTGTTCTCCAGCAGTTCTGCCTCGTTTCCCAGCCACACCCAGTCGTGGGAGTGGGTCATGGTGGTCTGTCCTTCCACCAGGACCTGCTTGTGGCGGTACTTGAGTGCAAATGTTGCACAGTTTATTAGGAACACGAGGATTGCCAGGCAGAAGACCCCCAGCAGAGCATACATCCCGATCTCCAGGTCGCTGAGGCCCCGGGGTGTCTGCACCAGGTCGCTGTCCTCCATGCCAGCCCCTCCTTTGGGCAGGTCCACTTGAGCGGGGAAGTTGGTGAAGTCAATGGGGATGTTCTGCAGCTGGCTGTCGTCCGAGAGCTTGCCGCCGTCCAGCCGGTTGTTTTTGACGACTTTATTTTTGAGGATGGACTTTGCCGTGGTGCTGACCTTCCTGAGGGGCCCTTCCTCCCTCTCCGCCGAGGAGCTGCCGTAGTAGCGCCCGTCCTGCCCGTAGCGCTCCTGGTCCGAGGCCTTGTGGCGCCGGTCGCTCGCGTGGTTCTCGATCTCGTCCGCGTCGTAATCGCCGCCCGCGTCCGCGTCGTTCTGCCCAAACTTGACCTTGATGTTGCCGCTGCCCACGGCCAGCACGCTCTTCCTCTTGGACTTCTGGCAGGCTTCAGAGATCATCATGTCCACCTTGATCAGCGCGCCCTGGCCCTCGCCTTCCGCCGCCACCACGGGCCATTTCAGGGCAGGGCTCTGGTGGATGGACACAACGGCTTCGTCCAGCGACACGGCGGAGAGGGAGAAGTCCTTGGGGTCATAAATGTCCAGCGGAGTAACAGAGCTGTCACTGAACTGCACCCAGGTGCTTACCACAGCTTCCTGAAAGGAGAGGGACATGGTTAAAGACAGGGCCTGAAATAAATCGGCTCAACCCACTGCAGCTCATCAATCTCTCAGCTCTGACCGGCAGCTGGAGGAAAGGGCAGGCAGTGCCTCTGCACTGTTTAAAGCAAACCAAGCCTCGACTGACGGGGCACAGAACTGGCCACATTTGTCACTAAAGGGTCCACTGTCATCCTCCCTGCAAATATTTTGCAAAAGGACACGTAGAGTAATTGAAACGAGATGTCCTTATTACCAAAGTACTCATTAGCGGGCTACAGTTTTACAAGGTTTCTAAGGGAAGTCATTCCTGTCCTACAAAAGCCAAAAGAGGCAAATCAGAAAAATTACTAGAGGCGCTTGACAGAACACTTATTTTCCTCATGTTCCACATGCACAGGTGTCATGGGGAGCTGTCAAATTAAGGCATAAATATCTTAGTAGGAGTAAGGAGCTACCACAGTATCTTGGAAATGGCTGGAGCAGAAGATTCATGTGAAAGAAAAAGACTCTCAGAACAATTGCTGTTTTGCTGGAGAAAGGTTTAAGTAAAACACACTTTATCCTTGAGATAATTAAAGAGTCCACCGAATTTTTGTGTCAAGAAGAGGAGGATGGGGATACTGGCATGATCTCTGCGATAAAAATACCAATGGTCTGGATGTAATTGGTCTGTCTTTGTTCTCTGCAGGTAGCACTGTTAGAAGTCATCATCAGAAGCAAACACAAATCCAGAGGTCAGCTCTTTGCCATGTGAAATCCCATCCAGATGATACAGATATTTACTTCTCCACATCTCAAAAGCTTTCTTTGCAGGACATTCCTTTAATTTTTCATTTGTTCTATGCCTTGCCTGTTTAGCCAGCAGACGGCCAGGCAGATTGCCAGAGTGCAACTTCCCACAAAAGGGAAGTTCTCTGCTTCCCACACTTAAACCACAAATGGCTCTAATAACTTTACACTTGGGTACATCAGAACAACTGGGCTGAAAAACCAGCACTGGGGAAAAACATTGCCACCCTGTTAATGTCCAGTCATAATACAAATTTACAGCTTAATATGGTTTTCAATTGGCTGCAATTTGTTATGCTATGGTTATAAACAAAGAGAATTGCTACCCTTCTGGTTGAATTTAAAGCTTTTCAATGAAAACAGCAAGGGGCGTTTAGCTGTGCAGAAGGTTGGGCCATACCAAAGATTTGATTTCCAAAGCACTATCAGCAAGTACTTGAGGGACTGAAAGAAGAAAAATAAGTTGTGGCACAACAGGAAAGAAGGCAAAGTTCTCGGTGATTCAAATTTAGTTCAAAGAGCTGAAAACGGAGCCAGGGTAACTCAGAAGCTGGGAAGGGTGAACTGCATAAGGAAGTTAAAACATCTGATCTTTCATTAGAGAAACAACCCTGAAATGGCTGAACAGACAGAAACACAAAGCTGCAGGGCACAGCTCGAATTTCTGTCACAGAAATCTATACCCCGGTCACAGGAAAGCAAAGGGGTTTTTTTAAATGGATATGTGCAGAGAGGAAAAGATTCATCTCCTCAGGCAATTCAACACCCTGTTGCCTTCCTTCTCCCCAAACAAGAGGTCAGCCTCGTGTGCCATTGGGGAAGATACCCTGACTTTCCATCAGCCTATGCAAGGGAAAACACCAGCATCATTTCCAGCACATCATCACTGCCTGCCAGGGGTGCTCTCTCTGGGAGAGCAAGGTGAGAAAATAGGGGCAGAATTTTGCACAGGTAGGGCTGGAAATGATGACACCTGTGCCTCCTTCCCAGCTGGGAACATCCATAGCTCACATCTCTACAAAGGGATTCACGTCACTAAATCCTTTGTGCATTTGGACAAAGTTGCCAGCAACTTCAAAGCAACTTTTATTCTTTATACCATCGCTCTGCTGTTCTGCATTCCTGGTTTTACGAAGCAGAGACAGAGAAAAATGAGATGGCAGTCAGCTGAAATTTGCAGGCACACGTGATTTACTGTAGGTAACAGAGGTGTGCACTGGCTTAGCCATTATTTTCTACCAGCACTGACGTTTTTTATTTCCAAAAGAACCTTTCTTCAGAGGAAGACCCAATTCTTCTCACAACACAACACTGCCATGCCCATACTACGGACAACATTAATTAAAAGGGAAAGAAAACAAATGAGAGAAACAGGGAGCGAATTTAAAATCTTGCCAGAACATAGTGCATCAGCCCAAATATTCTATTTGGCAAGAGATCATCTCCTCTCATTCACATCGTTAAAGGAAAGCCAAAGGCAGGGGAAGGAAGCGAATTTCCCAAATGATTATAAATTCTGAAAAGCTAAAAAGAAAAGAAGAGAGGAAAAGGAAATGATTTAGTGCCATGTCCTTCAAGGAGCTGTTTCTGCAAATCCTGTGTACCACATCAATAAATCCCCTCCAAATCTCTGACAAGGTCCTCCAGTTACTCTCAGGCGATGAAGATGGATTGGAGCCTTCTCACCTGCAAAGCTGCTGCCCCTCGTCTCATGCCCTCAACGCTGAGGTGACAAATGCTTGTGCTCTTTAATTATCAAGCATAAACAAAGAGTTTGAGGGATTGTCTTGTTTTCCATCCTTTCTTTCCCCCACTGTTCCTCTCTCTTCTCTTCACACGCACACAGAGGTGCTCAGCTGCACTCCCAGAACAAATGACCCACACGGACCCATCAGTGCCAGTGTTCCCCAGGGAGCAGGATGATCTGCAACGCTGACTGTGATCTCAAGTGAGTCAGAGAATGTTCATCAGATCATGTTAATGACAGCAAAATCCAGTACAGAGATGTGGAAACTGCTTCCAACAACCGCTCCTTGATTATCATCGGGCTTTCCTTAAGCACATAGAAAACTTTATCAACACATATTTTGTCTAAATTTTCCCTTGTGCCTTTGCTGTTCTGTTCCCCCATTACAGGTGTAATTTCAGCTCTTGATCTGTGGCAGTTCCACCACCTTTTCTGGCCTTCAATTACATTGTGGATTATCAGCCCAAAGATACCATTTGATAAATCTTTTTGGATAAACTGGTTGCGTTTTAGAGACTTCTTCTGCTTAGAAACACAGATCAGGATATTTGATTTTATTCCGTGCTCAGAATAAAGAGGCCTTTTAATGGTCTTCATTCACTATAGCACAAATAAAAGTTACTTGTGAATAAGCCCTCAACTGCTGGGGTCAGCTGCAAGAGTCCTGGAGTGAGGCAGGACATCAGAGGAAAGAAATGGTTGGCTCTGCAGAAAACAAATACATCCCTCCCTCAAATAAAGGCAAACGAATTCTGTTCTCAGCAGCTTCTATTAGAGCAGCTCTGATCGTTCTGTCTGGGGACTTGAATGCTGGAATGGATTTCCCCAGCAATTTTATCACATGAAATATCAAAGTATTACATGTGCATTTATTTTTAAGCCTGTGGCTTGTGTAGTGAAGATTGGGCTTGATCGTTATGATGTGGAAACGAAAGGCAGCCAAGACTCAGATCTTCATTCAAACCATGCATTCCCCCACTGTGTATTTCTTCCTCTCCTTTTTGTCCAGCCTGCTAATGTGACATTCCTTTCCAGTGGGAATTTGCTTGTAGTTGCAAGGGAAGAATTCAGATTCTTATCTAACAATGCATCCCTTCTCCCTTTCCCATGCTGCTTAACTCCTCTGTCACTCCTGTGAGCCATTGCATTGCTCTGTCAGTTTAAAGCAGATATAAATACAATTTAAATGTAACTTACGCTGCCAGGGTGGGGTAATGAATCCACACCATAAAAATACTCCTGATGTCTGTTACTTAACCGTGAGATGTCAGGGAATTCTCAGAACTGGTTTGCATGAAGGCCACAAGCTGAACCAGAACATCCAAAAGGCAGGGACAGGGGAACGATCCCAGCTCCTTCTCCTGACCAAGGGTTCTGGGCACCCTCCCCTCCCAGCAGAGTGAGAGCAGACATCCCCAGCCTCAGGGCTGCATCTTGTCACTGATGTCGACAGGCATTACACCTGGGGAACACAACAACTTGGCTTTTAGAAAGCACCAGCACTGCTCTTTTTCCCTGAGAAAATGTCTGTAATTTATACATCAATGCACAGAGCTGCTTATTAAAGGCTTTTTTTTCTTTCTTCACTGACCCATTTCAGTTCGTTAGACCCCAATGCAATACCCTACAGTGACAAAAAACCCGGGGATGACTGTGAGTTTCTCTGAGCTGAGCTTTGAGAGTCCTTGAAGCTCACTTAGATCAGAAGACACTTAAAATACTGTAGGTTTTCTTTTGTTTACATTCTGGAGAAGCCTTTAAGATGACAGTGTTGATTTAACAACCATCAGCAAGCCAAATGCAACAGCTTTCCTACCTGAGCAGATGGCCACTAAAAATAGATTACTCACAGCTTCAGTTTCCAAATTTTTAGGAGATACTTCATCTTTGATATTTAAAAGTTGGTCAACCTGTGTCTTTTTTTAGGCACCTAAATCACTGAACCACTTTTCAGTGCCGATGAGCTCCCTATTGATTAAAAAATAATATATGGGCTCAGCATCCCTCAAGGTCACCCTGCCACAGCAGGTAATTGGTTGCCCAGCTACAGATAAAGGCGTCTAACTTAAGGCATCCAAGGTAAAAAAATATTGGCTTATCTTCTTTAGAATGCTTTGCATTTATGGAGAAACTGCCAACTTTTCAGGCCTCGTGTTTTGGCTGCTTTGTGCTGCGTTTGCAGACAAGGTGTGCTCATTACAATCAAGGAACTCATCCAGTCATTACGGTCACTGAAAGAAAGCCACAGCACAAATCCCAAATCCATTCCTGTGATACTGAAAGATCTGTACCAGCACCATCTGTGCAGTGCTTTGTGCCTTGCACTGCTCTCCACACAGACACAGTGCTGGGCCTGCACAGCCCCAGCTCCCCAAAAAGCACATTTGTCACCCTGGGCTGCAGCTTGGCTGCTGCAGGTGCTAAAGGGGAGCCAAGGAAAACAGCTGACCAAGAACACGACTCTTTTTTTCCCTGTGACCATGCTGACACATACCCAATCGTTCCTGAGGAAAACAAAACCTTCAGCTGTCTTCATTTTGTTTTTCAGTTGCATCAGTAAGGTTTGCGTGAGTTGTTTGGGCCTTTTTATAAACTTGCTTGAGAGGAAAAGACACTTAAGTAATGAAGTCCTCAGAGTGTTCAAGTATATGCTTAGTCCTGGGCTGTCTCCTTGGAAAAAACCCTCTTTCAAAAGGGCTTGATTTTCAGAAAACACTCAGCACTTGCCTTCAAAATTCAGCTCAGTCAGGATCTCAGCTGATGCACTCCACATCATGAGTCACTTCTCGCAAAATTTAGTCACAAACATTCCCACATTTGCATTAGTTTTTCTAAGGGAAAGTGACTTAAATGTTACATCCTTCATTCAAACTGCAAATGAAAGGAAGAGATGTCTGTGACTCTATAGGTCACTCCTACGCCATTTCCTTCCATTTATTTCCCTCTGTGAAATCTATTCCTGTCTTGTTTATTGGTGATGGAGATGCAAAGTCCCTAAAGTCTTTCCAACACTCTACAGGCTGAGGGAGATTTGGGCTGGAGAACAAATGAGTGTCCTACAACAAGGTAGAAAATGAAATGAGCTCAGGCCTCTGGACTGGGGAAGTGTCCCAGAAAGCAGGGGCTGTGCTCAGAGTGACCAGGCAGGCTCTGCACCTCAGGCACTCAGTGATGCCCAAGGTGAGGAGTGATGCTCCCAGCAAAGCCCTCCATAGGAAGCAGGCAGGACATTTGTCTTTCCCAGGAGAGGAGGAGGAGTTGGAAGACAGGCAGAGGACATGGGCAGGCTCCAGAGGGGGAGCTGGGAGGAGAGGCAGAGCCTGGAGGGGGAATCCACCAGAACGAGCTGCCCTCTGCTTGCAGGGAACTGTGACAGGAGGCACCGAGCACAGGAGCACTGAGAAAAACCCACGGATTTGGGATCACTGCTGACAACCTTGGGCATTCCAGAGCCTGCTGTGGAGAACGTTTTCCACTGCCTTCTCATGGAGTCTTCTCCTGGGGTTTTTCCCCAGATGGAGTCTGGAGAAGAAATAAGAGATTTTCAACTTCCACAGCTGAGAAAAAGGTGCCTGATTGTCTCTTGCCTCCTGTTTTACAGTGGGTATCTTCAGAGAGCCTGATGCCACGGTGTGACCAGCAGGCCCAGGACGAGGCCAGAAGGACAGCAGGACAGTGGGACAGCAGGACAGCGGGACAGCAGGACAGTGGGACAGCAGGACAGCGGGAAAGCAGGACAGCAGGACAGTGGGACAGCTGGACAGCGGGA
>VZRV01009163.1:130478-142237 GCA_013398115.1 Falcunculus frontatus
CAGTGGGCGAGCAGGACAGTAGGACGGCAGGATAGCGGGACAGCGGGGCAGCAGGACAGTGGGCCAGCAGGACAGTGGGACAGTAGGACAGGAGGACAGTGGGACAGCAGGACAGTGGGACAGCAGGACAGTGGGACAGCAGGACAGTGGGACAGCAGGACAGCAGGACAGTGGGACAGCAGGACAGCAGCCCCTCACACTGCCCAGCAGCCCCAGAGCAGAAAACACTGCTCAGAACCAGGGCCTGACATCCCCACTCACTTCTGCTTCAGAAAAGTGCCACTCTCAGGAACCTGAAACCGTCCCACAGAGGAAGAGCAGCTTAAACCAAATATTTCATTAAAATCATTTCAGAATGAAGATGCTGGGAAAAATAATTTCAACCCAAACCCGGTTTACACGTTTTTACTCTTTTGTATTCCTTCCTAAGTTGCCAGTTGCAGTGACATATAATGACATGTCACATCATACTGCCACACCACAAGCAACAGGAGGTGCCACGACGGGCACTACTGAAATGCCCTGGCAGAATCTGCCATAACCTGATGCTGATAAATACCTCTGCATACTCAGGACAGGTCATCTAGAAATCTGAGAAGCTGACAGTGGGACTGGGCAGCCTTTCCAGAGCCACAAGCTCTTTTATCTGCAATCAAAGCCACGAATCTTTCAGTGCTGCAGCAGGACAGGATTGGGTCAGGAATGCTTCAGTTTTTGTTTTCACAGCCTTTGTCTGAAGACAGCATGCCAGATGTGGTTTCTAAGCCCTGAAGAAGGGTATAAATGGGTTAATTATGTAAGATTCTTATGTTTACAGGATGGGACAAATGGAACAGATGGGCACCATGTCCTTCTAGTTCGGACATTTCCCTGTCACTAAGTTATAAAACAAACGGAATTACTTTTATGTTCCAGAAAATTAGGTAGCAATAATCATGAAAATGGGCCATAAAACTTGACTTGAGATCTCTCCCTATCTGTGTGAGAGGAAAAACAGTTTCTGCAAGAGGAGTAGCTGTGGACAGAGTTAACTGCACGGTCCCCAGTCCCAATCTTCACATCAGCTGACTGAGTGAGCGTGTTCCAGTGCTGACCCTTGGGTTTATTCTGGGCCAGAGTGACTCTCTGACTTCATCTGGTAATGTTCTCCAATCTTCTTTTCCACAGAGGTTGTGACCTGTGACAAGCTGTTTGAAAGACCCCCTCTAGAGAGATGGGAATTCACTGGCTTAAATTAGGATCAGCACATGAACTGAATGATGAAACCCCCAAAATCCATATGAAAAATAAAAGGAGAGATGAGCCTGGCAGTGTGTCATGGCTCCAGGAGGGAAAAGAAATGCATCTGGCCATCTTCTGCTTCTATTTTACAGCTCTTCAAGATATTAAATTGTGACGCACAGAGCTCTGTGCTCTCCAGCATGAAAAACAAGAGCGTGCTTGTACAGCAAACCAGGATCACTGTCCAAAGACTGCCTGAGCAGTGCAAACAACACAGGATCATTAGCTAAAGAAAGGGTATTAAAAAGGTAAATAGCATATAGTGTAGTGAGAACTTTTACTGCAGATGAAGTCCATATTTGAAGGGAAGAAATGACAAGGCAACTCCTGAGTACCTGCAGGGGAAAGCAATTAACGTGGACATGGACTACACCTGAAGTGTAAATTGTTAGGAATTATCATCTGTACTTTAAACTGGTAAAATCCTGCCCCATCCCAGAAGGCAAACCCAGCCAATTCAGGGTGTACATTACCTGCTTAGGAGTATGAAGCAGCTCTTGGGCAACGGCTGTAGCCACAATGGCCCTGCTGGTGGCTGCACTTGGCTGCAGGAAGAGTGAGAGCCCAGACACCAGCTGCACTCCCAGGTCTGTTATGGTCACTTTGTCATCCAGCACAGTCACTGTCTTCTCTGCCAGGATGGAGTCAGACAGAGGAGACAAAACCTTTGGAGAAACACAAAACAATCAACTTAGGAAAAGGCTGATCAATTATGATAACCTTTCTTAAGGTCATCATCCCTTCTTGTCTCCAAAGCTTTATGCACAGAAATGCAGAACACACAGAAAAGGGAGTCTGATTTCATTAGCAGGGTCACAAAAGCTGAGTGGAGGGGTTATGGCTGAGAACCATCCAAGACTGGCAGCTGTCCTATCCCAGGTGTGTTATTTGCACCATTTCACCATGAGAGTGGATTTAAAATTTTCTTCTCCTGTTACTCTGTGTTCCCATAAGGATGAGCTCATTAAACTTCCCAACTACTTCAAAGGGAGGTTAGCAGCCTAGGATTTGTCCTTCACTTCTTGGCTTGGAAATCCTTGTTCCTCTGTTTTTTTCTGTTTCTGATGGAACACCAAGACAGCAGAATATCCTTCCTTTTGCTGAAACTAAGGGCAGTGCTGCTCTCTTTAGAGACCTGTGGATAGCCAGTTCATGCACATGCTGTCTCCTCCACCTTCCTCATACCCACAGCCTAGATTAGCTCTGTTCACCCTTTACACACTGGCTTTAGTAAGGAATCCCACCTATAACCCCCCACCGAGGCTCTCTGTGGGAATGGCAGCGTGTGGCAGTCACAGAACCATCCCAGAATCCCTGCCCAGAGCAGCTACCTGCATCGTGGTCATCCCCACTTCCCGTCCGATCAGGATCCTGCCTTCCTGCAGCTTGGCAATGTGAGGATCCTCCAGCTTCATGAAGTCCATCACGAGGTCGGTGATGTCGAACTGCCAGTCAGAGCCCAGCAGATAGCTCAGCTGGCCACCAGGCTCCGGGGCCTCGGCCACAAACTGCGTGAGCACCCTCACCATGGCGTGCTGGTACTGCAGGGTGCAGCCCCTGCCCCGGCGCTCGTCCTCATCCTCGTCATCGCTGTCCCTGGTGGGCCTTTGGCAGGAGAGAACCAAGCACAAAGAAATGCTGTCAAGAGCATCAGTGAAAATTAACACTGGAATGCTAATGGAGAGTGCCCCCCTAAACAGAGCCCTCCCTTCTGGGGAGTTTGGACCATCGATGACCCTTGGCTGCCTCACATGATGCAGGACCATACAACTGGACTGTGCCGCTTTTCCATCTGTGCTGCCATCTCCAAACAGCAGCTCTGTCACTGGACCTTACCAGAGTTCCACTCTGCATTTTGCTGCCCAAGACAGACACACACAGAAGCAAAGGTCCCACAACTTCTAAAAGCTTTATTGTATCTGCAGATGCCCAGTGCAAAGCTGGGGATTCCTGCAGTGCTGCTCATCAGGGGAAGAGGCTGCATTTTGGGAGCATTCATTTCACAAATCACCCAGGAAATGCAGGAACCCAAACTCACCTTTTGTTGGAAACAACTGGGACTCTCCAGCCTTTGATCTGGCTCAGCTCTGTGTCAGAAATGTCGATCTGAAGGGGCAGGCGTGGCACCCACACCGTGATCTGCAGGGGAGCGCTCAGGTACTGGTACGTGAAGTTCACAAGAGCATTCACCTTGCCTTTCATCTCCTTGCCGTTGACAAAAACATAGTCACATCTGTCAGAAACCTGAGAGGGGAAGGAGAGAAGGTGATCACTGTGACAAAACAAGCTCCAAGTGTAACCCTGGCGCCTCAACCCCAAACAAACAGAAAAGGCTCCCTTCTCTTCCTGCATGTTAATGATGGCCTTGTACAGTGGGAGCAGCTGAACACAAAATCCCTCCCTGGCTCAGGAGGCACAATCACGCTGGAGATGCCTAAAGACTGGGTACTATTTATGAAGCCCGTGGCTGATTTTCCATCCACGACACAGCGAGCTACAAACTGATGGCAGTGCTGGGGAATCCTTAATGAGCCAAGTTCCTCCCCAGCGTGGTCAAGAGGAACCCAGCAAACCCAAACTCATCTCCACAGGGGCAAGCAGCCAATCAAAGCTCTACCCTGAAGATGACCTTCATCAGGGGATGATGCTGCTTTCAGGACTGGCCCTGCAGTAGATTTCACCCACTGAAGAGTAACAGAAGTCTACTCATTTCCCCTGCAATAAACATTATCTGTTTATAAATGTTTACATTTTGATTAAAGCTGTAAAGTATTTCTAAACACTACAGTAGATTTATCATTAGTATGTAAATGCTGTCCTGAAATATAAGCAAGCATTTAGTCGTGTAAGAGTTATATCAGTAATCACTTCTTTAATCAGTGTTGTAATTTACAGACCATTGAGTTTTCTCATTTATTATGTTATTGAGTAGTAGTGATAAAATCACTCCTGGATATATAAATCATTAAGAGAGATGCAGATAGTATGAAGTGACTCCATGTGATAAAGTCATTGTCATTTCTATTCCTAAAGGTGTCATAAATGTCTGGGGAAATCCTGTGGCACATTAATCACACATTAAGTGGTGAGCAATGGGAGCTGTTACATTACTAAATGAGCTGGTCTGTCTGCAGAAATTAACAGCAAACCCAGCAGATCCCAACTCCTGCTCTTGCTCCCATCCTGTCAGAATTCTATTTCATCACCCCTAACAAGCACTGGTAATGGTGCAAATGCATCTCCCCACCTGAACATATATTTATATTATCATCTGCTCCCTTTTATCCGTTCCCAATACCATTTCATTCAAATGAAGATTATCAGCTGGCAATGCTCATGTCCCCAGACTAATCCAGCAGACGGATGTCCTCTGTGACCACAGATGCAGGAGCTGAACTGCTCCCAGCTGGACACACACGTCCTGTCTGGATCCTCTCTCAGGTTCAGGCATTGCTCCTATTCTGGTAAAATATTTGACGATGAGATTGCAAAAAGAAACTTCAGAGAACGTAATACAAACATTTCTCTGCCCCATTCCCTCAGGGGGTTATGCTCTGATAGCTCTGTTGACTGAAGCACTACATTGTGCTGCTACACCTGACCCATCCCTCTCTTCAGGCTTCTCCCTCAGACCATCTGAGGCCGGTTTAAAAGCCTGAAGGGGGCAGAAACATCTTCATTTTAGCACTACGAATGGCATGGCCTAATTTTCCATCTATTCACTTGAATGGCAATACAGAAACAGGTTTAGTTCACACCAGGCTGTCTCAGAACGACTGTCTGATCTAATCTAAAAGTCCCGTGCAGCACAGGTCACAAGAAACCCAATAATATAGCATCATATCCCATATAATACCAGGCAGTTATTCAGAACACACCCCTAGATGGGCTGCTTGTTCTTTCCGTGGTGTCTCTGCATCAGCTTCACCCTGGCAGAGGAATCACCCTGAAAATGTTTCTCATTAAGCAGCTCCACGTGCAGGCAAGCAAGGGCTGCATGTCAGGAGTCCCAGCCCCGAGCTCCTGACCTGAGGTGTTTCTGCCCAGAGCAGTGAGCAGCCCCTGGGATGTCCCAGGGACACTCAGCCCCTGTATCTGAGCTGCTGACGTCCATCCCATGTCTGGAACATTAGACAAAGCAGCTGCAGATAAAGCTCTTGGCTCTTCAGCCTCATCTTCCTTTGAGCAGGAATGTTTGGGAGGCTTGTCAGCAAAATCTAATTGAACTCTGCCTGGAGCAGCAGCCATTGCTGTCCTGAAGCTGGTTCCATCCCATTTCTATGGAGTTCAACCCAAAGACAAAGCGAATTTTCTGGTTTAGTTGTGCAAGTTGCTTCTTTATGCACCATGCAAACCACTTGCATGTGCTGATAAAAGATTTCTGACCACACACTCAGCTTCAGACTGGTCAGGTCTGGGCTAGATGTATGATTTTATACTGTCTAAAGCTCTGTGCTGTCAGGAACTGAACAAATCTAACTGTTGGGGAAAGAAGAAGAATAACAATAGTAGCAAAACTGCAATTCCAAAATGGTTCTGGGCTGAGATCCAATCTCCATCTGTATTTGGAAAGCTGCTGTAAGCCTTCGTGGGTATGCCACAAACAAATGGCTGAACAAGTCCATCCAGCATCCTAAGGAGGTGGCTGAGCAGCCACCACAAAGCCTTTCAAACTGCTCCAGGTTGGTATTTATTGCTGCACATGCATCAGCAACAGTGGCAGCTCTTTAGGAGCTGCACTGCGAAAAACGTAATTCTCTTCCCCAAGAACAAGCCCTGCTAATGTCCCTGCACGTGCTTTTCCTCTGCTCCTGGACTTCTGCTGAAGAGGCAGCACACAGAGAGGGAAGGAGGAGCACAGCTCGTGCTGTACTGTGTAATTCTGTATGCATTTTAACTCTTTTCAGGTATCCACTCTGGAAGCATCATTGATGACTTTTGACAAAGAAAGGCAACACTTCCCAACCAGAGTCACACAGGAGAAAGTATCTCTGCATCTAATCACAAGGTGGGTGTGCTCTCCGTGGGTTAAAAAGATATTCATTGGGAAATGCTCAGGCAAAGCCATTCCGTATCTACAGCTTCTGTAAGCACCTCAGCTGAGCTCAGCCACAGCAGAAGAAAAATGAGAGCAAGTGGGTTTGCTTTCCTTGCCCTTCCCTCACACAGTGTCACCTAAAAAATAAATAAACAAGGTTTCTCAGCCTCAGAGAACCAATCCAGATGCACTGACTGCTACAATTTACAACACCACCAAGCCCCAGGTAGGGTCTGATTTATTGAGTAGACTCCCCTCACCAAAAAAGGGTACAGGTTGTGTGGTGCCACAACAGACCCCCAGCCCAGACTAACTCAGGTGGAAAGAACAGCCCAGACAACTTGGTTCTGGAGTTATTCAATGCAGGCTTGGCAAAACTGCTTTGATCTGTTCTCCTGTGGGGTAAAAACAAGCTGCAAACACAGGGCTGGTGGGGACAACCAAAGGCAATGTCACATGCAATCATGGAGGAAGGATGGAAAGCAGATTAAAGGAAATGGGTCACATTAGAACTCAAAATCTTTTTTTTTTTTTTTAATTAAAAAGGTGTATTTGTTTAAGGGTTTTTGATAGATAAAAGTACTTTTCTGTTTTCCTCCAGGCTTCTACCAATGCTTCTGGCGGGCCAGGGACCAGTTCATGGACATCTCCCAGCTGTGGGTCCTGCCCACTCCAGGTCCAGAAGTTTCTAAGAGAAGCTGGAGACTCTGTGAGCAGTGATGTGTCTCTCATCTCCTCTAGTATTTATGCTTTTACTATGAAAACATCTTCCCTCTGAAAGTGCTTTTCATCTCTGGCATCAGAAGAAGTGAGCAATGATGAAGGGAAAGCCTGCTTAGCCACCACCTTTAAGTGATTGGGTTTTTTCTTTTCTGCTTAGCAGATCAGCAAGAAGTTTTGCATTTTAAAGAGCTCTCTGATGCTATTTCAGCAGTTTCTTTCATTATTAAGCTGCATTCAGCTACTTTTCCCTTTTTTCTATTTTCCTCACTTCTTTCTCCAGATTAAAACTAAAATAAAGAAGCAGACAGCAAAAGACAGGGCTAAGCACAATTCCCCAGAGGCTTCTTCTTTGTCTTTTTCCTGGCATTATATTTTTGTGCCCCCTCGTAACAAAGGCCATTGCCTTTCCAGATGACTTGGGCAGATTCTCTCTGCAACAAATCACATTTTATTGAGCTGACAGAGAAAACTGCTGCCTGGAAATCAAGAGAGAGTCACTCCTGAGTCTCTACCTGTGGCACTCTGATCTGGGGAGTGAACCTCCCTCTCCACCTGGCCATCAACAGATGGGCTGCAGTGAGTTTTAAGGATATTCCTGGTACTGATGATGGCAGTCAGAAATGCAGAACCTCTGGGTCTTCCTTCACTTCCTCCTTCCAGATCAAGGTTTTGATCCCACCATGACCCCAAGTACTGCAGAACTGCAAGAAGGGAGCACAAGCTGCTCGGGGCCACCACAAAGGATGTGACAAGGACACCCTGGACACCACAGCCAGAAAGGGGCTGTTGGCACCTCTGCAGAATACTGGGTTTGCTGGGCTCAATCCCACTGCAGGTTCCTGAGACATCTTCCTTCAATTACTGGTGGAGTCAGGTAGTTTTAAAAAGACAAATTCCATGTCAAATACAAGCTAAGGCTTCCTTTCAAAAGATGGTGAACTCAGAGCACTGCCTGTTCTGGTTCCTGTCTGTTGTACACAGGAGTGGAAAGAATGACAACTATAAAACCTAAAAATAAATGAATGGTTGCCTCTGTGAGCCTGCTCTAGTCCAAGCTTGTTTATTCCACCTGTGGTTTTCACCCCTGGAGGTACCGGCCCAGTCTCTGAAGGACAGTTCAGAAGGACAAAAAGAGAAGTTTTTAATGCAGCAATCCTGTCAGGTTTATGGAGACTGAAAAACTGGGAGGCAGTCCATTTTCTAGGTAGCAGTCTGTGTGGTTTTAGGACTGAGCAGAAATGAGGAGATGTGGTAACAGTGGATGTCCTGCTCACATTCATCGGGTTCAGAATCCCGCATTTTTGTGTGTAAACCCATTTACCCATTTCTACTACACTAATGCAAATGTCGCTAAAATATTCAAAGGTTACATAAATGTTTAAATATTTATGACAGCACTTCTACGAGCAGAGAGCTTTTTCCAGTGTCTCTTAGAGGAATCTCAATTTCAGTGGAAAAAAAAAAATACAGGATAATCAGTAAAGAATAGTGGTGTTCAGCACTTTTCATCCATGAGACTCCTTGTGTTTAGCTCAGTGTCATCACTCTGACACACCAGGAAGGCAGCTGGAGCTCACGGAGGTCAGGCTCTGGGAGCAGTCGTTCATTCCATTATGGAACACAGAGCACCAGGATCACTTACTCACCACAGACCAACACACAATTTATAGATAAAAATCAGACAGTGATAATCATTCCACAAGCTTTTCAGATAATTCTTTAGAATTCTGTAATATTCATGTCCTTGCTATAGAATTTCTCCTGAGATTTCTTTTTAACAACATCCTCTGTAGAAAGGGAATTATCCTCTATTAAATTCTACAGGTTTTGAAAGAGAGACTCTGTGTAGCTCTCTAGCCTTGATTCCAATTAAACACTATGGTCTTACACATAAAGGAAATCCTCTGCTACATGAACATTAGGCTTCATAAGAAGGATTTCAATGCCTGGCTGCATAATCCTGAATAATCAGTAACCTAGTGGAAAACTGAAGCTGTCTCAAGGCCCATACTACTAATTTTTTCAAATTAAACTGTTTAAGTCTGATAAAAGTTAAAAGCTTCAGACCTAAGCTCTTCCACGCTATTTACAGCTTTGTGACACTGTTAGGGCAGCCTTTAGAATGGAAACCTCCATTCCAGGAGTTGATAATTGCTGGAGTGAGCTGACTTGCCAGAGCCACCCCTGGCTCCCTCTGATGCAGCTGAAGCTCAGGGGCTTGGGAAGTGCAGCCAGGAGCAGCCTCCCAGCACAAAGGTGAACACAGCCCTGGGAAAGGGAAACACAGACTGGGAAAAACGGGAAAATTGTCACCCTCATACATGAAAGGCTTGATTTTTTTCACATTTCACCCAGGAATAACCCCGAGAGTTCTCTTCACCCACGACCTACCAAAAGAATGAATCTGTTTCTTGAAATAGTTGAGGAACAACGATTCCCATTCTGATTCCCATTCAGCGCAGCATTAACTTTATTACCTGATTCAAGCCTCGTGCTGCCTCCCTCAGAACAAACCATCAGCAGGTCTCAGAGGGTAACAGGGCTTGTGTGGTGCTTTGTGCTGGCAAACAGCTGCCACATCACAGACGTGGGTCCAGTCCCTGTGGCCAGTCCTTGGGCAGGGATCCCAGCAATCCACGTTAACAACACAGGGATGGAGCCCTGAGCACTGAAGAGGAGAACTCTGTAAAATCAGGGCCACGCTTCGGATGCAATTTGGGCTCTCTCTGCTGAGCAGGGTCTGCATTTTCAGTATCAGCAGCCAGATTAGCAAAACACAGCGGAAAGCCCCCAAAGCTAGAGAGCTTTTCTCAGGGAAAGGCTGTACATTATCTAATCTCATTACAAAGATTTCAGCAGCAGCTCTGCAGAGCAGCAGCAGTACATTTAACTCACTGAATATCATTCACTACGACAGAACTGAGAGAGTAAAAGGGGCACAAAATGCCAGCTGAGACTGGAGGGCATCTATTTGCTCCCAAATGACCAGCTTTTGGAGCTGAACTGTAGCTGTGCTGAGCCACGGGAGCTCTCTGCAGCTCACATTATCACAGAACCCCAAATCTGTCTTGTTTTGTGCACTCTCCAAAGTCAAGCAATTTCTGGAAATGGGGACAAACGGAGAGCTTGGCTCCTGCTCCCTGGGGATATGCCAGCCCATATATGCAGCATGGCCCCGAAGATCTTGCTTGGCAAAGCAGGATCCCAGGGTGAAATGACTTTTAATTCCATCCACACAGCCTGGGCAGCAGTTGTGCATTTGAGAACATCTCAGTGCTTGTCATTTCCTAACTCAGTGTGTATCTACAATACACAGATTCACAATGGGTAAATTACAACCAGGGGCAGAAAAGCAAAGTAGAAGCAAACCATCCTCTGTTCTGACTGCATCACTCAGACAGGTCTGGAGCAAACTGCTCATCTTCCCATCACATCTGCAGCTGGCACAAGACTGGTGGTGTCTCTCCTGTTTACTTTCCCAGTCTTAATCCTGCAGCTTTGGAGGTGATTTTGAAGCTCTTTCTGTGGAACCTGAGGTACTGTCACTGCTACTCTGATTTTTCATCTGGGCTGTGCTGGTTCTCTGCACCAACACCCCCAGTGCAGGCAGGGAGCTGGGTGAAGGCACGAGTTAACAGGGAGGGAAGTCTGCGAGGACAGGGTTTAAAAGTTTCTTCAGCTCCCTTGAAATTTTTGCCTAGTATGTGATGGCAAGGTGTTTACAACTTTTATTGCTGAATATATCTCAGCCCGTGCCAATTTAGAGTCTCAATTTCCACAGGGGCTGGCTGCTGGGGGAGTGGTGGTGCCTATTACTGACAGAGCATCTCCTGTGAATGCCCCTCCTATTGCTGCCCCATTTGCTCTGCTGGCATCGGGCAGAAGTGTGTGGTAAACTGTCATTTTTATAAAGCTCCTCTGAAGTTTTGCTGCTCTGCTGATGTATATTGATCCCTGTAAATCACAGGACTATGGAAAGTACGGAGGAGGGCAAGGAGGTGGACTTTCTATTTGTTATTCTGTTCGGAATAGAACAGAACAGATTTGCCAGAAGAAAAACCTTCAAAGTCACAGGGCTTCAGAGCAGCAAAACAATTGCATTTCCATGCTGTGACTTTCTTCCCTGTTTTTAAAGCTGTTCAGTCTCACACAAATGACTCTGTGTTCACACAGCATCAGAAGGGGAGAGAGGAGCCATCAGAGAAACAGGCTGCTGGCTTTGGACTCACAGAGAGCTGCAGCTGCTGCTTTTGAGGGCTTTCAGGCTATTTTGGGGTGTGGTCAGTGGGAACTGCATTTGCAGCCCATCAGCTCCTGAACATAAGACACAAACCTCCACGGGAAGGGGATTTGTTGTGGCCCTTGGGGTACCTGCACCAGGCAGGGATGTGACAGAGACCCCACACCTGCTGTGTGTCCCTGCAGAACCCCTTGCTCAGGGCAATGTGGCTGAGCTTTCACATCCCCATCCTGAGCTTTCACATCCCCATCCCGAGCTCTCACATCCCCATCCCGAGCTTTCACATCCCCACCCTGAGCTTTCACATCCCCATCCTGAGCTATCACATCCCCATCCTGAGCTTTCACATCCCCATCCTGAGCTTTCACATCCCCATCCTGAGCTTTCACATCCCCATCCTGAGCTTTCACATCCCCATCCTGAGCTTTCACATCCCCATCCCGAGCTTTCACATCCTCATCCCGAGCTTTCACATCC
>VZRV01009163.1:147700-191597 GCA_013398115.1 Falcunculus frontatus
GACAAGAGTAAGGGAATAAAGACAGGTATTTATTTGAAGGGCCTTCAAGGTACACCCTGGGGGAGCCAGAGGCTGCTTCCAAAAATTGGACCCCAAGATGGACCCCAGGTCACGAGTTCTTCACACTTTTATAGGTTTGGATCATTTGCATATCAGGGTTAATTCTCCAATTAAAGCCCCAGTTTTAGCGATGTAACTCCCCTCAGCTTGCCCCCCTTAGAATCTTTAGTTTACACATTTTGGGCCTAAAAACAGCCTGGCTGTCCTTGAAGGCAAAGCCTGGAGAGGCTTTGTTCTGTCTGCCCAGTACGAGAGAGCAGGAATTACAGGCTCCAAGGAACTTCAGAGTTACACTCTGAGCAGGACAGAATTTGAAAATATAAAAGTTAAAACCTAAGGCATCATTTGCACCTCAGCCTCAGAGTGCCCCTCTCAAGGGAGGCCCCTGGAAGCCACTCGTGGGTGCTCCCACGGTGTCAACATCATCCCAAGGAACCCTTTGGGTGCAGATAAATTATTGCTGTGGAAAATACGAGCACAGCAGGGCCCCAGGTGCTGAGCAGAGGACACGGTGCTCCAGGAAAATGTTCTTTCCAAACAAATTGCTGGAGAACTGCAACAGCCTGGGTTGTGCTGCAATTACTGCAACAACACGCTCCTTTTTTTTGTAAGGCTTGGGAATTTCATTTCTTCTTGATCAATATGCTCCAAAGCTAGAAAACCCAGAAGCCACTTTTCCAGAAGGATTTTTATCTGAGAAATAATTCTGCTGTCATTTTCTATGCATCATCTCGTGATGCATCATGTATCACATATTTTTTCTTCCCTAACCTGACACTTTCTCTGAGTGGAAGAACTTAATACTGGTCATTTTCACTGCTGGAAAGAAGAAATCCCTACGGGGATGGAATTATTTGGTGGAATTCTGTAAGCTGTTAAAGCAAGATGGAATCACAATAGTCCTTTTCTGATTTTTTAAAAATTATTATTTGTGAATGCTATCTGGTATTTTTTCTTACTCAGGGAAGTGGTTTCCAATAAGGTTACAATCAGGATGATCCTAATCTAAATTTCAGTTTTTACTTCAATTTGTAGTTACGTGACTTCCTTAGGAGAAACATGAACAGGAATTCTTCGAGATAAAAATCCCTGTAAAGCATCAAGCTGCAGCAAAACGGAGATATTTGGGTCGGCTTTGGAGGATCCACTGAAAACAGAAAGCTTTCTGTAAAAGTCTTCTACAATGGCTTCTTTAACTCAAAATGAGACTATTTTACCCACCTACATGACCAGCTGTTGGCTCCTGTAAGTTCCCAGGAGTTTACTGCTTTCCACAGCCCCACAAACTGAGCTGACCACGACAGATGCTGCTGTGGCATCATTATTTGTACACTACACATCCACGAGAGAGGAGAGCTCACTAAAGAGCCCCATCACAAAGCCCACAGCGTTAGGTGCTGTAAAATCACATCACGGAATAAAATCCTTGTTCAAAAGAACCCACAGAGCAAAGCTAAAATCCCCCCTGCTCCAAACCCACACCCCATGAAAGTCCTTCATGGAGAGTGCCCTGGGACTCACACAGAGCACTGATTCCCTGCACAGCTGGGAATTGCCTTGGGGCCTGTGACTGCAGCAGGAAGAGCTGTGTTGCCCTCAGCCAGAGCCTGTCAGAGCAGCTCTCAGAGGATTGGGAGCCAGAGCCTCTCAGAACAGCTCTCAGAGGATCAGGAGCCAGAGCCTCTCAGAACAGCTCTCAGAGGATCAGGAGCCAGAGCCTCTCAGAACAGCTCTCAGAGGACTGGGATCCAGAGCCTCTCAGAACAGCTCTCAGAGGACTGGGATCCAGAGCCTCTCAGAACAGCTCTCAGAGGATTGGGATCCAGAGCCTCTCAGAACAGCTCTCAGAGGATCAGGAGCCAGAGCCTCTCAGAACAGCTCTCAGAGGATTGGGATCCAGAGCCTCTCAGAACAGCTCTCAGAGGATTGGGATCCAGAGCCTCTCAGAACAGCTCTCAGAGGATCAGGATCCAGAGCCTCTCAGAACAGCTCTCAGAGGATCGGGAGCTCCAGCAGGGTGACTCTGCACTGCGCTTACCAGGGGATGCTCATCCAATCCCCTCCACCGAGGCAGCTGTGGAGGTGAGAGGCACAGCTGGGAGGGTGATGGGGAACATCTGGAGGAGCAGTGCTAACAGCAGAGCTGCTCTTGCAGTGAATGGAATCCGTGCACAGCGGGCTCGAGGTGAAATTACGGAGGCATTTTGAAATTAGGACACAGATAGAAATTAAACTCGGTGTGGTGGCTCTACAGTTGCACCTCACTCTTCCCAAAAATCCCTCTCCTCATACTTTTGGAACCGAAGCACAATTAATCTGCATGAGCTGATTGAGAGGTTATTCCCAGGCTATTTTTCCTTTTGCATAGAAAACATGAAAATTCAGGAGCAGCTCCGTGGCATGAACTTACTTTAATGACGTCTTCCCCCGAGGATTTGCACTCCACGGACTCAGAGATGTCTGTCACAGCACTGTTCTCCTCGATGGACACCACCTTGATGGGCACTGCCACTGTTCTCCCCGTGAGGATGGCCGTGTTCAGGACCTCCGTGTCCTGCACCCAAAACAAAGCACGAGTTCTCAGTGAATAAAGATTCTCAGCTCAGCTTCAGTTAGGTGCAGCCTGGCACAAGGCAGAGAAACCCCAGTGGTATTTTATGTGCTAAATAAACACAGTTGGTACTGAATGCTGGTAAATAGCACCGTGACTGCAGCTGAATTCAGGTCAGGCACATGCCACAGGTATCTTCTGCTTTTGAGATATGTGGGGTTATTCCCAATGTTCACCTTCCAAAATGGGATTTCAGAGTTTTTACTAATGTGAACTTGACTGGCAATGTTTGGGTAAGGATAAAAGAGCCTCCAAAGTAAAAATGTTGCTCTCTGAGTCTAAGCCCATTGCAAAGATGGGGCCTCTCCGTGAACTTTGTGGCTGGAACTGTTTCAAGATTATTTAATTTCCTCTGATATGGCCAGTGAAGCAATGTAAGGAATCCAGAAGGAGTTAGTGATGCTGTTAACTGCAGGGAAAATAACAAGGAAATCTGAAGTCTGGACTGGGGTTGTGGCATATAAAAGCCTTTCAATGCACCATCGAGCAGGCTAACCCTTGGAACTCCTGAACTATTTCAGCATCACTGTATTCCCAAGATTCCCATGCAGGAAGAACTTCAAAGTTTGCTCCAACTTTTCAGCTTTCAATTTAAAGTGAATGAAATATTCAGCAAATTCCTCAGCACTGAAGTCATGAGGACTGCAGCCACTGATGTCAACAGCAGCAAAATGGGGCACTGATACTGTTGATACTGTTTGCAATTCAAGTTTAGTGAGTCTGAAATTTAGGTCAGATTTTCTTTTCATCTGGCAACTTGTTATTTCTCAGGTTCTCCTGCAGCTCTCATAAGAAATCCCATCAAACTTAAAAGGAAATGCTAAAAAGGAATGTTGACTGTTCTAGAAATGTAAGAACCCTAAATCATTCCTACTGCATATGAGAAAATAAACCCAACACGTTAAATCAGAGCTAGATTTTTAAATAATATTACTGGAAAATGCAAGGCCATTCTCAGGAACTCCTGACTTTCAAAGTCAGAGACGACCCCCAGACACCTCTACACAAACTCTGCATGCAGCCAAGTGCTGCAGTCAATGTCTGGCTTTACAAGTTCCCTTCTGCCATCCAAACTTGACCATTTTGTTCCAAAAGTATTTATTTCCATGTACTGGCATTTTGGTAAGTCCAGAAACAGATGCAAAGGAGCAGATCTCAACATTTGGCAAAAAAAACCAACCCCTCAGTACCAAACCCTTCTCTCTGCAAACTTCTAAAGCAACTGAATAACCCACAAGGGTTCACCAAAACCAAGCTAAACACATTTTCCATGGTGCACTTGGCTACTGCAAGTGTTGTGTGTCCTTTAAAATGAATCTTTTGCCTCAATTCCTTATTTTTGTGTCTCTGAGTGTGAAACACTGAGAACTAAGGCCTCCAGGGCAAAGGAGCAGCAAGAGAGTTTGTGGAAATGCCAGGGAATCTTTTCAGGCTATCTCAGCTGTGCTTCGAAATTGTTTTACTCGGATCCATCTTTTCTTTAGCAATGGATATGTATTACTGATACAGAAATGGGATTTAAAGGGACAGGTTCAGAGGAAGAGAAATACCACTAAGACAAAGGAGTTTCAGATATAAAACACACTCTGTGGCTTGGGGATTTACCCCTGTTTGCATTTAACGTTAATTTACAAAGTTCATGAGAAATCAGAAAGCCATATACACACAAAACAAAGAAACAATCCTCGCAGCACCGCCAAGGAGATAAAAACAAAGACCTGCTTGTGCAGTGAGGTGAAAGTTCTGTGCCACAGCAGCAGAGTCAATCCATCAGGCAGGTTCTGGGAGTCGCTGCAGCTCCCCTGGGCTCAGCTCTGCCCACTCCTGCAGTGCTGAGCAAGCTGTGCCTCCACTGCAGCCAGAGATGAAGAGGAGGAAGGGGGAAGCCCAGCAGAGAAGAGCACGAGGCTCTGGGCAGCACGAGCAGCCCGTGCTCCCGATTCCCCAGCCCTGAGCGGCACCAGGAGAAGGTGCCAGAGCTTCTCCTGGCCTGGCATCACCCTGGGAGATGTGAGATCAGCCCTGTGGCTGCAGCAAAGCTCTCAGAGGACAGGACTGAAGTTTAGAGCTGAGCTGGGTGGAAAAAAACAGGAAGCATTCAGCTCCATGCAAGTCGCTTTCTTCTGCAACAACTCATCCGATAAATAATGGACAGAGAAGACTCAACAGGAAAAGCTGCTCTCAGGAAAGCATTTGGGGACTGCAGCAGTCCACAAACTGAATGTAAGTCAGCATCTGCACGCTGCTGTGGCTGAAATCCAAACCTAGAGAGCCAAAGAATCCTCCTGCAGTGAGCTGCACAAAGAGAGTTTCACCTGCAAAGGTGAGGGGCTCCTCCCCAGCACCAGCACGGCCTCGAAGAAAGGGCTCTGCTTCTGGGAATTAGACTGCCAAGGAAAAGTTCCTCAAATGGAAAGAAATAAAAAAGGAAAAGGAGGATAAATCAGCAGCTAGAATGTAAGATCAGTACGGAATTACTGAAAGAATTGGGATTGTTTAGACTAGAAAAGATTATGGGGAAAGGTGTTTACTGTCCCCATATGCATAAAAGTATTTAAAAATGATGGAGAATATCATGTTTTCCATGTTCATGGACAAGACCTGAGGTGATGGGCTAAAACTGCAACAAGGCAGATTCGTGTGACATTAAGGTAATCCTTATTATAAAAATAATGACTGATGGAATAGGTTGTCTAGGGCAGAAGAAAATGCACAGCCTAGCCCAAGAGATCTTTGGGGAACAGGTTATATATACATCATTCAGAAATAAAAAAGGTTCTTGGAGTCAGGTAGGAGAGGAGAGGGCACAGATGATCTCCTTTGCTTCCCTCCACCACTTTATTTTTAATAGCCATTATCCTAAATCTCTTCCAAACGGAACGATCCCACATTAACCCACACATCCTGTGTTCTCAACAACCCTGCCCTGCTTCCCCCATCACCATTCATGTGATCCTTCTCCACTGGACAAAGAAAATGATCTCTACTTCTACAATGGAGGCTCCTGAGAGGCAATGTCACTGATATTCCTGCCTGAGCTGCTCTACCAACTGCTCAGGAATAATCTGTCACTTCTGCTTCTCCCTTTCCAACTGGTCATTATTGGTGTACCTGAACCCCAAGTGGCTGTGATACAAAGACATTATTACAAAGGTCCAAAACCCTTTCATATTTCCCAAGACCTTTCTGGAGGGAAGAAAGAAGATTTGGCTACTGGGACACAATGAGCAATTAGAAACCCCAATCTGCTGCCCTTTGCTAATGGTTTCATTACAGGAAGGAGAGTGCATATAAATGAATTTATTTTGATTAATTACCTCAGAGATGCATCTGCCCCAAAACTGTAAAAGGTGTTGTTTGTCAGGACAAAGGGCTACTGAAATCCCTTCTCTAGAGTCCAATATGAACACCAGGAATTTCAAATTCATGATGAGCACAAAGGAGATGGAAAAATATTGTCAATATTATCTTGGGGCTCCACAGGTGGTACCATTACAGCACGAGAGATCCTCAGCACTGGGAAGGGATTGGTACCCACCCAGATACAGCTCTTTTGCCTTCCCCTCCACTGAAAGCAGCTGTAAATCACAGGTATTACACAGATTAAGAAATACTGATGTAGAAGCAATTAATACATTACACATTATACTAAAAGCAATCCTCAGCTCTGCCACTTCCCTTCCTCAGGCTCTGAGTGCCCTGTGACAGTTAAAACAAACCAGAAATAAAGACCAAGGAACAAAGCCTTGATTTTATTGTCTTTTTGGTTTAGAACTAAAATAGAACAACGTGTATCCTACACCCTCTGCACATGGAACAGCCTCACGGCACAACTGCTGCCTCCTCTGTGCTCCCTTTTTATTGCTGCAGTAAAGCCACAGGCAGTGCAGGGAGAATTGCCCATTGTCTGCACCACACACAAACTGACAGAACACTCTGAGCAGCACAGCAAAGACTCCCCAAAAGCTGAACTGAAACAGATAAAAATAAAACGAGCTCAAAGAGACTCCCTCTGTCTGTCTGTGAGCACCCTGAACGTGAGCCACAGACACAGGGCACTGGCTCAGCACCCAGATTCATTTCCCTGCATTCTGCCACCTCCTGCACACCCCCGAATTATCCACTGATGAGCACAAGCAGCAGCCCCACCTTCAAGGAGATGCCAAGTAACATCAGGGTGATGCCTTAGGTTTTAACTTTTATATTTTTAAATCCTGTACTGCTCAGAGTGTAACTCTGAAGTTCCTTGGAGCCTGTAATTCCTGCTCTCTCGTACTGGGCAGACAGAACAAAGCCTCTCCAGGCTTTGCCTTCAAGGACAGCCAGGCTGTTTTTAGGCCCAAAATGTGTAAACCAAAGATTCTAAGGGGGGCAAGCTGAGGGGCGTTACATCGTTAAACTGGGGCTTTAATTGGAGAATTAACCCTGATATGCAAATGATCCAAACCTATAAAAGTGTGAAGAACTCGTGACCTGGGGTCCATCTTGGGGTCCAATTTTTGGAAGCAGCCTCTGGCTCCCCCAGGGTGTACCTTGAAGGCCCTTCAAATAAATACCTGTCTTTATTCCCTTACTCTTGTCTAGTCTCTGCTTCTGGGTGGCTGGAGGAGGAATCAAGGGGAACAACTGTTCTCCAGCAGCATGGGAAATACAACAGCCAGCAGAGGTGCTGGCTTCTGTGTCCCATTTTTAAATGCAATATACTGCCCTGATTGCAGGCTAATTTGGGAGTACACAAACAAGATTACTAAGAAACTTTCAGAGAGACTAAGAACTCATTTAAAATGAAGGCACTTTTCAAAATCACAATGTCTTGGCCATTTCCACATTCTTTAATTTTTAAAATCCCCCAAGAACTAATCTACTTTCTGTGCAGGCAGCAACTGAAGTCTTAAAACCAAATTTATTTTGTGTGACAAAAAAACTGAAAGCATCTGATAGCAATGTTTGGACTTGTTCCCCAAGAAATTCAAAAATGAGGAAAGCAGAGTAAATTGAAAAAACAGAAAGAAGATGAACTATAAGTAAGCATCAATATCCAGGTCAGAAAGAAGTTTCTGAAAGTGAATTTCAAACTCTAAAAAAGCCAGGATTGGCACTTCCAAAGTGGAAATGGAGAGCTACAGAGATAATCCTCATGGAAACAAGGGAGAGTGGAGCTCTGAACTTTGGAAGCCTCCAACCGTCCTGGCAGCACAATGCCCAAATCCCAACATCTGACTCTGAGATTACAGAGGCAGAGTTGGCTTTCTTGTCTGAAGAACATCCACAAACTCCCAGTCAGGATGGTTCTTTCCCGTTACCAGGGCATCCCTTCAATGAATACAACACACGAAGGAAATAATTACTATTTAAATGTATTTAATTACCAAATAGTACAATTAAAGAACAATTTTTCTTCTAATGATTAGAGGCAAACTCTAGTGGTTAGGCTCGAGGAAGTATCAAAGGAGATATCCGAAAGCAAATCACTGAATTTTGTGCATAAGAAATTACTTTAAAATTTATTGGCAGAATTTGATGCAAATCCACCACCCTCCAGGAGATCTCCAAGCCTTCCTCCTCGGAGCTGCTGTCACAACCCAGAGCACCATAAACCTCCATTCAAACTCTGCTCTTGCCTGTGTCAGGGCTCATTTGGATAAAGTCCACGAGCAGCAGCACTGGCCTCAACATTTCCTTCCAGAGCTGCACTCCCTGCACTGCTTCAGAGCAAACTCTGCAGGACTGGTTTTCAGAAAAATCACTTCTTTCTTAGAAAGGGAAAATAATACCCCTAAAGCAAATGTGTTGTAGGCAGAGCTGGGAAGGCTGTGCTCACATTAGGTCATTCAGAGTGAGGTAACCCCACGGCTGGGTCTGCAGCTATCTCACATTTTATTCCAGCCCTTTTCAGTCAGGGAACTTGCACTGCTGGCAGTGGGAGCTCTGGACAAAGAGCAGAACACAGAATATGAGCCTCAGTTGCTTGGATTTAGCTGAAGAGCAAACCTTATGTTCATCCAACCTCTCAGTCGTAAGAAGGCAAGCATTCAGCCATGACTAATTTAGGAACTAATTCAACATTAAATTGTGGCAGAATGAGGAAGCAAAGTGACAGCTGTTTAATTAAACTCTAAATCCGATTAGATGGTGTTATCAAGAGAAATCCATGGGAGCCTGAGGTCATGAGAATGGTCCTGTTTGCAGGCTGAAAATTCAGTGAGTGGAGTCTCCTGGAATGATGTTAATCGTGGCTCAGCTCTCAGATCTGTCCCTCACACAACCACGCCACCTCACCAGTGACAAACCTGTGGCACAGACCTGAAGGAGTGACACAGAAATGCCATTTACATTTTGAGAGGGAAAAAGCCTGTGGAAAAGAGGCAGCTGGACACTGCCTGCCTTAAAACCAACCCAACATTTGTCTCACAGAACAAGGACAGACCCAGCAAGTCCTGGCTGCTGACAGGGGAGACAAAGCCCACACAGGAGAGCTCCAGGAGCTGGGCTGTGCTTCCAGCTGGGGATTAGCCATCACCCTGAGGAACAGTGACAGCCTGGCAGCACATCTGCAGGAGGAGAGGATGGAGATGTGGGAGATACAAACTGCACGTGCCAGCTGCAAGCACTGCAGATAACCCAGCGAGGGGCACTGAGCTGAGCATCACGAGCTCCAGAGCAGCCCAGGCAGAGCAGCCAGAGCTGCACTGCACTGCAGGCACTTGCGGTGCTGATTTGTGAGGCTGGGAACACCATGGGTGTGGATTCGAGTTATTAATGCTGCTAAGATTACAGCTGATTAACGAAAGAACATTGTTAGGCAGCAGAGTCTGTTTATCTACATAATCCTACGATTAACAGTAAATTATACATTGTGCTTCCTGCCAACTGGGTCCTCTGACACTGCACATCCACAGGCAGTGTGCACAAGCAGGCAAAGAAGCTGCCATTCTGCTTTTTAAATTCTTAGCACACCCTGCAGAAGAACGGGAGTGTTCCTGCAGACCAAGGAGTCTGGATGATTGAGGACCCCCTGAAGCAGGACTGGGGAAGGGCAAATTTTGTTGGTTGGATTTTGGGCTGCTCTTTCACCTGTCTCCACTACTACTGGCCCACCACATCTTAAGCCTGCTTCATTTATCACTTTATAATAGGAGGGTTTTACTTCATGAGTCATATCAGCTGCAGAAGAAATGGGGTAATGCTGCTCAGGAGTGAAACCAAAAGGGGACATCCCTCAGTCTCCAAACATGGATCCAAATGGAATCCAGGTTACTCCACGACTCTGAGGTCCACACTGCCAAGGAAAATGTTAGCTAAGGAACAAATTAACTGTGGAGGAAAATCAGGCCATTCCACATCTACATAAGAAACAGACTCAGTGAGTAAAAGTTGCCATTTCTGCAGTCTGCTTGTGACGAGGCCAGGAGAACAAAGCAGCTCAAAGTTTCTTTTGGATGCTAATTCCACTCGACACACACGACAGCACTGTGAGGTATCTCCTCTTTGTTAAAGCTTTGTTAAATGGCCAACAATACACATGGCACAGAAATTAGGGACAGCACCTGCCCTGAAGAACAAACAGCCCACAAGCCAAACACAGCCCGAACATCTCCCCTGGAAAGACCCAAAGGTGGAGGCTGGCACTGTTCTGTCCCTGGCATGCACAACATCTGTTTGAAGACCCTGATCAAGATGATGTCTGTGGGTCTCCAGGAGTCTTCGAGAGGATGGAGGGAGGAAATGTGGAGCCAGGGACACAAGAAAGGGATTCAGACTCATCTTCCTCACTGCCCAGGAAAGTGGCTGTGACAGTTAGAGCCCATCAGTGCTCAGGCTGGGCTGGGGCCCTTCCCCAGCTCCTCCTGGGGCTGGACCTCTGCCAGGAAAACAGTGGCAGCTTCCTGGGGCCACAAGGACAGAAAGCAAAGCTGGGATGGGAATTTTCTGGGCCCAGTACAATCTTCCCTGTAGCTTTTGCGAAGAGTGTAATTTACGATGAAGATCTAAGTGTCTCTTCAAAATGGGAACTCGGTGTTCTGCAAATGCAATGCTCTTTTAATCAATGATCTTGTCTCTGTTTAGTCTCCATATTAAAATAAATCTTAATTACTGGCCCTCTACATTAGCAACAAACCATTCCATTTTTTTCCCTGCTTGTACAGTTTTCAAATGGCCTGCTAGTGGAATTTTTGAGTCCTGATAAATTACACTGTGCAGACAGAAACGGGGGGATGTAGAATATATTAACAGACAGGGATGCAGAGAAATATCTTTGGATCCTTGGATGACGAATCCCCACTTTCCTCGCAGTGAATCCATCCTGTTAGCATTCAGATGTGCAAAAGGGAGCATCACCAATGATTACTCTGATTTAGCAGATGCAGACTGTGTTGCTAAATGTAATTCCATCACCTGTCAGAAGTGAGCCTCCCTTAGAGAGTAAGGAGAGACTGGAGCACACAATTGCTTTGCTCTGTTTGCAGTCAGGGATGTGAAATGCTGGCATTGCTCAGCTCTGTGTGTGTGGGCACGGAGGCCACACTGACCCAAGGTCAGCTACAGAGCTCTGGGCTCCACCCAGATTATTGTGACAACAGGAATTTCGTAACTTTGATTAAAAAAGTAAAATCTTATCAGCATTCCATTTGCAAGAGCCGTAAGTGGTGTTCTGGCCAGCAGGAAAAGGAGCAATGGGCACACCCTGGGCTGTGATCAGGGTGAACATTCCAAAAGGGACAGGGAGAAATTCTGCTCCCAGCTGAGGGCTGCTGAACGCCCCTCGTGCAGAGCTGATGGAACAGAACCCTACTGTCGCCCTGGGTTCTGCAGTGTTTCGATGTTTTTATTTCTGTGATAGAATTTCTCACGCATTTTTCTATAAACAAAGTCCTTGTTTTCCTAACCGGCCTATATTGTTTTGAATTCCTGTATTGTTTTGAATTCCTTTCTCCTAAGGCGGAGAAAGGTGATAGACTGTGTCAGTGTCCTGTGGAATTGGAGAGGTGGTAACCTCATCTTCCAATCCACGGTTGTCTTTAGAAACATATAAAAATGACTGAATAAAGAAGGGCAGGGGCTTTTCCTGCCTGGTGCTCCTATCCTGACTGCTTGAGTCTGCGTGGTTCTTTCGTGCTCAAGTGCGACGTCTGGAAACAAGGACTGTGTTTATAGAAAAATGCGTGAGAAATTCTATCACAGAAATAAAAACATCGAAACACTGCAGAACCCAGGGCGACACCCTACTGGCAGACAGGGCAGCTCTCTGTGACCTGCTCAGGGGGGATAACCTGTCCTTCTCTTCACTTTCAGCTCTGAAACCCCGTGGAATGAAGAACCCTTTTAACATCCAGCAGGTCCAGGGAGGCAGAACCACGATGCCTCTGCAGCTCCTCTTGCTTCTTCCACTTCTGAACAACTGAGAATCAAATTCAGATTTCTTTTAACAAATCGGTTTCAGAAGTAAATATTTACTTCAGTGTGTTTGTTGTACTAACTTTATCATATGCAGTACATAAAACCAATTCAAACCTTAATTCTGGAGCTGTATGAGCTTGCCACAGGCACTGAGGCTAACCACGAAATCTTATTTCCTCTCCCTTGTGAAATAAGGATCCAAGCACTTGCATTAATATTTCTACCAGGAACGTTCCACTGCCTGAATATTAATGCTACATGTATTTATTACTTCTCTAAAAGCAGCCCCACCCTGGCTCCACGTGCTGGGTGTCAGTGCTGAGCAGTGACTGTGGTGACACTTTCTACACCAAGGGGGTAAAAAGAGCGACCAGATCTTTTTAGATGATGTGCTTTTTGTGCTGATCCTCAGAACATCTTGGTGAATTAAATGATTCTTCCTGCTTTCTGAACAGACCTAGGGACGAGAAAAATCATTCCCATACCTTCTGACACTGTTTGGTTTTCTTGCTGAATAAAATACTTTTTTCCGTTTTCTTTTCCAAATGTATTTGGGGAAATACACAGCCCCAAAGTTATATCACAACAAAACAAAGAAACTGATTGCTTTTATTTATAAAGGGTAGACCCACAAGTAGCACTACAGCTAAGTGGGTCTTGATTTGATCCCTTATGGCTTTTAATTTTTTTTTAAATATATAAAATATAAATAATAAAATAATATAAATATAAAAATATATAAAACCTCTGTTTTATCTTAAAGCCTCCATCAAGGTGATGGGAAAAGTGAATTAATAAGGACATGGAATAAAACCAACAATAATAAAATAAAATAAATAAAGTCAACATTTTCATGCTTGACTGTGTCTTCCTTCAGCACCTTTAAAGCTGTGAATGTGTGCAGTTTGTCCTTTGTGAGTGTCTATCACAACCAATGTGTCTCACCAGTGCTGGGCCTCTGGCTGGGGCTTCTCTGCCTTGCAGGAGTTGTGGCACCAGATTCAACCAGGAACAGCTCACTAAAACCCCAAATATGACACTAAAGCTGTCTCTGCTTTCTGTTGACTGGAACAGCCACGCCAACGTTCAGTGGCCAAATCTGCATTTGCAAAGAAAGATGGTATTTCCTGCTGTGTGCAGGAAAAGTCTCTAACTGAAAATGACTTCAAAGGAAACAATTCTGGAACCTATTAAAACCTAGAAAAAAAATCTTAAGGACAACTGAAGGAGATGGGAACCAGAACCCCACATTTCATCTTTCTCAAACCACTTAAAATATGGAATCAGGACATAAAGGTGACTGGAGAAGATGAGAAGCAGAAGCCTGCATCTTATTTCTCCAAGCTTATATATAAATAAAAAAAATTTTAAAACCCTGGATTTTTAAAAGATGCTTTTTTGTAACACAGGAAACTACCTGCTCCTCTTCGTGCCGTTCCATTCCTTACTTTCAATATTTTGCTAAATTGACTTAGAAATGAAAGCACTTACATAGGAAACACATTATCTAGAGAGAAAAAGTTGCAGTTATGGCTTGAAATGTGAGTGATTACCTGAGATATTCCAACTCCAGCACCGTAACTGGTTCTTTTTAGCACAGAAAATGGAAACAGATGAAAATCTGTGAAGTGACAGGTTAAAAGCCCTTATTCTGAGACCAACACACTTGAGAACCATTGCTGCTGCTGCTTCAGAGCACTGCCACTTAGGGATGTAAGTGCACTTGCAGGTGCTTATGAATACACTTACACGTGATAAATACAAGCAATAAACTGTCCTGAGTTCTCTTGAAAACTTCTGGTTTTATGCATTTATGCAGCGCATAAATTATACACATTTCATCTCCGGTAGACATACGAAAACATCTACAATATGCAGTCATACAGATCATTTTTTATCTAATAAGCACCCTTAGAAGAGTGCTTGGAAAACAGGAGTGGAGAGGAACATATTAAGAGCATTAACTGAGCGAATGCAGCCACTTCCAGCATTCCCAGGAAAAGATAAATACTTGTTAGGGATACCAAAAGTGAGGCAAATAAAACAGCCTCGGAAACTGCAGCGCATCGCAGCCTTTGTAATCACAAAAACAGCTCTTCATTTGCTCAGACACCTCAGGAATAATTGTCTGAGGGAGCCCTGGGCTGTGCTGAGCACCTCTCATGTTTTCTGCACTGCTGAATGGTCCCATTAAGGCTCTCCCAGATGGCAGTGGGAATATTGGGGCAGCCTGGATGGGAGAGAAGGCAGTGGGCACCCGTGATCTGATGATGGCCAGTGCAGGGGTGCTTAAGGCATGGATGGAGCTGTGCAATATTTTATTGATGGCATCGTTCCATGGCTTACAGTTCTCTTTTCTCGTATAAAGACATGAAATGTGTCAATTTAAGGGCATTTTCTCCAGATCTGGCAGTCATTTACTTTCCTTTTTGAGGAACCTGAGGAAGTGATGTGGGAATGGCCCCCTGGTGAAATTGGGTTTGCTCCCCCACCAGGCAGAACCAGCCCAGCCCTGGGGATGCCTCCAGCCTCTGACCACCACGGCAACACAGCTCCTCGTAAAAAAAGCAATTTTCATCAGCAATCTGAAATTCTTCCCATGTTCATTCCAGTTAAACCTGTGGCCCTGTTCTATATAGCTATAATAATAATAATGATAATAATAATAATAATAATAATGATAATAATGATAATAATAATAATAATAATAATAAATAATAATGATGCTGTAATGGCTGTAACCAATAGGCAGCTGCAGACTGAAAGTACAGAAGAGTATCAGGACACACGATCACAGGCTGCATGTATGAACAGAGGGGAGGAATTCTCATGGAAACCACACAGGGAGGGATTCTGTGGGAATAGAAGCCACAGACTTGGTCACAGGCAGAGAGAGGCAGTGCTTCTCAGTTTATATATTACATATTTCCATCTTTCTTACTGGAAATATTTTGCAAATGTAATTTTTCAAAACCTGACCCCACTGAATTCAGCATCTATTTTCAGTAAAGCTGAGGTCCATCCCACCAGGCACTATGGAGTAAAACCCTAGAGTCCTCACTAATGTGCTGTCCTGCAGTCAGACACAAGCACTTCTTCTGAGACCCTCCACTGAGAAATTAAACTGTACACTCAAAATATCCACACAGAGACAAAAAAAAAAGAAAAAAAAAAGGTGTTTTTGGGGACATGTTCCACAGCAGATTCACCTCACAATCTGCACTCTGGGAAAAGCCTGAAGTGTCTAAGAACAGAGTGCCACTCACAGCTCCCAGGTACCACACCTGGCTCCAGATGCTCTTCCAGAAGGACTCCTGTAGGTCCCGTGTCAGCCCTGGCAGTCCTGGACAGATGGCTCAGGCTCTGTGACACCTTTCATGGGTTACACACCTACATGTAGGCATCTGGATCCCCTCCTTGCATCTCCCAGATTCCATTTCCAATCTGCCTTCCTGTGCTTCATCTCCCTGAGTGCAGAGGGGCTCTGTCCCCACTCCGTTTATTTACCATGGAATTCGAAATTCCTTCCAGTCAATGAAAATCCAGTGCCTTCTAGAACCCACTCCTGGAGTTCCAGGTGGAGCTCCCGGATTTCAGTGCATGGAGACCAAGTTTTGTACATTGCTGCAAACCACACTGATGCTGAATAAACTTCTCAGTTTGGAAATTCAAGGTAGAATCTTATCCAGCCTGGCTGTTCCAAGGAAAGGGCACTGTCCTGCTCGGAGTGAGGGGTGGTCTGAACTCTGTAACCGAGGTGAAATAATTTTAAACGCTTTATGGACTTCGAGGATTAAGTCCCAAGGACAATTTCCTGTTTTAAGTAACTGGGGTCCTGTATGATACATGGATGATTTTTATGGCCGCTGTGGAGGTTGTGAACTTATTTTATTTGTGTAGATTAATATGCCATGGATTATTAATGAGCTGCTTTCTCCTTCTAATGGACAGTATTCATGTCCTACAAGTTCCTGAAGTTCCCCAGTTCTTGGCCGTGCGCTTGGCTGAAGTTTGTGGATGTCAGAGCTCTATTTAAACCACAGTGGAAGTGAAGCAGGCAGCTTCTGCTTCAGTATTTACATTTAATTTAGTCTGGTTTGAAATCAGCAAGAGAAATTTTCTACTCGCTCCTTTCTTATTTTGGCTGGACAGTTTTAATTTTCGATAAGCAAAATCTGTAACAAAGACACCACGAATTCTTGTGCAGCTGCTACGAAAAAGTGATCACAGAAATGCAGAAAATAGTCATTATTATTTCCTATCCTTGTACCTAGATTATTTTTCCTTTTCAAATAGTTTATTGATTTCGCTGACTTCACAGCAGCTCCACATAAGCAAAGCACACAGAGGGCAGGAACAAGATTATTGCACTAATGAGAGCAGATACTGTACAGATATCAGAAACTCAGCGCCGTTAAAAGATGAGAGACTGACACAGGAAAATTAAATTATTGATCAGACACATGTCTGATAGACTGGTGGGCCTTATAATATAGAAACTGAACCTGGCATATATCTACAAGGAGGCAAATTAAATATATACAGTATGTATAACCCCAGATGCAATTATTTCCCCCTTACTCCAGCAGAAATGTGTTTTACCTTCAGGGGCTGCTTGCCCAGATCCTGCTGGAGGCTCATGGCAAGAGAAGCATCCTTGAAAGAGGTTGCTCTGATCATTGTATAAGTCAGGATATGACAGACAAAGGGATCAAATCCATTTGTTTAAAGCACTGTTTTATTTGTTAGTATGACCTGGAGCAACCCCAATGACCATTAACTTTATCTGAGCATCTCACAGCAACTTCCAGCGCTGAAAGAGGCTCGAAAAAAGATCTGTGTGCTTGAGAGCTCGGCTTTTTCTTCCATCTATTGGATGGCCTAATAAAAGACATCACCTCTAGCCACAAACCTTGCTTCACTCATTGAATTACTCCTATTTTTACTCTTCAGGGCTAGAACTGCCCTGCCAGTACTGAAGCAGGGGAGGCAGCGTCCTTGTTTAAGCAGGGAATTTTCCTTCACAAAGAATCAGCAGTACAGAACTCCTGTCAGCCAAAGCCTTGCATTGTAACACAGGAAATACACGTCCATTTTAAACATGAGTCAACCTGCTGTGGGCTCGAGCCAGAGATCCAGGAGAGGCAGAAACTAACTGCAGACAGACACGTGGCTCCCAGCCCACCAGACAATTCCTATTTTTGCACATCAGAGCCTCCCAGTGCTTAATGACTACCCCTAATTTGGATGAGGTAAGAGCAGTGAGGAGGAATTACTGAGTCTCGAATGACTTATTTATGACCACACCAAGCTCACTCCTGAAGCTTCCAGGCATCCTTAAAACATATGCCTCAGGATACCTGTGCCAGCTGGCAGCTCCTCTCTCAGCCCTGCTTTCCAGCTCTGCCAATTGACATTTTGTCCCAGCTCCAGCAGCAGAACCAGAGGCTCCTCTGCTGGCTCCATCAAGCAGCAAGCCGTGTAAAAACCACCCAGCCTTGGCACGTGGGCACGCAGGAGCCCGGGCAGAATGAATCCTGGGGATGCCCAGGTCTGAGACAGATCGCTTTGGTTTCTGCTGCTGACATAATCTGTGCAGCAGGAGCCCTCCTGCCTTCTGTCAGCTCCCCAAAATGAGAGCTCAAGAGCACAGAGAGGTTATGGCAAGCCTTCTGGACCTCAGCCAGCTGCGTGCTGTTTCAGAACACAAAAGCAAGAGAACTTCACCTTTAAATCACACAAAGGTGATTTTTGCCCGCAGCCTTTTTTCCCCAAGCTACATCCTGGTAAAGCCTGGTTTATGCAAATGAAAATAAAAGTGTTATGGCGAGGTAAAAAATGCCCACATTAAAGAAAGAGAAAGAGATGAAGTGGTTCTCCCTGGCATGGCACACCGAGACCAGAGCTCAGTAATGAACCTCGGGGTTTGAAGTGCAAGCAGCAGCTCGGGGGTAGAAGGTGTAAATAAATGTGCAATTCTGCAGAGCCATCCTGTATGTGAGCACATTATGTGCTGCAGTAACACTCTGGCGTGTCTTTCAATACCAAATTTACAGGCTAATGTTTCCCTCTATCATTTTCTCAAACTTCCCAGTGAACTTGAATTATTTTTACACTTATTTAGTTTAAGCAAAATAGTCATTTCACGGCCTCCAAAGGACACAGAGCTCTACTCCTACAGGGCCCTGGGGAGCAGAGCACGACACAGTCACTCCTCTGGTACTGACACTGAGCATTCAACAGTCACCCACTGTAATTAATAAAACTGCACTGTTGCTATTTTTCACTAATAGAGGATTTCCAAAAGCAAATTACAGCCATAAATTACATCATTACAACCTGTATTATTGTTCTGTGAGGTAACAAATCTTGCAGAAAGACAATCAGCTCTGCTAGAGAAAAAAAAAATACAGAGGACAAATCAGATGATCGGGACCTGATTAAAATTAATGTCAGTGGCACTTTTTTTTCCATTTGCCTGCTGAAATTCCCTCTCTCACCAGCGTGGTGGTCATGGCATGGTGCTGATGCATTAAATATTGGGCATGAGTTGTTTCTGAGGGGAAAACCAATCCTGACCAGTTCAGTGTCTGTGTGGATTCCCTGCACTTTACCTGGGGTCTGAAGACACCCCACAGCAACGGGGCCACAGAGTGCAAGGGCTGGGCTGTTGAATTATTCAGCACATGGAGAGCTGGGGCACTACAGGAAGGCCTTTTCTGAGCCTGTCCAGCTCAGAAAAGTTGGTTTTTTTGTGGTCCAAGCTTTGGTGAGGTTCTGGTACCCTTCTGGTTCTGGGATTATGAATAAATCAGATCCCATCACCACTGCTGCTCCCCGTGTCCTTGAGCAGCTGCTGAGAGAAGAGAGAGCCAAGAGCACAGTGCCAGCTTTGTCCTCTGCACTGTGCTGAGCCCTGGCCTGGCTTCCCTGGTTATCTCCCTCCAGCAGAACTACTGAGTTTGAAGCACAGATTCCTAATGAATTCCATGACAAACATCCTCAGTGATGAGCATCTGCCTGGATAATGAACTGTAAATGGAGAGCAGGGCAAGGCAAACATGCATCTGAGAGTAAATTGAAGGTGAAAAGTTCCTGGGTTTTTAAGGTTTGGGGGTAGCTCATTAAAACACTGAGGCTTATAAAAGCCATGGTGATTTTTAACCCCATGCTCCCTCATTATATCCCATTAGAGTAAAGCATTTTCTCGTTGTCTCCATCCTTTCACTGCCCACTGTAACACCTCAGGACCTCATTAATTAGAGTCCAGCCTAAACAATCCACAGTTCTGCTAAGCAAATATTTCACCTGGTTGTGAAGAGTGAGGCATCCCCCAGAAATAGCAGAACTCCCTTCACAGATCAAAACCATCATTAGAAGCTGCCAATTAAGAGAAATCCCTCCTGTTTTTCTGTATGGGTCACAGCTATCCCACCTCGTGCTCAGGCTGGCTGAGAAACAGCTCTGTCTGCAAACACACCTGGTCTGCTCTGGCAGCCCCTGCTCTGCTGTCACCTCCTCAAAGTGACAGCATGAGGAGGTGGAGACCATTTACTCTCCAGGGAAAAACCACAAATGTTTGTTGTCTGGAGTTAGTTTGGGCAGTGGATGTGTATTTATCACTTCAGTCCAGGCAACCATTTCTCAGCTAAAGCTAATGAGAAAACTCCCGTTCAGGGAGAACCAGCACGTTAATTCCAGAGGAGAAGGAGCAATCCAGCAATGGAACTGCTGAGTGCAATTCCCTTTCCAGCTCCAGCAGCACTCCCAGACAAAGCCATGCCATGTTCTTCCTTCTCCTTTTTCCTCTCTCCAGCCCTTGGCAGCAGCAGCTCTGAGCTCCAAGAGCTCCAGCCAGGCAAGCACCTGCCTGTGGTGCTGGGAGAGCTCTGCTCAAAGCCTGAACTGCTTAACAAACCCTGCACTCCTACAAATCAGCAACTTCTCTGCCTTTAAATTCCAGTCCTCTGTCAGCTGCAAACTTTTGCACAACATCATCCTCAGAAGTTGGTCTGCTCCTTCTGGGAAGTGCCCCTCTGCCCTCCTCCATCTGGTGTGGCTGTGAGGGCAGCAGGGAGGGCACACAGGCTGAACATGCTCCTGAGCTGCTTCAGCATCCAAAAACCCAGGCCTCCAATGTCCTTCTCACGTGGGACCAGAGCTCACCCCCTGCTGGCTCTGCTCACACGTGTGGCAGCTGTGAAATCGCCCCTGTGCTCATGTTAAACAATCAGAATTTTAATCAGCTGTCACTTCAAATATTAACTGTTATTTCAGATGTCTTCCTCTGATGGAGCAGTATCACAAACCTGCACCAATTCTTAGAGAAATCCCCAAAACACACCACAAGAACCAGATTTCTCCAGATTTCATTCTCCAGATTTCATCTCCAGATTTCATTCTCCAGATTTCATCTCCAGATTTCATCTCCAGATTTCATCTCCAGATTTCATTCTCCAGATTTCATCTCCAGATTTCTCACGTGACACAGCGCAGTGCCACGACCTGACACGAGTGGGACCCTGTGTCCCCCTGTCAGCTCCTCTCCTCTCCCACTCAGGGAGCTCAGTTTCACTGAACCCTGACCAACAACACCCTCACTTTGATCAGCTTGGCTCACACACAGGATTTTCCACAGGTTTCTGACACTCCTCTTCCAGTGGAGCACTTTGGTATTAGCACACCAAGAAGCAATAATTTACTTTCTGGCTGTCTCATTGCATATCCTCGTTCTTCTGCAATTTTTTGTTTGGTTAGCAGGATTTGCCTCCTGTCGAGACTAAGAAGCATCTATTAAGCCTCATATTAATATTTCTCAGAGATATTTAAAAATCTGGAAGCTAGCTGGCCCCACCTCTCGTCAGCATCTTAAAAATCCCAAAGTAATCCATTCCATAGCATTGTCAGATGTGGGAGATGCTGGAAGAGGAAATTATACAAACTCTTGTGCTGCACAGAAAATGGCACACGGCTTGATGCAATGGAAATATTAATTCCAGCCAGCTGAGATAGCCTAACTGATCCTCTCTCATTTCCTGTAAAAGGCAGGACTGAATGTGACTGTAGTAAAGAAAAGGACAACAGAAACTAGAGGCAAAAGTGTAAGGGTTGTAGAAATGTTTTCTGGGACTTAAAAAGGCAGGGTTAAATTGAGTCATTTTGCATTCTTTATGTCATCTGCATCTTGTGATCAATTTGAGATCAATGAACAACAGTTCATCCGTTTTTTGCTTTCGTTTCCTGATGGGCAGACAACAAAAAAAGCCAATTCTTCCCAGATAAGAATAATCAATAAGCACTGCAAGTCTCAGATGAGCTCCCTGTGTGACACGGCCGATTCACCAGCAGGTACAGGGCTCCTGAGTTCAGCTGATGTAAATAGACAGCAGAGGCACAATTAGTGCAATTAAACCCCCCATAAATCTGAAGAAGGATTGCTATCCTCCTCAGACCACTGCAGCCTGCACTGCTGGGAGTGGGAGGCACAGGAGAGATCTCTGTGTCCCCCTTCACATCGGGAGATTGAGACTCTGCTCCTTCACACAAACTCACTCTGAACTCTAAAACCTCCTGACTTCATGGCATTAGTCAGAACTGCAGAGTTGATGTAGCACTATTAATAGTAACATTAATGATAAATTAATAGTAATATTCATAATATTAATAATAAACTTCCTACAACTCACGGTGTTTATTTCATGCGATTCCTAACTGAATTATCTGAGACAGTACCTGTCAGCTGAAAAGTCTGACACGTGGGTGATCTGTTTGTTCATTTGTTTGTTTGTGATAAGCAAAGCAGGAAATGGATTTTTTCTTCTGGAAAGCTCCTCAGTGCCTGCAGCCTCCACTTCATTCAAGACTGAAAGATGAACCAGAGTGAGAATTCTGCACTTGTGTGACCTTGAACTAGATAGAGCTTTATGGTGTGAACTCACAGACTGTGCAGGGATGAAAACCCTATTTATTCAGGTCCGTATTTTAAAATGGTATTGCAGGGACTTCATTACAATGAAACACCTTAAAAAATCCTTACCTTAGGGAACAGCAGACATAAATGTGTATATAAAACAACAGGGCTTTGGGAGCTAAGTTTTTGATCACCTCTGTTTTAATGGCAAGCCGGTTAACAAGCACACATAAAACTGTCAAAAAGTGGTTTTGGCTGAGTCACAGCTCTGCAGCAGCTCCATCCCCTGCTTCTGCAGCAGGAACATCAACACACTGAGTTCAGAATGCAAAGAAACACGCAAACCAAGCACTTCCTAATGAACAACTGAGCACAAAGCACACAAGGAACTGCACTGCCTAAGGAGCAGCTGAGAGTCTCAGCTACACACTAATGCTGGGATGGCCACGTTACTCTGCATAAAAACTCAAAACTTGGACGAAGCAGCAGTTCACAGGACGCTGTTTCACAGGGGAAAGATGCTTCAGTTTGTGTCAGTGGGTGCATCAGCTCCCATCAGCAGAAGAATCAGTTCCCATCAGCAGAAAGGCAGGACACACAGAGAGATCATTCTATGTTTTATGAGACCCACTGGTACAGCTGAGGAGAACAGACAAACTTCTGGGCACGTGAAACAGCAGCAAGGAGCCTTCAGAAATGCCTGAGCCTGTTCCAGCTGTGCTTTGCTTGTAGGCAGTTACCAGTGGATCAGAGGCTGAGGAGTGAAACCCAAAAGAGCCACTGAAAATGAGTGTTGTTTTAAAGAGGAAATACGTGTGGATGAGCAAGTTGCATGGCTTCCCATGGTGACAAGTGGCCTTTGAAGTAAATTTAGAGTAGAACTCTCAGAACAGACTCCTGACACTGAGTTTATGCTTCAGCATTTCAATATCTGTATTTCATTCAAGTCACACTTAGAGATCAGCCTAAGAGGGAGTGAATCCTGCTGGTGAAGGACTCCTGCTCCAGCTCCACACACAGGGACCCAGAGGCTCTTGCATAAATATTAAACCACTGATTCCCCATCTTTCCCCCCATGAAGGAGCTCTCCTTTAATAGCAGCAATGAACAATGCTCTTACACACAGGTTTTCCACCTTGTTCTCTCCCAAAGCAAAATTTAGTAGTGTTTAAAATACGCATTATCCATTTAAAGCACGAAATCTGTGGCTGAGCTTCCTAAAACGTGGCCTCGCACTGAACACGAACACACAGAGCTCTCCAGTGGGATTCCTGCGTGTGCACACACTACAGATGTAAATTTGGGGTATTTTAACAGTCAAGAGGCAGAATCTACAGAGCTGGCTACATTTGCTCAGGGAAATCTTAGAAAAATTTGTGGAAAGTAAGTGAAGCAATCCTGTACACGTTAATTGGCTAGTTCTGAGGTCACCTGTGATTAATTGAGGAGGTTTTCAAAAGCAGCTTAGCAGGTAAGTATTTAAGGTCCTACAAAAGCACTTTCCTAATTGATCCTGCAACAAGTGTCACGAAATTAAAAAAAGCCAGAATAGGACACAATTCAGCCAGTGGGTTTTTCCTGTCCACAGACAGTGGGATATATGTTCTGGTTTGCCTTAAGAAATTATTTTATTTTCTTATTAAACTCTCCTACTTGATGAGCTTTCCAAGCCCCACTTTGTGTAGCTGTGGTACTGCACAGCAGCTGGGATTTAAGTGAGTCAAGAGATCTGAAGGAGGGAGTGTGTGCCTGAAAGAGCATCTGCTTCTTCCCATCTCTATCCAAAGGTCTAATAAATGACATTAGCTCTTTACAAATCTTGCCTCAGTAATTACTGCTGTTCACTGATGGAAATACAACAATGTAAATTTAATCTCACACTTTGAGTGAGACACGTAGACCTTCAGAGAGTCTGAATGAAAAGTACATTGAGTGGATGGTTTCACCAAGTGCCATACCCAGGAATTTGGAAAGGAGAGTACGTGCCTGCCTAGGATCTAGTCTGGTGCACAGTACTTAGCTAATATTCTGTTATGTGAGAGTTAGAAAGCAACAAACCAGATAAAATTACATTTTTCTAACTTTTCTGTCTCATTTTTCCTCTCCTTGAGGGGTGACACGTCCTCCAAAATTACTCAGACTGATTAACTTCTGAGCTCAGGAAAAAACCAGACTTCCCTCAAATTTACATGTCATTTTTTTCTGGCAAAAAATTATTCCAGTTACTGTCAGCCCAGCAGTTTTGATGTCTCTTGCTCCTGTTATTTCCCTGTAGCACATCCCTGTGCTGCTGTTCCCTACCTGTACACACTACTAAGGCACATGGGATATGGATTCTGCTAAAACCCTCTCTTTTGACTACATGATGAATTTCCATCGATTTTTCAGCAGCTTTACCCTACCACTTGCTCCACTGATCCAAGTCCTACACGGCTCTTTCAAAATTTCAGGTTCAGTTCTTGCTGACAATGTCAATTCTTTAATCTCTTTCAAAATGCCATAGCAACAGTTGCACTAATCTTTTGAAGACCACTTGGTTTTCATCTTAGTACTCTTTTTGCAATGTAATCAGGCACAGGGCAATAAAAGATACATGATCCTTCTTGCTTCATAAGTTTGGAATGGCTCACATGAGACAAGCTTTAGTCCATGGGTCACACACAGCCTTTGTGTTCTACCCAAACCAGGCAGAATTTGCTGCTTCCATCCTCCAAAAGCTTTCCAGGGTCCCCCTCAGAGCAGTGGCAGAGACCTGAGCAGCTCCTCCATCCTGGGGCACTGCAGGGTCTTTGGGCAGCTCCTTTTTGGGGTCACTTTTAAAAATGTGCAAGGACAGCTCTGACTTTGGATGTTGGCAGCTCTACCCTGCAACGCTCCACGCTTAAATCAACAAAATCTACATTCTCTTCCAGAGGATTATAAACCCCACTTGCTGCTACCACTGAGATCTAATTTCTGTACACAACCACGTGCTGCTGCTCCACTGGGGAGTGGAGATAAAGACTCAGATCTGACTTCTCAGCAGATAGAGCACCACCCTGTCTGTGCTCAGTGTGACTCTTGTTCCTGAGCAGGAGACCTGCCAGGTAATCAGCTCAGCTGGAGATTAGTGCCTGCCTGAAGAAAGCTCCCTGGGCTGGGTATGCAGGGTTAGCTAAGAGAAAACTGAAAATTCCCTTTATCTACCAATATCCTGCTAGTGAAGCCAATTGTACTCTGGTATTTTATCCAACTGGATCCTGGAATCACGGTGTATTTTGGCTCTGGCTAAGTGTTATCACAAGGTACAGCACTGAGATAAACACAAGAAAGCTTTGTGAAGAGAAAGGTTTAATGATTTCATTGTTTGAACCCTCTCTTTGAACCTGCAGTGGCTGCTTTGGAAATCTGTTGGGAATAAAGGATCTCGCCTTACATGATTTATACAACGCAAAATTCACCCATTTAGACCTCCAGTTCTTACAGGAACCCTTGGAGGCAGATGAATTTTAATGCAGAACAGACACAAGTCTGCAGGAACCCTGTATGCAAGTGCAAAGGCACTGCACCCTGACACAAGAGATTCAAATCTTGATTCCTTCAGATATGGAATACAGAGAAGAAGCTGATGAATTCTTTCATGAAATGAGCAAGAAGACACGAAGTCTGCCAGCAGACACATGTCTGTTGTTTGGTAGTGGAAGGCATCTACCTCAAAATAAAATCCGACCACAAAATTCTTCTTCACGCACGTTCTCCAGTCCTTAGAGGACAGATGCTCCAATAAATATTCTCTGTTCAACCTGACAGGTAATGAGGACAATTATTTCCCTCTCAGATCTGGAATGCAGTACAGGCTTTCTGCTGACTTAACAGACTGTGGATCAGGAAATTGCTGGGCATGACCTCATTTGATAGGAGCAGCAGTTTTACTCTTCAAAGAGGGAGAATATATTGAAGCCTGGGACTTCCAGGAAATAATACTCATCTAATTATCTGCTGAGCACTGTTCACATAAAAGACTGCCAGAATTTTGCCACCAAGATTATACATAGGAGAAGCAAAATTCACAAGAAGCATAGAGATATGTCTAACTCTTCTTCCAAATCCTGACCAACAGAAAATAAAATGCCTGCCGAGTAAGAGCACACCTGAGATGCTGGAGAATCCAATGAAATTCCTTATTTTCCCAAAACACTGAGCAGAGAAAGTGGATTTTAACCCAAAGCATTTATTCACATGAAAGTCTGCACTTCGTGATTCTTAAATATATTATTGAGGCTATTCCTGTTTTCTATTTTTGACATGAAACCAAGAGTTCTTACACTATTAGGGGATCAGGCAGAAGAATTAGAATCAGCCTCAGCCTACTGAGGGACCAAGCAACTTGGGAGTTTAGCAGAAGGTCCTTGAGGCCCTCTGAAGTTGCTCTGCAGCTTGCAATCAGAAATGGGAAGGAAAATCTACTTGGCTTTGTGGGAAACCGGACTGGCACACCAGAAATTCAGGGTTTAAACGTGATGGGGACGGCTGAAGGGGCAGCACCCCTTTGCTCTGTGTGTAAGAAGTGCAGCTGTGATGTGCACGGGGCACAGAGCGAGGGATGCTCCAGAGGCACTCCCCTCTGGGGCTGAGGCTGGCACTGGATTCCTCAGCCCACGCAGCAGGGAACGAGGCTGAACTGGGCTCTTACCATGGCCAGGGGCACGATTCCCACCAGGTCCTTCTGGCAGATGAAGATCTCGGACAGGGCGACGTCGCTGGAGCCCCGGCGGGGGTACTCCACCTGCCAGGTGATGGGCTGTGTCCCCGACAGGCTGCTGAAACTGGCGATCTCAAAGCCCAGCTGCACGACCTCGTGGAACAGACTGGTGCTTCTGGGGAGAGCAAAACAGGCAGAGGAAGAGCCATTACTTTCTCTGAAGAAGGCAAAGGAAGGGAATCAGGTTAGGCACTGGAAAAAGGCAGCTGTTTATGCGCAGGTATCACACTTCCAGGAGGATTTTTCCCAAGCTACAACTACTTCAGAGCACATGAAGTGTCCCAGGAGCCAGGAGCTGAACCCACAGCTACTCCCTGCTGGAGCAGAGGGGCAGTGATGAGGAGATCATGCATCTTTTATTGCCCTGTGCCTGATTACATTGCAAAAAGAGTACTAAGATGAAAACCAAGTGGTCTTCAAAAGATTAGTGCAACTGTTGCTATGGCATTTTGAAAGAGATCAAAGACAAAGGGATTGATGCCTCCTCCAGCCACCCAGAAACAGAGACTAGACAAGAGTAAGGGAATAAAGACAGGTATTTATTTGAAGGGCCTTCAAGGTACACCCTGGGGGAGCCAGAGGCTGCTTCCAAAATTGGACCCCAAGATGGACCCCAGGTCACGAGTTCTTCACACTTTTATAGGTTTGGATCATTTGCATATCAGGGTTAATTCTCCAATTAAAGCCCCAGTTTTAGCGATGTAACTCCCCTCAGCTTGCCCCCCTTAGAATCTTTGGTTTCCACATTTTGGGCCTAAAAACAGCCTGGCTGTCCTTGAAGGCAAAGCCTGGAGAGGCTTTGTTCTGTCTGCCCAGTACGAGAGAGCAGGAATTACAGGCTCCAAGGAACTTCAGAGTTACACTCTGAGCAGGACAGGATTTAAAAATATAAAAGTTAAAACCTAAGGCATCAGGGTCAGCTGCTCTTACTATGGGCACTGTGGAGGGATGGAATCCAGTTATTGTAGCTGATGAAGGCAAATTACACTTATTCCATTGCATTTTGTGTCATTTTGCAAATGTTTCATACTACGAGTTGGATTTGAACTCTGATCAACCAAAGTTAAGGCCAGTGCAGCTCGGGAAGACTGAGGAGCCCAGAATTAGTGCAGTCAAAAAGAAAACCAAGGTTCCTTGAAAATGTCCACCACCAAAATTTACAGAAATCCTCAGCAATGAAGCTCAGTGTAACTGGCATGGGGAAGCCATTAAAACAATTAACATGATTAAATGAAAAAATGACATTTTTAGTGTAATCTTAGAGCTGCTCTGGAAATTAAAATCTCAGGCAGCTGAGACCAAACAGAGAGAAAAAAGCTGTGACATGTAAAATAAACCATGAACTCAGCAAATTTGAATAAAAAATACAAAAAGACATGCTGGAAATGTTTCCCCCACATGAAATTTCTTTAACTATACCAGAAATAATAAGAATATATGAAAGAAATTGGCTGAACTAGCTGCTGGTTAAATTAAAAAAAAAAAAAGTTTAAGTTCCATTCATTAGAAATTACACATTAACTTTTCTGGAACTTTCCAAATGTCTTCCCACAGTGTTAATATTCCACTGAATATCACTGCAATCTAAGCCTACGCTGAAATGAATTGAAAATGAAGAGAATGACAGGTAACTTCCTAGCTCAGTAACCCAATCCCAGCCTCATCACACCTTTGCCTGCATTCATCACGTAACTGCTTCCATTTTTCCTCTCTTTTTTACATACAATACACGAAGGCCCATTTCTGAGAAAATCCATCAAGAGCTGATCATGTACAGAGCACTTATATTCTCAAGTGCTAGACTTTCTTTCTCCCTCTGAACAGAAATCACCATTTTTTGCTCCTTAAGACATATTCTGTGCTTTACTTTGCGTGATTACTTCGAAAGCAAATGGTTCCCCTGATAATTATTATTTTGATTATGGGTTTTCATTTGGATGGCTCCCTCTGAAAAGTCTCAGTACTGCCTAATGCTTGAAATTTATTCCCTTGGTGTTTTCTTGCTGTGTCAAAAGAGAGACACTGGGCCACTTTTGTGATAGTGGCACATTTCCTGCCCGCATTTAGAGAGTGATTTTGGGTAGTAATGTGATAGATGGATGGGTTTAGCAATTCATAACTCAAGCCCAGCCTATTGCCATTTGAAGAGCTCCCACTAAATAAATCTCACAGCCTGTAAATACGAGGCAACTGCAATAACTGTGGTTTACACACTTCTGGGACACCTCAAAATGAATATACACTGCATGGAACTTGGTAATTTATTTGAAAACATGATCATATGCAAAGACACCTGAATCACCTGAGCTGCAGCGTTCATTTAGCTGCTAAAGGCACCATTATGCCTTAGATTAATGACACCTGAAATGACATTATTTGCACCATTTCTAGTTCTGATTCTTAGCACCTGACAGAGAAGGAGTTTTTCCATGTGATTGACTATCTCAGGGCTTTCCCTTTATACCTCATGGAGAACAACTCCTCGCACTCATCAAAGCTCTTCTAGGAGTTAATGAACGTCAGGGAAGGTCTCCAGATCAAGAATTGGCACTCATTTCCCCAAAGCTCCCCTGGGCAGATGTGAAATGTGCATCTTTCCAACAGAACCCCCACAGCTCTGCTGGCAGCTCCGGAGAGCTCGAGGTGGGAGAAAGCTCATTTCCAGCCAGTCCCTGACTCCCAAACCTCTGCTCCCTCTCCCTGAGGACTCAGCTTTGCTCCCAGGACTCAGGAGGGGCTGGTGGCACATTCAGGGTCTCGTGGGAGGCTGGCACAGGTAAGGAACCCACCTGTGCTCTGCCAAATCTTTGATTAACCACTGCCCCTCCATTCTGGTTTCAGTGGCAACCACAGCACCTGATTCTAGACACGGCCCTCAGCACCCCAACACCATCCTGCACCTGAGGCACATTTCTGATGAGCTGTGAAAGAAATCATTGCTACCAACCTTTCACAGAACACCTGCCAAATCTGGGTTCCCAGTTCTCCCCAAGCACTTGGAATCACTCACTGAGCTGTTCTGGCCAAGTGTCCCCTTGCCCCGTGACAAAGACAGGCTGCTTCAGTGGTGGAGAGCTATACAAAATGCTACCAAAATACATCTACAGATTTCTAATTAATGCTGAAATATTTTTTTTTTCTGTAAAACGTGTGATACAAAAATGTCCAAAAATGAGCACGGTGCAAGACAAAGCTTTTCTTGGTGCTTTTCCAGGCTGACCTGCATCATTATTCCAGTGCCTGCATCTGTGAGTAATGCACCCACCTCCCTCCACAGCAAACCAGCCTTTACATCACACCATGATGGTTTCCTCCTTCTCTCTTCACACAGAAGAAACAGAGAGATGATCAACAGCTGGGAAAGCATCCACTTGAGAAAAAGTATGCCTTCAGAGATGTGTAATGGCTGAGAAAAAAATGCTTCTCGTGAAGCACATTTAATGTTCAGAGCTTGTTCACTGACTGAAACAGCAGTTCCTTAATATCCAACATTTAGAAGTGTTCAGCAGCCGGAACAGCAAGTAATTATAAAACTTTTCTAAAGTACACAGCACACAGTGATTACAAATGAAGCTTCCTGAAGGCAGGGCTTCTAAGGAATTGCTCCAGGGTGGATATGAGAGTCTAATTTGATTGGATTGAGAGCTCCCCTGGGCCAGTTCACTCCTTGGATTTATTTTAATTTATAAAAATGCTAATCATTCAGGGCTAGACTGGAGCACGTGCTTGCACAGGGGAGTGAGGGCTCCTTTTGATGTGCTGAGCAGCCACTGGGAGGGTGGGTCTGAGCACTCAGACATCAGCCAGGAGCTGAACCCACAGCTACTCCCTGCTGGAGCAGATGGGCAGCGATGAGGAGCTGCTTATGGATCCAGCAGCTGAGCCTGCAGGTCAGGGATGGGGTAATTTACTCCTGGCAGAGGCTGGCAGCAAAGTGCTGCCCCAGGAGAACGGGCAGCAGAGCCCCTGAACGCTTCTGAGCAGCACGGTTTTCGGAAAAAGAAGGTGGAATGGAAATGTTCTGTTAATGGAAAGATAATAAAAGATGCATAAAAGGCAAAACAGAAGTGACATCGTGAAAAAATGCCATGCAACTCGCCAGCTGCTGCCAGATGTGCGGGCAGCACCCACACCTGGGACATCAGCCAGTGCCAACTGGACCAGGACTTCTCATTTTAGAATAGTTTTGAGAATGATATTAAGCACTCCTTTGCAACTACTTATTGATCATTCAAACCTTCAGTGCCCTGAGAAACACCGACCCTTGGAAGAAGATTTTTCTTCTCTCCAGATGCAGGCCTGGCTCTACCAAAAGCTGTACCCAAGCCTTTTATTGAGGCAAGGGATTTAAAACCTGGTATTGTGGGTGCACAACCCAGCTGAGCTCAGGACAGGCTCAATGTGGGTAATTCCATGGACACAGAACACAAAACAGATTCTGCTTCTGCAGGGGGCTGGTCAAAGGTGGAGCAATGTTAAACCTGGCCAGGACTGAGCTGAGCCCAGAATTAGTGACCATTGAGGCCAGAATTAGTGACACTGAGGCCAGAATTAGTGACACTGAGGCCAGAATTAGTGACACTGAGCCCAGAATTAGTGACCACTGAGGCCAGAATTAGTGACCACTGAGCCCAGAATTAGTGACCACTGAGGCCAGAATTAGTGACACTGAGGCCAGAATTAGTGACCATTGAGGCCAGAATTAGTGACACTGAGGCCAGAATTACTGACCACTGAGGCCAGAATTAGTGACCACTGAGGCCAGTGCTGCAAAGGCTTTCCCAGGGGCACGGGGGAGGGAGGCAGAGAATCACCAAAAGCAGGCAGAGAGCTCAGCTGATGGCAGAGCCATAAGCAGACAGAAATCTTTGCTGAATGCCCATCTGCAGGAGTGGAGCAGCAGTCTCTGATGAGAGATTTCACAGTGCTGGGTTATTGCTCTAAGTAATAGAGCAGTTTCGACTCTTAAATGAGTGAATCTTAGGACTGCTACGGGCTAAATCAATAATTTCGATTTATTACAGTGACTCTCAAAAGAGAAATTTTAAAAAGCCTAGATTAAAAACATTTTTTAGCCATCCTTTATTCCAACAGATTTCTACTGAAAGTGCCTAGGGATCCGAGAATACTTCGACCTGCTGGAAATTCAGCAACTCCTCTCTTCTTTAATGCCATCCAGTTTGACAGTGACATCTTAATGCAAGATCAGCACTTAGCAAATGACATAAAAAATGGAGAAGAGCACCAACCCCATCATCCCTCAGTCACACTGCACATCTCACTCTTCACTGAAATTAATGTACTGAAGCATGTTATTGCCATGTGCAGAGACAAACCCAGCAAAAGAAGCACTGATGGTCAAACTGGACCCCAGAGCAATCTGCAGCTCACTTAGAGCTGAGAGACACCAGGGCCTCCTCCCAGCCTGGGAAGGATTGGAATGGGGTTCAGGGCTTGGGTACCTCTGTTCCTGCAATTCTCCATTGCCTGTTCCTCTGCACCTTTTCCTAACCACTGGAAATGGTGATATCTTTAATGAACACCCCTGGGGACCAGGGTGAACCACGGCAATTGAAGAAAAATTAACAGCACAGAAATAGAAGCTGATTTGGAAAGAGTGGCTGATGATGACTTTAAAGAACACAGAATGGTTTGGGAGGAAAGGACCTTAAAAGTCACTGAGTTCCACCCCCTGCCATGGGCAGAGACCCCTTCCAGCAGAGCTGGCTGCTCCACCACTGCCCACCTGAAACACTCAATCACATGGAGTACAAATGCTTAATACAAGTTTCTTTCAGCAAGTCTTTAATAAAAGCTGTTACAAAGCTAATCCCCTTGAAAAACTGGGGAAAGGATGTAGTAATTACAGAGTAATGCTAACTACTGGAGACAAAGCGCAGCTTAAATACCTTATTTTGCAATATCAGCCTAGCTTTCATCTTTTAACCATAAAAACCAGCAGAGGAGAAAGAAAAGGATGATCTATTTTGACACTAACAAATAGGGAGGACATAATTTCATGGAAATGTACGACATTAAAAGTATTATGAAGTTCTTCAAAGGAAAATATCCCAGGTATAACGGAGCAAACTCTTCATCACCATCACATAATATACGTGTGTATCTTCAGGAGGATGATATAATGTTGTTCTTGATTTCTTTGTACAGTCCAGATCAGAGCGAGATTAGTTAATAAGGTTTCTTGGCTTTCTTGTCATAAACTGTGATATAAACCACAGCTTTTTGATTAAGGTATTTGGACCAGGACAGGAAATCTCATTTCACTTCCCAGCTCCTCCACAGCATCCTTTAAGGACCTCAGGCAAGACAAGAAGATACAGATCCTTACAGCTAAAATAAAATCAATAGGCATTAGGCACCACGGAGCTCTAAAAACCTCTGGTGCCTGTCTGCTCCTTCAGGCACCTGAATGTGGAACCTTTATCCTGTCGGGCCTGAGCCCCAGGATCCCAGCTGGGCTCCACCACAGCAGGGGTGAGGAAGGACTGAAGAGCACCCATGGTTCAGCTGCTGAGAGCTGCCACGTGAGAGGGCAATTCTCAGCTCATTCAATAAGCACTGTCAGGGTGGCAGAAGGTACAGAGAGCTTGGGGTGGGATGTTCCTGTGCCTATATGCCCCAGGGGAACAAGGTGAAGAATAATTCCTGTGCCTTTATGCCCCAGGGGAACAAGGTGAAGAATAATTCCTGTGCCTTTACGCCCCAGGGGAACAAGGTGAAGAATAATTTTTTCTTCTAGTCTCAAAAATAAGAATTCAGTGTCAGAATTCTGTGTCCAAGCCTTGCCTACAGATGCTAATCTCAGTGATGTTACACTGAGAACAACAGCAAAAGTCATGTTGCTAATTAGAGTAGAGAAAAGCAGAACTGCTCCGTCTTGGACAGGCAGAACGCTGAACAAGACAGTCCCTGAAGGAGGGAGACCTGGCCAGGCATCACAATAAATCCCCAATGTCTTCCTTCTATGCAGAGCATTTTTTTAGAGTCACTAATCACCAATAAACGCTGCAGTGAAGACAGCAGGCTCATTAGTCTTCCCTGATTCCACATCACACACAGGCACAAGGTAGATGAGATTGATTTTTCCCTGTTCCCAAAGGACTCAGGCGTGCAAACCTCTCCCTCAGACTGGAGCCATCAGAAAAAGGCACCCTGCAAACACTGATCCTGAGCTGCCATCATCTCCCAACTTCATTTCGCTTCCCATTCAGTTTGCCCAAGAGATGAGGCTGCTCATGTCTTCATTATAATTTCAGATAACAAAATACACAGGCAGATTGGTCAAGAAATAAGCTTTCACAGTGATTCATCATCTTTTCCTGCCTCTGAGAAGGACATTTTCTACTCAGTATTCATTCAGTGCTGGAATCTCTCCAGCAGCACCGTAGGTAAGCAGTATTCTCCTCTTTTGGAGACAGCAAATGTACAAGCACTGAAAATCTTCCAAGAGACATCACTGGAAAGGAGACCCTGAGCAGATATCTTCAGAGAGACTCACTCCAAACCCAGAGCTGTCAAATGGAGACAGGAAGGCAGAACCATCTGATCATCAGCCTTAGATTTTATGGCTCTTTCAGCCTGATAAACGCAGCAAGATGAGATCAAATACCCCAAAGGATGTTTTATCATTCCCATTTAATTGCTGACTTTTAACAGTTTGGGAGCAGCCAGCGAGACATCTTCAGAGGCAGGAGAACACCTCTGACAAAGCACCCTAGATAACAAATTTTCTGACCACAAATATCTTGCATATGTGTTTTATTCCACTTAGAAGCAACAGTACCCCTGGAGCTGATGTAGAACAAAGCCCTCCATTTCCTAAATCCATTTGTGGGCTGGATGTGCTCAGCCCCCACCTTCAACCCAGTGAAGATGTGCCAGCTGCTGCTGCCACGACCAGTTGATTTCTGGACTAACTGGACACTGGACTGTGCCAGAGTTCTGCCCTCAGGTGACACGGTGACCAAAGGAAGGGACACAGCCCCACAGCTGATGGCTGTGCACAGCATCCCTCCAGGGACTGCTCCTGGGGAAGTCACAGTGGGAGGCACTCACACTGAAACAAACTGAAGCTGCATTATGAATCAGGTGGCCAGAAAAATCACATTTAGATGTAAGTGTGTATGCAAATCGGATGTGGGATATGCACATCTCATTTACAAGTCAGGTATCCTCACATTCCAGCTCCTGTAGCTTTTACTGGGCTGGTTTTTTACAACTCTGCTTTCTGGCTGTGCTTAAAACTCCAAAAATATTTGTGCATAAAGATCCCCATTCCCTCTCAACAGAGAACCTGCCTGCTGGAAAAACACCTACCAAGTCAACCATTCACCAGGCATGGAAAGCTGATATAATATCTGCATTTTGTAGAGGCAAGAGATTTAAGGAAAGCACACATTTAATGGCTTGGGAAGGAAAATAAAAGCATATAAGTGTTCAATGCTGTGGTGAAACAACCAAGATGAACTGAAGTAGTTTTTCACACTTGCTGGCCATGGACAAAGGCCATGGGGCAAGGAAAAGTCAAGTTTGTGGGTGACAGCCCCAGGCTCCCCCCTGCATTCCCTGTGGACCTTTTCCAAGGGCTTTTTCAGACCAGAAGCAATGATCAACAACTGCTTGATGGCAGCTGCCCAAAGAGACCTCCAGTTCAGCTGAAGAGGTTCTCTGAGTGTCTGTGAAGCTGCCTGAATAGAGAGAAAAAGATCTTGAAATGAGCTGTGGCCTCTGAGAAATAAACTCAGCAGCTGCAATTTCATCACAGAGCAAACCCAGTTTGTGTGGAGTCCCTTGGACTGGGAGCTGCAGGGAATTGAATGATACTGTGTTCATCCTAAAGATGGAGAATAACAGTCTGGAGAAGGGGAAGAAGCACTTTTCTTTCTAGAAGGTCAATATATTTTTGCAAGCTTCACTAAGGAGCAGTCTGCAGCATGGATGTATTCCTTTCCCCCAGTCTCAGACCATATTATTCCCCTTATTAGTATTTCTAGAATGTTTGTATTAACTCTTTCAACCCTACTCTTTTGTGGTAAATTCTCGTTAGTGCTGTGAGCTGCTCTCATGGTCTCTCCCACGCTGAAGTAGAGTGAAGCAGAAACCCAAACCAGTCTAAGGAAAACACTGAGCAGTAGCAGTGGGATAAATCCTGAACTCCAGGTAAGTGAGAGTGGCATGGGTGAAAACTGAGAGGAGCCAGGTACTGCAGAACTGATGGTTTTTAAGCTCCCTTCCAACCAGGCCATTCATTCTATGATTCTACAATTCCCTGTCTGCTTCCCCTGCCTTTTTCCCTTCTTATGAGTGTTTAAAACAAAAGAGAGTGAGCTGGTGCTAGTGAATGTCCTGGGGAAATCAAACACAAACGTGACCAACTCCAGGCTGCAGTTATAAACCAGCTCTTATTCAAATTTACAAAAACCATGGGCCCTGGGGCTTTCAGGAGCTGCAGTTCTGGAAGTCTGATGGACAAACCTTTATTTTACAGTTCATAAAGCAAAGCTTAACAACGCTGCCTTCCTAATGCCAGCCAAAGCTCTCGCTCATTGTAAATTTAAAATGAAGCTTATTGAAAGCAGAACCAGCATAAATACTGGAGGTAGGTCCATTACATTTCATGATACAGTTATTTGGTGGCTAACTCCTGTAGTTCACTCCTCCTGTTCAAGGATAATAAAAGGAAAAATGTCCCCATGACATTCAGTGGCAGAAATGTCATTGCTGAAGTGCCTGTGATGTGCAATTAACATTTTTAAGGATTCATTTAAACGGGTACTGTCACGGCTGATAGAGCTGAGATTACACCAACTATCTAAGTTTGGATTTCTGCCCAATTCAGCATCTCACTAGCAAGTTCACCCTTTCACTTCTGGATATTTATATTTTTCTTTCTCCTTATGTCTACTGCATTGAGGGTACTATAAAAATTTGTAATTTTATAGACTTATCATTCAAGGCCAGGCTGGATGGGACTTGAAGCAGCTGGTCTAAGGGAAGGTTCCCTTCCCATGGCAGGGGGTTAGAACTGGATGATCTTTAAGGTCCCTTCCAACCCAAACCATTCTAAAATTGTGACTTCTCCCCCACTCCATCACTACTGTTGTGTCACAAGGGCAAACATCAGTTTCTATGCAAAACCCCATTTTTTTCATGCTCTGCTTTCCACAAAGAAGTTGTAATTTTCACAATGCAAAATGCTTTGTTTCGAAGAGAAAATTAAGCTGTGGGGCAAAAGCTGTTTGGTGTTAGGGTGGATTAAAAAAGAAGTCACTCTGTATTGCGAATGAAGATGGTGTCAGCAGCAGGATGGAGACTCCAGGCCCAAACTCTGTCTACATGGAGAAATCCTGGATCTTTGTTCCTTGGCATTCGTATCCCACCCTGCTGTTTAACAGAATGAAAGGGCAGGAGAACACAGAAGATACCTGCTGTAGCAGGAAAATTGTCTTCAAACAAAACGTTCATCAGAGTTTGCAGGAGATTGCAGCTCCTTTTGGAGAGTTCACTGGAGACGTGAGTGTTTGTGTTTGCAGCTGAGAGGTTTCTGCTCCGAGCTGAGAGTGGCCATCAGTCTCCAGGCAGAGTGCAGACGCTCCTGTCCGACTGCCAGGCACAGGGACACCAATGCCTCCTCAATATTTCAACAAGACAAATGAAGGAGACATGATCCTAATGTTCAATGGCCTGGGAGAAAAGCAAGTGCCTACTCGACTGACAAAACACTTGCAGATAAACTCCGAGAGCAGCTCTGAAGTGATGACTCTGACATCTGTGGCTCTGTCCAGATCTGGTTTTCCCCTACAGCACCTCAATTAGAAAATAGCCATGTCTAATTTGTCGGGAAACCTCAGTTTCAAATGTGCTAAATCAGGCAAAGCAAGAAAACACAATGGACTCGGTTGAGGCTTTTGATGGATGTGCTTTACAGAGGTGACTTTGCATTGCTTTGGAAACAATTTCATCTTCACCTGACCCCCAGGAAGAGTGTCAGAGGGCTAGGGGGAACCCCAGGCACCGTGATACCAGAATACTCTTTAAACAGCAGCAAGATTTCTATTGCAGAAAGTAATAAACAAGAGCCTGGCACAGAACCCCTCCATGCACCACAGTTACACATTTCCCTCACTGCCCAGAGCAAAGATTTAAAACTCTGCTGTGATTTTTCCCAAGCAATCATTGCTGCCTTTTCATGCCCTTCTCTCTATGCATTTTTGCACTAGGTGAGTCAAAATAATGTTTCTAGGTAATTATACAAATGACATTTAGGGAAGGCTGTCCAAAAAAACACAATAAGGGAAAAAAGATTCTAAAGAACAAGCTTTCCCTTTGTTATTGAAATCTTCAGCAGCATTAGTCACCACTCCTGCTCTTTGCTGACTTTGAACACTTTATTTGATCACAGGTAGGATTAGACTGATGAAAGTCCAGCTTTCCAAGGCTCTGGGGAAATGCAAAGCCGAAATGAGCAGCTCCTCTGCACACATGGCAGCTGCAGGAGGGATTAGAGGGGTGCAGTGCCCAGCCAGATGAGGAGGAGCACAAAGAGCTGGGAGCAATCCCATTCAGGAGGAACACAGAGTTTGAGATAAGGCTCTGTGGTAACACCATCTCCTGTGAAATCACAGCCTGTCACCAGCGGGGCAGGGCTGAACCAGCTGCTTGGAAGAAGGAGAGAAAATTAGTGATTTGTGGTCACTAGGGGTGACATTCAGCCCAGTGTGGACTGTCCCACATGAATTCATGTATCAGAGCTGAACTCTGAGAGCCTGAGTGCACACAAGGAGAAATCTGCTGATTCACTCCTCAGCCACACACGGGCTTCCTTCTGCTGCCTCAGCCTAACCACTGGATAAGTGAGCCCCATTAGTTTAATTTAAAACTAAAATTAAGGGTTATCTTCTCTCTACGTGGAAATAGAAAAGAGTAGAAAATCAATCCTCCAGGGAAATCCTCATGAAAGTGGACATCATCAGACTCACAGTCCTCTCCTGATACTTGCAGGAGGTGATAAAGCTTGATGAGGTTTGTGGGGTGAGTGCCACATGCTCGGGTTCTTTGCCAGTTTCTAAGTTTATTCTCGAAGAACTGCCCCCATCCCACTCTGCAGTCACACTGCACATGGTCTGAAAGGTGGGAGTTCCATACATAAAGCTTTCCTTCATTTTATAAACACAGTCTAATTTGGATCAGTGGTAACCTTCTACTAAATCTCTAGCTGTCAAATCCTAGCAATTTGTCTATTGGCCATCTCCTGGCTCAATTTGTGCCCCTGTCATCCTGCCTCGACTCCTTCTGCAGGAAGCCAGACCTCGATGCCAGAAGACACTTTAAAAATGACAGTGGTCATTAGCAATTTCCTCGTTAACGATGCCAAGGGCCCCGTTGCTGTGGATTGCAACGTGCCAGGGCTCAGCCAGCCCAAGCAGCCCACAGTCACAGAGTCAAAGAATGGTTTGGGTTGGAAGAGACCTTAAAGATCACCCAGTTTCACCCCCTGCCATGGCAGGGACACCTCCCACTGTCCCAGGCTGCTCCAAGCCCCGTCCAACCTGGCCTTGGGCACTGCCAGGGATCCAGGAGTGGCCACAGCTTCTCTGGGCACCCTCATCTCAGCTTGCTGTTCACATGGGACCTTTCAGCTGCATTTACATCTTTGTCTGCACGTTGGGAAATGTTCTCACACTTGTAAATTGTTCCTGTAGGAGAGCAGCAGCAGTGACTCCACAGCTGTGTGAGTGTCACGTACGAGACAATTCCTAAAGACAAGCATTCTCTGCCTGTCAGCCCAAGCTGTGCTCTGCTCCCATCTGAGCTGCCAGTGCAAACACCCAGCTGTAGGGAGAGAAAACCCAAGAATGCTGTCATGTTGATACAGCAGCCTTGCAACAGCAATATGGAAAAAAGGTTAAAAAGGGGGAAGGATGATGACAGCCAACCAGATGGGGTGCTCTTGGAAATTAACAGCACCAATATAAAGGAGTTTGCCCCTCGCAGCCTCCTCCCAGCTACAGATCCTTCACCTGGTTTGATTTTCCTGGGGTACAACCTGTCAGCAGCAATGCCTTCAGAGCCATTAGAAAAGGAGTGAATCATGGACACGTTATAATTCCCCTCAGCATGCAGCACTTTCCTTTAAATACAGAAACCAGAGCGTGCAGGTAACGATCCATCCACTAAAATTTGTGTCAACATCCCTCCAAACCCTTGAAGCTGCACACTGAGTGCTGCTACCCGTTCCCCTGTGTCTGAAAATCAGTATGATGACAGCACTGATCTGCAGGACGTGCGGCACTTTGGTCCTGACCTTACTCTGGCTCGAGTCAATCGCTGTTGTGCTTTTGATTTTGATGGGAGTGGGGCCACAGTTCCAGTGTCACCTCTCCCGTACCCTCAGGCGCTCTCTCCAGCAGCACTGTCAGCTTAGAGAAGCCAGGACAATTTGAAAGTATTTTCTAAAGCCCAAGGCAAACCAAGAGATGACCTTTTCCACCAGCAGAGAGCTGCTTGCAGGCTGCTATTGAATATTCCACCAGCTGTGATGCTCTGCTCCCACAGATGACCTGGCTGCACGGCATGAGGGATGGGTTCTCCTTTTGTTGTCGCTCTCCTTGCCCTAACTCAATGAATTTGGTTCTCCTCCACTCTCCACCTGTGTCACTGCCCTCACCTGGGACCAGCCCTGAGCTGTGGCATCCCTTGTCAGAGCTGCAAAGGACTGCACAGGACACAGGAACTCTCTTTGCTCGGGGATTATTTCAACAGAAACAAAAACTTCCCCTTCCAGACACTTAAAAGTTCTGGCTAATGCAGAGATAAAATCTCTGCAGGGCAACGTGACTTTAAGAGTTGAATTTCCAGGAGTGCTCAGCTCTGCTGCTCTGCTGAGGGTGAGCTGTGCTAAACCAACGTGGTACCCACAGAACTGGCAAACACAGGGCACAAATCTCTGCAAACATCCTGCTGCTGCTGCTGGCTGCAGAACACACAGCTTGTTCCAGAAAGAGAGAGGATTCTCCCATTCTAGATGGGAGAATCTTCAGAGTCTGTTACACGTTCCAAACATGCTCGTAGCTACATGACATTCAATCAAAAAGCCTTTTGAAAATGGACAAATATTTTCTTAATAATTTTCAGCAGCGTTGCCAACTCTTCCAAGAATTACTTTTCGCTAGGAAGTTGGCTGTTATTTTTGCAGATAGGATATCTGTGCTATCCAGTTATTTCTATAAAGAGACTTGGCCTTTAGGACTAATTTAAAGGGTTTCCCAAAGCAGATGGAGCTTTTTGAATATAGAAAAAGGGATTTACAGGATTATCGAGCTCCGAGTATTCAAATATAAAGACAAAATTATGCCTAAGGCAAGGAAGAAATGCTCTAGGCTATCAGAGATTGTCTCTTCATCCTCAGTAGATGTCACCTGGTGTAAATCAACATTATTTCCTGACAACAGTGGATTTTTATTCAATTCCTCTTGTTGATGATGTGCTTCACAGATCATCAATAAGACACTAAATGTCTTGGTGAAGAAGACAGAGAAAGGGAAGAGAAAAAACAGAGAATGTCTAAACTGGCTGTATTCAATTATCGTCCAGTACTTCCACGTTCTACCTGTGCCAGCAGACAAAAAAAAAAGGGGCTTCTGGAATCACTGATGTAATTTACTGGCAAGCACAAAACCATCTGTGACAAGCCAAAGGCTGAGGACATCGAACTTGTGAATGAAATGCTCTGTGTGTACAGTGGGAAGGGACACAGACACCAGAAACCACGTGGGACAGGCTGAGTTTGTCGAGCTGAGATTGCATCTGCTCCCCTTCCCCACTCCCAGTTCTCAAATTGCACATCAGATTTACGTTATCCTCTGCTGGCCAAGCTCTACCATCACCTCCTGTGACATTAACCACACAGCCTGGGCCCTTTCCATGCAGGGGAACACTGCCAAAGGAGATTCAGACCAGATCTTCTATTTACAGATAAATTGTCTCCCTCGCTCGCTGCCCCTTCCTCTCTCCCTCCTTCCAAGCTCTGGAAACTGGGATGAGCCACACAGCTCCATTAGCTGTTGGCTTCTGGAAGGTCCACGTGGTGTTAAGAGTGTGTGTAAAGCCCTTTGTGGGGTCAGGGAGTGACTGTATGATCTCACACCTGCTGTTTGTCTTCCCTGGCCTCCTGTTAAGCCTGTCAGAAGAACTGCCTCAATGGAAGAAAAACAGGAGCTCCTTAAAACATGTATTGGCACATCTGAGTTGAACTTCCTCGGGTGAAGAAGTTATAAAAAACGGCTCTGCTGTGAACTTTGAAGTGTCCATTTGTTAAAGAGGCAGTGATTTCCCCCTCTGAACAATGCTCTTTTTGGTGTGAAGCCTTGCAAAGGCAAAGAATGTGTGTTAGAAACATCTCCAGAAGAACTGATATGAAGGACTGGGTGATGCACACTGTCTCAAACCCAACTGAAGGCTGCCCAAATAGCTGCTCCCCAGCAGGCTGAAGTTACAGTTTCAATCCTGGCACTGTATTTATCAGTTATTTTCATTCCCAGCCACATCTCCTGACATTTATGCCAAAACAAAATTCTGCAAAAGGTCAGCACAACACTCGAGTGTTATTAAGTGTGTGATCTAACACACAGAGCAGATGACCTTCACTCACACTTGCCTGATCATCCCATGAACTCACAAACAACAGATCCTGAGCACTTCCTCAGACCCAAACAAAGATCCATCCTGGGTGAAATCACCCACGTGCAGGGAGTCAGCACAAGCTTGAAATCCCTCTAATGTACCTCAAAGCAGGGCTGAATCCTGGCTTAGCCTTTGTGCACCTATTTTGCCTTCTTTCGAGTGCTGGCACAACACCGTCCTCAGTGGTGCTTACATTGTAAAGATGGTTTCACTTAACAGAGACTTTGTGACCACACTCACACAAAACAAACAAATGTCAAAGGGTGTTTATTAGTTCCATTGATAAACTGAAAAATGAGTTGTTCCAGAATGTGACCAAGAAGCCACAGCCTGGACCCAGCCCTCAGTGCTGTGCCTGGATTTCAAGGACAGCCCCTTCCTTCCACGCTCCCCAAAAAAAGGGAGCACAGGAAATCTGCAGGTGAAGCGAAGCTCCACCTTCTCCATCCCTCTCTGGCAGCTCTGCTGCAAGACTGCACTTGCACTTCCTTTTCCACGAGTACATTTCATTTCATTTCATTTCTCCCACCCTGCTTCTCAGACTTTTGGGAAATTCCATAATACCACACCAAAAGCTCCCAATAGCAGCCAGAATTGCTTTTATTGCTGTTTAACACAGTGCTGAATTTAAATGGCTGATGTATCCGCCTCTCTCACACATGAACACAAACTGCTGCACAGCAAAACTTTAATTTATCGAATTAAAATGCACTATAGCACGAATTTATTGTATCTTTGCTCATAAGTGGGTTTACGCATTTGATTTTTTTTGTCTTTTAGGGTTTTGGCAGTAGATGGAAAGCAATCAAAGTCCCATTTGAAGCAGCCGTGTAAGCAATTCTCATTTACAGAAGACAATGAAAAATTAATCTAAAATGAGTGTAACTAAGTTTTCATAGAAACAACAAAACCACTCAGACATTATAATTTTCAACAGCTGTTTACTGTCTTCATCTACAAAATCACCTGTCAAATTTTACTACTGCCTCCAGAGGAAAAAAAAAAAGCCAACTCCAAGTGCCTCTCTGAGTTAATAAAATGCTCCACACATAACACAGATATTGAGGATCCCTCTCCTTCAATTATAACACTCAGCAGGGATGTCTGGGGTGATGTTCAGCATCCCCTCTCCTGCAGGTTTGAATTCTCCGTGTTCAGCTACAGGGAGAAAATCCAGCCACGGCTGATGGGTGAAGCTGGGTGTGCTCCTCCCTGTCCTGCTCCGTGGAACATCTGCCTCCCATTCCAGCGGGAAAAGCAGCATCTGGCCCTCCTGGAAAGCTCCTGGCCACAAAACACTCACAGCTTCCTCCACATGAAATGGAAACACCTGAAGGAAGGACGAAAGGGAGGACGGCAGAAGGGAGTATTGTGCTGGGGGAATGGGGATTCCTGTCCCAGCATCAGTTTGCCTCAGCGCTGGGTTTGTGAGGAGTTTGTGTGGAGTTTGTGTGGAGTTTGTGTGGAGTTTGTG
>VZRV01009163.1:192103-316183 GCA_013398115.1 Falcunculus frontatus
TTGTGAGGAGCTTGTGAGGAGTTTGTGAGGAGCTTGGGAGGAGCTTGCGAGGAGTTTGCGAGGAGTCTGTGTGGAGCTTGTGAGGAGTTTGTGTGGAGTTTGTGAGGAGTTTGTGAGGAGTTTGTGAGGAGTCTGTGTGGAGTTTGTGAGGAGTTTGTGAGGCGTTTGTGTGGCGTCTGTGAGGAATTTGTGAGGAGTTTGTTCATCTGGCAGAGCACACGCAGTCGGTCAGTTCCACGCAGTGTGTGCCATGGGAAGGACGCCAAACAAACATCAGAAGGAAACCAAAGGGTTCAGGGGCCGTGCTGCTGGCAGCCTGATCCCCCTGGCATGGGAATCACCAGGGCATGGGCCAACCTTCTGCTCATGGCTGGAGCTGTGGCTCACCCAGCAGCCACAGGGCAGCAGCTCAGCAGCCCAGGCAAGGCAGGCAGACAGGAGAGACAAACACATAACAGCTGAATTAATTGTCCTTCACATGCAGATTCTCAGGCTGAACGCTCTCAAAGGCTGTCTCAAGTGCTGCTGCTGTCCCTAATGGCAGATTTAGGAGAGGGGAAGGAGTTAATTATTGAAGGGCAGCTACAGGGAGTGGGATGCACAGTTCCTATTGACTTCCTTAATGGTGGTAAAATGTGCAAATCCTGCGGACTGTAGCTGAATTTAAATTGCAATGATTACAAAATATAAAGCCTAAAAAAGAGGATTTATACATGAGCAGATTTAGCCAGACACAGACTCCCTCAAGACCTACATTTTGTTTACATGCAAAGCAGACTGTGCCTCCTGAATGCCTAAATCCTGACGACAATTATTTCTGTAGCTCAGCACCCTCCTACCACGGCTCTGAACCATCATTCCTGCTGCTCAGTGCCCTGGGGAATATCTACCGGTTATGGGTTCATCCCTATTTTCTGGCCATTGTCCAGCAAACCACTTTCCATGTCCTGCTGCCTTCAGAGGGGCTCCTCATATGATGCACAAGTCCATAAGGACACGTTGCTTAAACAGATCCATAACATCAACAACAATAGTCATACATTTCTCCTGCTGCTTTCAGACAGAGTTTTTATGCACAGCTCTGGGGAGGACAGAACTATTAACCTATTTCGTGCTATCGGAGCTGGGGGACACATAAATGAAGTGACTTGCCCAAGGTCACGCAGGAGTTCATGGGAGAAATGAGGACACAAACAATACACCCGTGTTTAAATTGAGTCCTGAGGAATTTGCAGAGCTCTGCCTACTGTGTGAGGGAGGCTTTGAGTGCTCTGACATTGGTATAAAGGAAATCACTGAGTTTTACAGTAGGAATCAAATATTTTAAAAATGATTTGCATCTACTCTCACGTTGACCAGTCCAGACCCACCTCACCCAGAAAGTCCATTGATTGTTCAATTCACATTAAAGCTAAGAAATAATAAAACTGAGGCTGTTCTACACTCCTGACCAGCTGCAGGAATAAACTAGAATATGAGCCATTGTTCTAAATGCCTTAAAAACAATCAGCACGCAGTTATTTATAATGGAATACAAAAATTGCAGTGCCATCTTTCACCAAAAACTAGCAGCCACTGTTCAGCACAACCTTGCCTTTCCCTGCAGCTCCATGAGGCAGCCCCATGTGGAGCAGGTCCCTGCATTTCCTCTCTTACTTTCTCCCTCTCAATCTGTAGACAAACTTGCACTAGGAGATCCCTATTATACATGTTACCATTTTACATCTCACTTTTTGGCTCCATTTTAAGAAATATACTTTGCTTTCAAGTTCAACGTCTGTTGCCAGATTCTCATTGGGATGCAGGTGAAATTTCTAGAAGTACCTTGTTACCACATTCAAAAGGGCTGGGGTAGCTCTGGGGTTTTCAAGAACATAGGTTCCTTTCAAACTCTGATTGCTTTCAAATGCATCTGCTTTCTCCCAGGCACTGGGAATTCAAGGCCCCAGAAGTTCTGAAAATTCCAATAGGTGTCAGGCTGTTGAAATAACTGCTTTTTTAAATTTAGGTACTACAAACTATAGTCATCAAAGTATTTAAGCATTGCTTTGCTCGGCACTGCAAAGCCTAAGTGAAACAGATGGCCAGCTCAGGTTTCCAAAAGTGACTCAGATACTCAGGGAGCCCCACTCACACAGGAAGTCAATACCAGTTAATCTTCTAAATGTCAAATGGCACTTTTGAAAATAGCACTTTCCATTACCAGTAAGGACCTGAAACTCCGTGCTGTTTAAATGTTTGCTTTGTACCACGGAACACCCCAGGCTCCACCTGTCTTTTCGTGTTCAAAGGACAAGTGAGCACTTGGGCAACGCAGTTTGTGCCGGCAGGTCCCTAGCACATCAGCCAGTCCTGCAGCACCGGGGCTTTTTTCTTGCAAAGGACACGTTCAGGCAACAAGATTAAAGTGGGGAGGAGAGAACTGAAGGCTGCACACGCTCAGAATCAGCAGCACAGCCTTCCCTTGCTTGCCACAGCTTCAGCAGGGAAGTGCAGAGACTGCAACCACCCCACACAAGAGCTCTTATCTTTGGGGGCTTCATCAGTGTTAGCAGAAATTTAAGGGGAGTGAAGAAGGGCTGCATCAGACAAGCCTGGATGGCCCATAATGACAACAGGGCACTAATCCACTGGTGAGGCTTCTTCTGCATCCCATGACACATCACCCAGCTCTCCTCCAGCCCAGCAGCCCCAGAGCATGGGCAGCTTTCTGGGCACCACTGGACAGAAACAGCACGTAGGGCAGAGTGCACAGGGTTAATGTTATGGATTCAAGAGATCAGCCATTTCCCCCTTTGAACACAACAGACCTGAACTGGCCCAGGCCAAAGCTCTGTGTGTGATGGAGAGTTCCCAGGCAGCAGCAGCAATTCCACGATCCAGAGGTCACCCGAGAAACTTCCAGCACACTGCTGCTGCAAAGGGGTAATTAATCAAATCAATGTCCTTCCCAGAAATTGACTGGAACTGGAGGGAGAACTGAGCTGAGTGCTTTTGGTATTTTTAACCCAGAATGTCAAGTAGAGGAATAATGGCCATTATCTCCAGTATATATCTTAGGAGAGGGAGAAGTTAGGGAGGTGATTTCTACCCACCATCAGTAGGTCTCAGAGCAAAAAGACTGATGAATGTGGAAACTGGTTTAGAGAAGGGACTAGAGGGACACCAGTCCTACAAAGACTTTGAAGGTTAACTTTATATCCTTCTAGGAAACTCTGGGAAAGCCTGCAAGTTCCAGACTTGCAGGGCTAAGTTTTCAGGTATCGACAGAAACAAATTTGGGGTTAGATGTCTACATAACCTTGGACAATGTTAGAATGCTGTCACTGACTGATGGCAATATGGAAACTCTGTTTCTACAGCCTGGTGAGTAGGAATGCACAGAAGGGAGCCAACACCAGGAATGGTAGACTATAAACTATGAAACTGTAAGTGCACAGATCTCCCTCTAATAACTTCAATCTTTATTCTTTGTTTAGCACTCTGCTGTTGTCAGTACAAAGAACCTTATGGCATTAGCCTCAGGAGAAATGTAACTTCCCTTAAAAAAAGAACAATCATTATAGTTTTGAAGAGCAGTAATTTCAATACTTTCCTTTAAAATTTAAGTTACATCTACTTAGCAAAGAGAGAATGACTGTTGACATATTTTTCCTGCATCATAATAATCTCTTCCTTTCACTTAAATTACCTTTTTCCCTGTAGAGGATTATTATCATTGAGCTACTTGGAGTGTGACAATAATTGAGATGTTTTGGCTACTGGAGTCAGAAGCATTAAGATTTTAAAAAGAGCAATACAGAGACACAGAAGACACAAATTGAAATGCCCACATCATCTACACTTGATTTTAATGAGAGACAGAAAACTTTTAAAAGCTCAGGAGAGGTTTGATCCAGACCAGCATCTCTTCACTTCCATCCTACTCACAGAATCCTTCTGCTCCCAGCACTCCTGCCAAGCCTGACCACTTGGTGACCCAGCTAATTAGCCCCCTGCTTCTTGTTTTTCTTCAGCTCCCCGCTGCTGAGACAAGGGACACCAGCTCAGGTGGCCCAGTGCAGAGTTCAGTGCTAACCTGCACGGCCTCTGAGCTCAGAAAAGCCTCGGGATGTGGAGCCCCAGCTCTGCCCTCAGCGTTCAGTGCGTGTCTGCACCGTGAGCAACGTGGGCAGGCTGCAGCCAAGGCTCCTGTGAGCTCCAGAGCTGCTCCTCGTGATCCCTCCCATCACTCCAGAACCAGAGCTCCAGAGCTGCTCCTCGTGATCCCTCCCATCACTCCAGAACCAGAGCTCCAGAGCTGCTCCTCGTGATCCCTCCCATCACTCCAGAACCAGAGCTCCAGAGCTGCTCCTCGTGATCCCTCCCATCACTCCAGAACCAGAGCTCCAGAGCTGCTCCTCGTGATCCCTCCCATCACTCCAGAACCAGAGCTCCAGAGCTGCTCCTCGTGATCCCTCCCATCACTCCAGAACCAGAGCTCCAGAGCTGCTCCTCGTGATCCCTCCCATCACTCCAGAACCAGAGCTCCAGAGCTGCTCCTCGTGATCCCTCCCATCACTCCAGAACCAGAGCTCCAGAGCTGCTCCTCGTGATCCCTCCCATCACTCCAGAACCAGAGCTCCAGAGCTGCTCCTCGTGATCCCTCCCATCACTCCAGAACCAGAGCTCCAGAGCTGCTGTTCCTCGTCCTTGATCCCCATAATCACTCGTGCTCATCCTCTCTCCCCAGGGTGTCTTCAGCAGGATTCTGGCTGCCAGTCTCTGGTAAGAAAACCAGCAGCACTGACCCACTGAGAAGGTGGAAACAAAAAGTGCCTCTGAGGGGCACAGTTGTGCTTTGTATGTGTGAAATGAGGGGGTTCTGCTGCTGGGAAGAGGGAGGTGTCCCTGGGGTCCTACAGAAGGGAGTTGGGGGCTACAATCAGCTAAAAGCTCTTGAACTTCAGGGGTGCAAACCTCGGCACCCCAGTGCCTTGGAAAATTCCATCTTTCCCTGCTTAAGGTGAAAAAGCAGCAGCAACTATAAAACTAAAGGGTTTGCACACTTTCCTGAATCTGATTTCAGGGATATCTGGAACAGGTCTAATAAAAAAGCTAAAGAGAGTATGAGCTGTTAACAATTAGTGACTAATTACATGTGTAGATGTTTAAATAGCAGCATTTCCAAATCTTGGAGCGTACGTACTGTAAATCTTTCATGTAAAGGATTTGCAGAGAAAGGAATCCTCAAACCCTCTTTAACATCTTCAGTGGAACAAAAGATCTTTCTGTACACTCTCTGACATTACTCAGGAAACAGCAAATTATCTGATTCAATTGGCTCATGAGTAAAATAGCATGCAGCAATTAACTCCTTAGAAACCAAATCCCCCTTTGAGAGGATTTATTATTTAAAAAAAAATTAAATCCATCATAAAATAAGAAATGCGAGAATTTAGAACTAAGCACAGTCAAATATAAGAAAATATAAGAAAGAACCTAAGATGGAAAAGAAAAATAGTCTTAAATATAAGAAAAAATTCTCATGCAGGACTGAGCTACTGAGCAGTCATTAACATCACAAAGGGATGAAGTCTCCAACAATCTAAGTAATCTGAACAGATAAGTTACCCACCACAGTCCACAAAAGACATGGCTTCAAAGTAGACAGGATTAATGGTCTTGCTTCCTGGCAAAATGAAGTCATGCTTGTGTATTTGTGAATAATTTTCCAGAAGGCAGGAACAGCTATAATAGAGCCTGATAAATACTTCAGTCAGCTGCTTACTCCACATAAGCTGGGGTTTATCTCGAGAGTGTCGCTGAAACTACGACTCTGCTCTGTCTCTCACATGTACATGGGGAACTGAGAACTGGAAACACAGAAAAGATGGCAAATAACAATGAACAGAGAAATGATTTCCTGCACTTTGGTGGTTAAAGCATCTCTCCATCCGACACGTGGGTGATGCCCAGACTCTGGGGCCTGGAAGGACTCTCCTGCTCATGCACATCCCCACCGTGCCCTTGCTCCAGGGATGTGGGACCCAAATTAAAGATATATATTCACACAAACGCAGGAGTGCTAAAGCTAATGGACCTTCTTCCCTAGACCTCACTGAACGCTGAAGCAGGCTCCAAATTCAAAACCTGGTTGTTTCTTTCTGTCCTGATAGCTGGGTCTTAACTCCTATTGCCAATTACAGACACATCCCTTCAAAATCAGTTGTTGAGGTCAAAGCAAAGCCAATGAAATCAGGAATCCTCTGGGAGCAGATGGTGGTGAAGAGTTCATACTTTTCCAACATTTAAAAAGTCAGAGCCTATTTATTCACAACACGTAAAAGCCACTTGCCCTCGAGTGTCCTGGCTTTGCTCTAAATGCAGGCTGCTCTACGGCTCTGGATATCTTGTGGGATTTTTTTTTGTTTAATAAACCCACACCATGAATTAATGTGCGATCCACAGTGAACCACAGCAAATCTCTGCTGATTTGCATCACTGAGGGACGTGGCAATTATACCATGTTTGATGACTCTGTGTTTCATCTCACCTCAGCAACTCTACCAGAACCACAAATACAGCAGAGAACAGGAGAGGCTGCCTGTCAAAATAATTAACACAGCTTTGATTAAAAGAACACGGCAACAATCTCCTTCTTGGGTGGTTCTGGGAGTTTCTGGCCAATTCTGAGTGATCAAGTCCCCTGCTCTTACCACCGTGACATTTCCAGGTTAACTTTCCCTGGAGTTCTGTTGGGAATTTACCCTGCATTTAAACAATGTTTATCTGTAATGTACAGGGGTTTTACAGCTGGTGAGGAAATCACAGCAGGCATAACCACACTGTGGAACTGCCCACATACAGACAGCCAAACATACACAGCAATGTATCCAGCTTTGAAATATTCCTTCCCAGTCTCATTAAAATCTCTGGACATTTCTCAAGATAAAAATTGACAAATAGCATCTCCAAGTGGAGAGCCTCACCATGCTCCTCCACTTTCTCAGACGTGACACAAACGCCACAGGAAAGGATAATGACATCAATTAAAGCCTCCAAACCTAAGTGAACAATTGCTAAACTAACCAGAGAGATTCTGTTCCTTTGGGGGTTGTCAGTGGTACTTGCTGAGCTCTAATTTGGCTGAAATCTTGTTCTAGTGGAGTTCTACATGCAGACCATACACATCACAAATTTCTTTTGCTCTGTACATTCCAGTGAAGGCATTCCATGCCACACAGACACTGTGATCTGCTCTGGGTAAGAGAACAGATGTAAACACTGAAATTCTCATCAGTTGGTCCATCAGTGATGCTCTGCTTGACAGGGCACCTCTCTTTCCAAACCATCTGATAGCACAGCTAAACGTGCCAGTCTCATTAAAAATAGTTGAAATAGGGATGAATTCAGTGTCTGAGGTCACTTGAGTACTCTGGCAGAGTCATTATTGAATTTCTACCAGCGTGATTACAAAGAGTGCGTGCTCAGTCCATTAATCTGCAGCATGGAAACCAAAAATCAATGGGGTGCTACTTCAAACTCCTTTTTGTAATAATTACCATCATGTATGAAGGTGTACACGTGGGAGGGGAGGGTGGGAGCTGCTGTCACAGCCCTGGATGGGAAAGAGATTACCTGGTTTTCTGAGCTGTACCATCGGAGAGGAGAAAGGAGAGAAGAGTCAAAATTTGTTCGAAACTTGGGGTGAAATTCAGTCTGCAAAGGAAATTTTGCCATTTCCTTCAATGAAGCCAAGGCTTCTTGCCTGGAAACTTAACTGCGACTGAAATTCCTGGCAAGCCATCAGGAATTCAGCACTGATCGATCCAAAAGCCTCTCTACAACAAACATCTCAGTTTTCTTTAATAAACTCACTTCTCCATGAAATTACTGGCATGTTGGCAAAGGAGCAACAGCAAAGTTGTAGGAGTTTTTTGTGAATGACCGTGGGACAAACCCCTCTACCTTCTTCCAGTGGACATGGACTGATTTAATCTAGTCCTTGACACTCCTCATCCTGAGCCTTCAAAGCAACAGGGACACATCACAGATTTTTCCAAGAAAAAGTACTGAATTTCCTTGCTTAAGGAAAAAGTGCATAAAAAATCATCAGCAACTTTTGTACAACTCTGCTACTCCCGTTTCATTTTTCATCCTTAATTTTGAAAGCACTACAAAAGGATGTGCTTACAGATGTTAATGAGCAGCCAGGCTCTACCTTGTTAAGCTTTCAGGAAATACAGAGAATTCTCCCAACACTTCCCGTGTCCCCTCCAAGCCACCAATCCATGAACAAACCCCAGCTCAAAGCAGGTGATTTGTACAAGCCCTTGACACAGTGCAACACAAATCCAACACTGATTTACACTTAAGGGACTGTGGCTGCACAGCTCTGAAAATAAAAGGCTGCCTTTTAAAATGTCAGTATTTGCTGACGTTCACCATGAAGTGACAGTGAAAGAACCCGAGATCTTCTGTCATTCCCAGAACATGAGATAGCAGAGGTCTCCCTGCAGCCTGAGCTGTAGATAAATTATGATTTACAAATGATGACTTAGAGAAGCCAACAGAGTAACTCCTTTTTCAAGGGTGAGTCGTGTGGAGAACTGCAACGATCTCTGATACAAGACAGCTCTTGAAACCACAGGAGCTGCTTTTTCTATAACAGACAGAGATTTTTACTTCCTAAGCTTGCAAAAGGCCATGTATTACCCCTGCTTTACTGGGTAAAACGTGCAGGGGGAGCTGAAAGGAATCCATCCTCAGAGAGTGTGAGAAGCCCCAGGTTTTGCTGAGTTGTGTCCAGCTTGATTTCCATGCAGTGCTGTGTTTGCCAGCAGTGCTCAGGGGCTGGGAGTGTTTGCAGAGCAGCAACGCTGCTGCTGCTGCTCCCTGCACTCTAACGGGACCTGCTCATACTTATGCAACAAATTCCCATTATCTCTGTGTCAGCCTACAAAGCATCCATTCGAGTACCTGCAGGCAGAGACAGAGAACTGACCAGCTGAGGGATGTGATTATTTATTATCGTGTTTGTCCCGTGCTGGGACCCTGCTGCACGTTGTACAAACAACGAACCTCTGCTCCAGCCGAGGGACAGCAGGTGGATGGATGTCGCCCTGGGTTTTTCTACTGTTCTGTGTTTTTACTTTTGTAGTAGAAGTTCTCATGCATTTTCTATAAACATAGCTCTTGTTTTTCTAACCGGCCTAGAATGTTTCCTGAACTTCTGGATTGTTGTTCATTCCTTTCTCCAAGGCGGAGAAAGATGATAGACTGTGTTCCTATCCCGTAAAATTGTAGAGGTGTTAACCTCATCTACCAATGTACGATTGTTTTAAGAGAGGTATAAAAGAGTGAGAACAAAGGTGGGCAGGGCCCCTTTTGCTCTGCTCAGTGGTCTGACCTGCTGCTAACCTGCTGTTTGAATCTGCGTGTTCGTGTCCGACACTGCGACATCTGGAGTAGAAAAACCCAGGGCGACAGATGGACACAGACAGGAGTGCATGGAACTCTGAGAAAAGTCCTGGAGAGCTGCAGGACGAGAGCCCAGCAATTCCCAACACCTTTCTATAAAGATAACTGGAGAAGAGCAAGGGTTTCTATGGCTGAGATGTGAGAGTCTCAGAGGAGCAAACACACCCGGACTGATGCACCAACACCACCCAACAGATCAGCCCCTCAAACTGTGCCACGTTTAACCACCCCTCGCTGCAGCTGTACAAGGAACTCACTGAATTATACACCAGGGGCAGCTGGGAATAAAACTTAATGATCCAAAGCAGAAGGACAGGCAGGAATGGGGACTGCAGGGACAGCTCTGCTGCCAGCGGGGAGCAGGAGCCCACAGCACCAGCAGCACAACCCCAAATCCTCCCAGTCAGCACTTACCAACTGGTTTTCTTAACAACCTTGCTTAACTTGTAAGGTTTTCAACAAGGACTTCACGTTTATGTAATAATTTTTCCACCTGCTTCAAAGAGCAGTCCACATTATTATATAACAAGAAATAGAGATTTTAATCTGTACTTTAAGTAGGCAGCAACACATCAAACCAAAGTAACTTTGACTGGAAGACTAAATCTCAGTAAGCCAGTGCAGAAACGAATGGTTCAGCTGCCTGATGTATTGTGTTTTGTGTAAGGAATAGAAAGGTTTCAGAGAAATGGTGATACTTCATCACTGTTAGTTGGTCAGCTGTGACTGATCTGACAGAGACGCAAAATGGACAAAAATATTTAAAATCATCTAATTGTCTTTTATGATATTGTAGCCAGCTTTCTAGAGGTCTCTCTCACCAGTTTTAAGTGTCTTTAGCTCAGAGGAGTTTTGTCATTACAAAATTCCTCCAGCAGCAATGGCACAGAGGGCTTACATGTGTAAGAAACATATTTCAATTTGCTTCGCCGAATACTAACAAAGTTCTTATTCACTTTATTCTTGAAAGGTTTGGCTCTTGGCACTTTTTCCTAAATTTTCTCCATTCTTTATTGCCTGACTGATTTATTTCCTCTGCTGTGAAAGTTACAGAGGGAAGCAGAGTTGCTTGGCAGCGTGATGTGGTATTGCTGAACTCAGCTGTTTGTGGCTTTCAGCAGATGTTTCTGCTTCAAAGGCAGGGTGAGAAAAAATACACACGCACAGATTCCTCCTCCCCACTTCTGCATCTTTTGTCTCTTATCCTCCACTGCCTCCAAATCACAAGGAAGGCTCCATTACAATGGCTGCTAAACCATCCAGACAGTGGCACACAAAAATAAGAGCTGACCTTGCCCCAAAGGAGATTTAAAGTGCAAAGAGAAAATGAGCAGAAGTGTGAGTCCACGAATGTGCTGCATCAGAAGAAGATTCTGGTGGACAACTTCACTGTGAATTACAGGTTATTAAATGGGAAGCACTGGGGATTGCTGTGTGCAAGGGGCCAGAAGGCAGCAGTGTGGGGCAGAAGATGCCAGTGGGACGGGCAGCCTTTCCTCCTGCTCATTCCAGGAGTGCTTCAAAACACGTTCCCAAGCCTAAGTGAAAGCTTGAAAAGCAGACTGTGTGTTTGCAGGTCGCTCTTGAGAAATGATTACCTTGTCAGAGAGTCAGAAAATCCTCTCACCCTGGGCATCAGGAGTTACAGTTATTATTGAACCTGTCTATCAGTTTGGATGGATGGAAAGCAGTTGTCCCATTATTCCATGATTGCACATCTATTCTGTTTGTGAGGGCTCTGCTCTATTTACATTATAATGAAATAAAACAATACATCCAACCTGCCTGCAAGGCACTGGCTGCAGCTTTCTCAGCAGGGCTGGGTTACTGCAGGCTTTGACTGAGCCTCCAGCATTTGGTTTTGATAAGCACATAAAAAGCTTTTCCAAACTACACAAATTTGCTGTGCAAACAAGTTTGATGCTTTCATTTGGGCAAGAAATACACGAAGAATGACCCTTCTCTTGGAGCTTCAGCCTTTTTGCTTCCCAACAAACCCAGGAACTCCAAAGAAGATTAAAAAAAAAAAAAGAATTATTATTGCAACTGAAAGTTCTTTAGAGATCACGGGTAGATCTCTTTAATGCATTTTCTTATCTCATCTCTACTAATTAATTTCTTCTCTTAGATAAAAAACTCATGGGCATGCCTCACTCCTTGGCTAAGGCTATTTTAAGTTATCTATAAAGATTAATGTAGCATTTTTTGAATGGTCGGGACTAAGTCTAACAGTGGCTCTTTTGAAATCCAGCACGAAAATTCCTTCCAACAGCACCTAACAACTGGCCTTCAAAAACCTCACGTGAGATTACAACCCCTCGCTTTGAATTTCCAACAGAAGAGAGAACATTGCGAAATATCTGATCAGGAAGAAAATACTTGGCAGTTATTATCCTGCCCACCACTCGTGCAGAGCCAGTTTGTTTTCTGAGTGAGGCTGCTGGAAAGGAGGGATTGCTGCTGCTGCTGCTGCCCAGTGGAGCACAGTTTGTGCTGGATGCAGGCTGTGCTCTGGCAGCGCTGCGGGTTTTGGCAGGGGCTGCGCTGGGCACTGCTGCAGGAACACCACGCAGACCCGTGCTGTTGCCATGACAATTGCTCCAGTTATCTCCAATTGTATCTCTCTGAACTCGCATTACTGAAAGGAGTGAGAAGAAAGGGTCCTTCGGGCTCTGTGAGGGTCCTTGTCCACGAGGGCTCCCATGGAATTCACTTTTCCGCAAGGCGAGTGAGGGCTCCCATGAACCCGGGGCCACTCGGGATGCACGGGGTTCTACAAGGTGCCCTGACCCCACAGCCACTCCGGGGCACAGGCAGGTCTAGCAGACAATTATTCCCTCCCAAAGCAGTTTGTGCAGACACTCCCTGAGACACTGCAGCAGCCAGAGACAGCGGAGCTCTTCCTGAGAGGCACCACAGACATCCTCCATCCTCCCTCCCAGCTCGGTGCTTTGATAAACACTCCTGACATTCAAAGCAGCAAAAGAGGAGCCATATGAAAGGCTCCTTTGGGAAGCCACCTTCTAACCCCAGTTTTCTGTGTCCTAGAAAAGATATTGTTTAGGGCACAGCTGGCTGAGCCTCATCCGTACGTGCAGATGTCCAGCATCTCTGGCACCCCCACTGCACCCTGGAGACATCCGTGCCCTCATCTGACCTGGGGTGGGCACCCCAACAAAGAGAACCCTCACAGTGATGCCTTAGGTTTTAACTTTTATATTTTCAAATTCTGTACTGCTCAGAGTGTAACTCTGAAGTTCCTTGGAGCCTGTAATTCCTGCTCTCTCGTACTGGGCAGACAGAACAAAGCCTCTCCAGGCTTTGCCTTCAAGGACAGCCAGGCTGTTTTTAGGCCCAAAATGTGTAAACTAAAGATTCTAAGGGGGGCAAGCTGAGGGGAATTACATCGTTAAACTGGGGCTTTAATTGGAGAATTAACCCTGATATGCAAATGGTCCAAACCTATAAAAGTGTGAAGAACTCGTGACCTGGGGTCCATCTTGGGGTCCATTTTTTGGAAGCAGCCTCTGGCTCCCCCAGGGTGTACCTTGAAGGCCCTTCAAATAAATACCTGTCTTTATTCCCTTACTCTTGTCTAGTCTCTGTTTCTGGGTGGCTGGAGGAGGCATCAACAGGGCAAGGACAGCAGGCAAAGAGACGTTATTTGGGAAATCAGATGAGAAAGCAGGGAGGGAAAGGATCTTTAAAGCAGCAGGTAAAGGCTCAGCTCTAAGTCCTGACACAGTTATTGACACCACACACACATTCCCACGTGTGACTGGGAGCAGACAGATGCTCACCATAAGAATGATTCACGCTGGAAGCTCCAAGGGCTGCACCAGTCATTTGCCAGCAGCCTAAAAGGCTGCACTGAAATTTGCACAATGCTGCAAAGAAAAGGCCAGAATCATGGACTTGGTGAGGATGGAAGACTTTTAACCAAGGTCGTTGAGTCCAACCATTCACCCAGCACTGCCAAGTCCACACCAAACCACATCCCCAAGCACCACATCCACTTGTCTTTCAGATACCTTCCCTGGGCATCCTGTTCCACTGCCTGCCAACCCTTTCAGTGGTGAATTTTTTCCTCATATCCAATCTAAACCTCCCATGGTGCAATTTGAGGCATCTCCTGTTGCCCTACCTGAGCACCCAACTGGCTCATGTTCAGCCAGCTGCCAACCAACACCCCCAGGCCCTTTTTCCAATTTTCCCTTGGATTATGGAGGCTTCATTCTGCTCAAGTGAGGGCATTTAGTACCTCAGCCTTTTCCTCATCGTTTGTCATGATGTTTCACGCCACATCCAATGAAGAATGGAGATTCTGCTGAGCTCTCCTTTGGTCCATAGATCTATATATAATGCCTGCTCATATGTGAATTTCTTGTAAATGAATGGAAATTGTTTCTGTTTCAGAGTTTAATGGTGTAAGACATCCATTGCTGGTGTCTTCCTCCCAGAGTATCTCCACAGTTTGTACAGCTCAGTCCCTGCAGACACAGATGTGACCTCCTGAAGACGAGTACAACTTCCCAAGCACCTCCAGCAGTGGCATGTGCCATCTCAGCTCTGCTCCTGCCTCGATTACCAGTCAAAAGGATAAACAACTGGCACGAAAAAATCCTGACCCACAAGCACTAAACCTCTGAATCCTTGTGAGAATCGCGCTCTCTGCTCGGGCTGCAAGGTTTTGAGGTCAGCAGGCACCACTGCCACTCTGCTGAGCTCTGCAAACCACTCTGACCCAAAACTGCCAGGGCAGGATGACCCAGATTCTGAAATAATTAATAACATCTACCCTGCTCATAACATGTGACTACTGTTGTCTGCTCCCATGCTGGGCACAGACTGGCTGTGCTCTGGTACAGGCAGACACACTCCACGTGGCTCACGCTTTTCCAAGCCTGACTCATGTTGTACATACACACTTCCCTTTTACTTTTCAATCACCAGAGAATTCACTTCACCGACATCCCTTGGCAGCATATGGTGCTACCAGACAGAGGAGGGATCTGCAGCGGCTTTGTTACTTTCCTCCACATCCTAATGATAGGAAACACAGCCTGGTAACATCACCACTGTCTCTGTGTGCACTCAGTGACACCCAGACAGTGCTAAAAACCAGCCACAACAACCCCAACCCAAGAGAACGTGAGCACATGCGGCGAGAGGGAAGGAACCACTGTGACACGGCCTGAAACACAAGCACAACATCTGGAAGCACTCCTCCCGAGCCTGCCTCTTCATCAGACAGATGGCTGCAGAGCCGTAAGCCCGCAGGCCTCTCCAAAGGTTCAAGGCCAAGAGGATAAAGTGCTACATCACAGCAGTTTTCCATTATGTCAGTTTTTCTCCGTCTCTCTGTTCTCCCACGCTCGGTTTCTCTGCCCGGCTGACAGAAATCCAAAGCGCTGGGTGACTCTGCTCCTCCACAGACAAAGTGCCACGTCCAGGGGCAGAAATGTCAGCCCGAGGGCAGACTGAGGGCAGCTTGTTTTGGGTTTGCAGGAGCAAGAGGAGCTAGGCCTGGATCAGACTCAGTTCTGAGTTCCTGACACTGCAGTTACAGGATGCTCTGGTGCTTTGGCAGAGAAGCCAGCTTAAGGAATTCCTCTTTCCCTCCTTGTTCCTACCCTTCACCTTTCTCATCCCCACAGCTGACAGCAAGCCAGCACGTGGAGGTTCGCTATCTTAAAAAAAACCCCAAACAAACGACAGAAATAGCCCTTGCTCTGCCATGGAACAGCTCTCCTCCCCTGTGGTGGCAAATCCAGAATAAACGACACAGCAAACAGGAGCCCTTCCACTGGGGCTGTTCTGTGGTACCTCAGAAACCAACCACACGAGGCTGGAACCAAGCAGAGGCAATACGAGATATGGAACTGGCTCCGGTAGTAACCAAAAATATCCTTTTGTCTACCCCAAGAACACACATCAAACCCTCCACAAGCAGAAACAACAAAGGAAAACAAGGAACCAAGGAGTTGTCTAAGCCTTGTTTTCACTAATCAACACTGTTGTTATCCTCATCAATAGCTACTTGAATCTCAGCAGAAATTGCGTTATGAGGCACACAAACATTGCTGATTTCAAGCTGTTTGCAGTTACTTGCTGTAGTTGCAAAGCCTTTCTGAATAAATCTGAGCTAAGCTCTGGCTCCTGGCTTTAGCACCACAAAGTATCTCTTAAAAAAGTAAAGAAGCATGACCCAAATTCTCAAAAGGTAATGGTAAACAATTACTGATGTGATGTATCTAAAATATCTCGTGTTCTATTATTTATACAATGTGAAAGGTGTATTAGCTGCTGTTGCATTCAGACTCAAACTGCTTCTTTCAAAGTGCTTACAATGTAATTATATCTATACACTAATGACAGAGAAACGTGCAAGAAAGGAAGAGCTGGAAACAAAAATGAGTATTTTTATTGAGTCTGGGCACTTGTCTCTAGGGGTATGAAGGGGAAAGAGTGCAATGGTTCTCCATGGTGCAGCAGGGGGATTTCTGAGCAGACACGCTGGAAAACTCCTTCCAATACATAAATTAACCACCATATTTCTGAGCTGGCTGAGTTTGCTGCAGGGAGGATGAGCCAGTGCTGGAACTCCAGAACTGCACCTCACACCCACACTGACCTCAGTACAGAAGTGCACATCCCCTCCAGGAGCTGCACTGCTGAAGCAGCCTGGAAGAGCTGGTGGCAGCTCAGAGAGATCCCATTAGGGACTTGCAATTCTCCACCAAATTAAATTAGCTTAATAGAGCATTTGTGCTCTGTGCAGAGGGCTCCAAGTGACACTCAGAAACTCAGTAATGCCCACTACATCACTGAGATTCCCCCTGGGATCTCAGTACACTCTCACTCAGGTGTCCCTGCCCAGCTCTTCCCTGTACACAAACATTTCACTAAAACCAAGGCTCATCACGCTTCCAGAAGACAGCAACTATTTACATACACAAATGAGAGAGGCATTAATTAAAACATTGAGTTTTATTTGCATAATTAGTGCCAAAAATATTTTTATGGGTTAATTAGACTTCATGCAAATTGGATTGAGGAGATTTAATTTGGGGTTTGATAACCTGACTATTATAGTTCTGCAGTTGAAAATCTGCTCAGAGCTACGTGCTGTTCTAAAGCTGTATCCTCCCTTTCAAACTGGTTTAGTTTTTACTCCTGGCAGCCTCAAATGATATATTTTTCCTTTCCCTTTACCAGTCCCAAGGTGGGCTGACCCTGGTTGGATGCCAGGTGCCCACTAAAGCAGCTCCATCTTTCCCTTCCTCAGCTGGACAGGGAGAAATAACAAAATGAAAGGCCCAGGGTCGAGATAAAGACAGGGAGAGATCAGTCACCAAGAGGAAATACATTGAATCAGACAATCAGCTTGTCACGAGCTGCTCATGGCCAGAGGAATTTCTACACTTTACACATGTCCAGTGTTTGGAAACAGAACACAAAAGCTAAAATCAGCTCAGGTTCTCTGTGCCTGAAGGAGTGGTGCAAAGCAATAACCAAGCCAGCCCCCACCAAACATTTCATGGTGCTCTCCAGTGAGCCCAGGTTTGTGGCTAACAATAACCACAGAGCTGGGGAGGCACTGTTTGGATCTGTACAGTGGGGAATTCTCTGCATGGACTAACGTGAGAATTCACTGAGGTGACGCCTGGGAAGAGCAAAACCATTTCCACTGAAAATAAACAACTTTACTGCGTGCCGTGGAAGACAGTCCCACTTGTGGAGAAAGCCCTGCTTTTGTGCTGTGGAACAGCCAGACCAAGTCCCTAAAAACACGGCAAACAGGGAGGCAGGCACCAGCAGCCCAGTTCAGCCCAGTGCTCCCCGCAGGGCTTTGCCTCAGACAGTCACCAGCAGGCCAAAGGAACCTCCAGTTCTGGCAGAAGCAACTGTTTGACAAAGTGGATTCTTCTGTATTACACAGAAGCCACTGGGAGGTTTGAATTACCCTGTACACTGGCTCACTGTGGAAGAATTCCCTGCTTGCCTGCTGAACCAGCCACAGAGGCTGTGATACATTCAGAGAAACAAGGTCAAAACCATCAAGCCAAAAAATTAAAGGTTCAGTAAAACCCTTTGAAATTAAGACTATTCATATTCCTGCCAAAATGACCCCCCACCCCCAATGCAGGTATGTTCTATTAATTTGTTTCATTTGAACTGATGAATTTTATTACCCGTTGTAGATCAGCAGATGGTACCACAGCTAACGTGAGCGGCTCCAGATTTCCAGGCTACAGCTTTAATAGCTCTGAGCAGTGGTAATATGAGCCTTAAGCCTTTCAAGCACTGAATGGCATCATGGACACAAATGAGTTTAATGTGCTGAGAAGATGAGGTTTCATACCTGTTCCTTGAACTTGGGGCTATCCTCTGACAAATAACTGTAGTGGTCGAGTGCTTCCCGCCATTGCCCACCTCTTGTTTCACGTCCCACTGCCGGGGGTCACTCGTCTGTGCACCGAGAATGTTCACACCTTTCTTCACCTTTGCCCTGTTGGAGACAGCAATTGTAAAAGGTTTACAAGACTCATTCAGGACTGGGATCTTTGAATGCAGCTCAGGCACGGGAATCTCAGGAGATGAGTTTTAAGGTAGGCATGAGATGCACTTCTAATCCATCAGTAAATAAGAGAGTGATACCATGAATGCACAACTATGGCAACACCACATTTTCTGAACAGGGCCTTCTGTTCTGCCAACAGCAGGCCGGAGTCAGGATTCCAACTGAACCTGTAGGAAAACCTGCACTCAAGGTTCTTTTCTCTGTTGAGGCAATATTTTTTTCCAAAGAGAAGCTTGTCCCGACACAGAAGACTGTGGAATGTTTATCTGTATCAAGACAAAGTTGTGCCTCATCATTGCACAGAGGAATGCTCCACTGGAGGATTTTTGAGAACCTGTTTTTATTCTAGATGATGTTCTTCTAGGTATCAGTGGACAGGCTGTTGCTCCTCTGCCTGACAATTTCCTCTTTACTACAGATTCCCAAGGAAATTTCTGTTTGAAATCTCCAGCCTGGAGAGAACACAGCTGTTGGTTAAGACAAGACTTTGTAACCCAGAGATGTTCTTACAGGATGCAGACTTGTGCCACTCTTAGTTGTTATTGCCCTGTGGAAAAGTCAAGTGTATCTCTCTAGTGATGCTAATAACATCAGCAACAACTGTGTGGAAGGTTAATTACAGAACACTTGCTAATTAAAGAGCATTTGTACAAAGAATTCCCAGCAAAGGAGTTATTTGGGTGCAGAATGTTTAACTGCTGATCCTCATCTCTATCACAAAGCACCAGGAATGGGGGAAGAGAGAGAGTTATGCAGCTTTTCTCCTCTGAAGACAGCGAGGGACGAAAGGATGATGAGTGTGAGGGGAGGAGGATGCACTCAGGAGTTCCCAGGCCTGTGAGGCCTCACCCTCAGATGAAGAAGAGAAAAAAGGGCTGCTGGACTCCACCAGTGTGGCCACCACAGCCTCTGCCAGCAGGGACTGGCTGCACCACAGCGAAGAGGCTCAATTTAAAATCACAGTTTTCTAAAATATTTATGCAACACAAAATGTTAGTTACTGAGCAGAAATCATCATCTAGCAAGATGCTGGTATCTTCTTGACATTTATGAGGATTTGGCACCTGAGCTTCTTTAAAAAACTGGTCTTTTTGCATCTTCAGCCAATAAAACACTCAAAAGCTGTTCTTAGGAATGACTGAGTGTACCTGTCTTCTTGCAGTTTTTCAACAAAACACAATTAATTTAAGGCATTGAAAAAGAAAAGTTTTCTTTTTTTTCTTCTCAGTATAAAAGCATAAATGATTAATTCTCTCATTTGTAACCTGAAACACCATGAAGCTTTACAGAATCCTGTCTTGCTCTTGTAAAAGTAGCCTGATGAATCTCTCGTGCCTTCAGCTGAATTACTCAGAAACGAAAACAGAAAAGGCAAAGGAAGAATCAAATTTGTTCCTGACGGTTCATTAAAGCTTTAAGTCCCATTAAGTCTTCCAGTATATTACAGTTCAAAGAAATGAACGATAAATAAATGTTTCAGTATTTATAAAACACTGCTGCCAATCTCGAAGCTGTGTCAGTCCAGCAGTACGTCTGTGGGGATCTGTGCTTTAGGAGATGTCTGGATGTGTTTTAAGACACTACAATTTAGCAGCTGGAGAGAAGTAAAAACTCATTGTTTATACTTTGTTCAGCTGCTCCTTGAGACAGGCTCTGCAATGACAAAACACCACTCAAAATGCAGTTCCTGCATTTGGATTTTCAACAGAATTACAACTCTGTCAGCAGCTGCAAATTGCTCTTTCCACCATGGAGCTTGACACAGTCAATACCTGGGCTCCTGCTAATTAGGATGGACATTGTGTATGGCCAAGGTTAGTGGTCACACACACTGCCAGAGGACCAGAGACCACGGCTACAATGCCATTTTGTTAATTAACTACAGGATGGGGCATTAAGTTGAGTGGTTTTCACATATGCCATTATATAAAGCCCATTAAAAAAAAAATTCCATCCCAGGGTAAAGTAGGTTATGTTTAGTGAGAAAAATCAATGTTGTGATTGCACTTAGGACTGGAATTAGGGTATGAACACCCAGAAGATTGAACTTCCGAAATAAATATGCAGAAGCACAATTTGCAACTCTCCCTCTAAAAAGGGCATTGAGTTTTACATAACAAGGTCAATGGATGAATCAGAATTAAGTCAGACACAACTGAGCCCCACACATTTCCAAATGCAATCTGTACACATATGCTACAAATGTTTTCATGTCAATTTTTATTTACTTGGTGTTTGAGTGCTAGCAAGGAGAAGTCTATTTAATTACTTACCAAAGATTTGTTGACCTTGTTGGATGCTTGTGATTAAATATTCATTTTTTAAAATCAATAGTGCCAACTTTGTACATAAAAATTTGTAAGTTATACTACCTCAATAAACCCCAAGACCAAGGAGCTGGACTTGACAGTCTCCTGTATTTACCCTCCTAATCTCACAGTATTTACATTTACCACATCTACTTAAGGTTGGTGGGTAGGGTGACAATAAATGCAGAGGACAAACAGCTAAAGTACTCCAAGTTTCCTCAGTGTGGGGTTCCCCACTGCAACTGGGAAGTTCTTTGCTATTTCTGCTTATCCACAAGTTGTCCTCACACAGAGACTTTTCTGCACGGCTCCATGACCTGCAGGGATCCACCAGCCAGGACTTATCAGTGTGGACTTCCACCCAAAGTGGAGCCAAAATCTTCCCCTCCAACGTTATTCCAAACAATCTCCTGGGAGTGTCACAGAATTGCCCACAATTAAATATGCACAAAACCCAAGGGCAGCAGCTCCTTTATTTGAGGGTGATTGTTTGTGTGCTGGAAGTCACGCACAGCTTTTGATCTCGTGACAAAAGCAAAGCTTGAATGGAAAGATGGAACACACAGAACACCAGAGGTCAGCTCCAGCCCTCAGTGGGTAAAGGACTCCCTCCCTCTGGATGGGGTTCCAAGCTCTCTGAACACGTGGCAGCCAGAACACTGGAAGAATTTCTTGCTTGAACTTCTGAGATTACAAATTCATAGCACAGGAAATCTCTGCCTCAGCTTTGTCTCAAAATAACTGTCTCTCTTTAAATCTCTCAGATGGAGAATTAAAAGATTCTGCTGGCATGCAGAGCAAGCAGCATCTCAAAGACATTATAGAGAGTCTCCAGCAGCTTACCTAGGAATCATTACTTAATTTGTGTTGAGACCGAGTAAAAGCATTTATTTACTCACACAATCACACAGCAAATGTGCAATTTCTAAGCAAATATTTCATTTTCAACTTGAAGCTTTCAGTTATATACAAAGATTTCCATTCAGCGCCTCACCTTCCTAACATGTCAAACCTAGAAATGATGCTTCTAATTAATGCATTCTGATCAACTGCAGATGAAAATTCAACTGTTCCATTTCACTGTCCTCAAATTACAAGAAATGCCAGCAGTATTTAGATATAACACTGTACAGCTATTAAAGACAGCAACCAAAAGGCAATTGAATCAGCAACAGCCAGAGCTGAAGATGTGACTTATGATTTAAGGAGCTCAAATTACAGCTTCTTATTGAAATTTAAATTGTAATCTTGCAAAACTGCGATGGCCAAGGAAGGGTTCTGCTACCTGCAGCAGTGCTACAGAGAGGGCAGAGTGCTCTGAACAGCTCTTCCCGTGTATGATTCTGCTGATGTATGCTAATCCTAGAGAGCATCACCCCTCTTATTCCAGAGGAATTCACATTCAGAATGCAGATCCGAGTGAAGCTGCTCTGCCTGGCTGTGCTGTGTTGGAGACAAGGACGAGCAGAGAAGGCTCTGAGGCTCCGGGCAGGCTGGCAGCTCGGGAAGCTGGGCAGGTCCCTGGCTCCCCTAAGCCTGGCACTAGTGCCAGCTGGCTCTCGGGCACGCTGAGCTGGCAGCATCAGCCAGAGGATGGCTGAGGTGTGGGAAGCAGCAGTGCCAGTGCCTGGCAATGCAGAAGAGGTGGCTGGAGGGGGGAACAGGGCCACACCTGCAGCAGGTACCTCTCACCTGGGGTCAGATTCACTCCAGCAAAGGTTAACACAGCAGCTTGGACAGACAGGGCTGCTCTAAAGAATAAACAGCTAAATCAGTACTCAATTCCTATCATCAGCGAGCCTCACGGTATCTGGAATACTTTTCCAGACTAAGCCTTCTGTTTCCTGTTAGGCGGTTTGCTTTCCGTGGGTTATTCCCAGCCCTGCATCCCCTGCGCTCCCGAGAAATGCCAGGCTCTTTCTTCCCTCGTGTCCTTGCTCTGGGAGCAGCCTGGCTGCAGGGGCAGGGACCAGTCTTTGAGCAGTGTCCTCAGCTCCCATCTGCCTTTTCCTCCGCAAGGATTCCGAGCACAAACATCAGGGGCAGCTGGGAGCGGACTGTCCGAGGCTGTCCGTGCCCGCAGCAGCCGGCCGTGGGCACCGCCGCCTCCCCGGAGGATGCTCCTGCTCCATCCTCCGCGGCTCCACGCCAAATCCTCGGCTCCTCGCAGCTGTCAGCTTCGAGTTTCAACTTAACAAATGCTGACCCCTTTTGGTCAGTCTTCTCCGGAGCCTCGGTGTGTCTCCACACTTTGCTAACCCTCCCTTAGCTGCCCAGACTAATAGGAGCCCTTGACTCTGCTGGCTGTTAAGGTCACACTGTGAGAAATTCCTTTAGTGACTCTCCAGAAACCCAGGGAAGCTCTCCTGGTGGCTTGTTGCTGGACTGCACGTTACAGTAAGTCTCAAAACTTCCTGAGTTCTGCCAGAAAAATTTCAGCTTCTTCCTGCCGTGATTTACGTTCACTCCTCTCCTCCTTTGTTCCCAGAGAAAATCAGGAGATTAAAGCCAGCTGCAGGAACCCATAAAACCCAGGCAAGAGACTGACCACAGCAATTAAGCAAGATTTGTTTTGTTAAGTAAATATTTTTCCTTTCATCTTTCTGTATGAAATGAGTTGCTAGGTCTCACTGCAGCTCTGAAGGAACGGGACACACATCTGCCTGCAAAACATTGCTCATTAAAAGCTGAGAAGCCAGAAGCGGAACAGAAGATGACCTGGTTAGCTGTGTCAGCCTTTCAAAGATGATCCTTTAATTTGCAAAACACACGGACAGGGCGAGTGTGATTGAGTAGCTGTGGCTCAGCTTAGGGAATACGGGGATCAGGTATCAGCTCCAGCTTCCTGCTGGGCTCCACAAAGGATCCCTGACCCACTCCACTCCAGCAAGCAGATGTCCACCAGTGCTCTCTGTGGCCACCTCTTTCCGACAGAAATTTTCATTTACGAGCCACAAGCCCAGGAAAGCAGGAAAAGAGAAGCCTCTCTCAACTGCAGAATTTGGGTGCTAAATTGATTAGGTCATAAATTACTGCTAATAGCAGCATTTCAGGTTTGGTCCCTGCTCTCAGAAGCTGCTCCAAAGGGCCATCCATGCAAGAATTATCAGTGAAAGCAAAGACCTTGCTGTTCAGAGCATCCTCCCTCCTTCAGGCATTTTTCTCTCATGGTGTATCCAGAAAAGGCCCTCAAGAAACCACTTCTGCAGAAAAAGAGTAAACAGCCTTTAAAATGTCAAAACAGCTAAACTCCAGGTATACAGTTCTTGCTCTTCGCTCCTTACAATTTTCCTTTCACTTCCAATAGACCAGAATGTTGGTCTGTTTGAAATGACTTTGGAAAAAAATAACATGTCAAAACAAAGCAAATGGAAATATTTTACTTTGAAAATGCAGTAATAAAATCCTTAAAGAATCTCCAAACCAGAATGCTTAAGCTTCTTGAATATAGGGAGAAGCTGAGCAGATTTCACTATTTCTGAAACCTCCTCTATCAGGCAAATGGGACTAAATTCAGCTTCCCCAAAACTGTGTATTTTGGTGACTTCAATGTCCATCAATATTATACAAATTTTCCCCATTGCTGGTGAAGAGTCCTGGGATCTAAAATAGCTCAAAGGCTGATATTTTGTAGTGTTCCTTACATAACTGAAATTCCCTGAGACCCTTGGAAAATCAGCTGTCTTCTATTTCAATAGGAATAGGTGCTTCATATCCTTAGGAAGCTTTGAAGAGCTCAGCTGCAAGGCACGAGGTGGATGCTGTCAGCTGTATTTTAGACTTTTTTTCAAAAAAAAAAGAAATCCAATGTATTTTGGGATGTTCCAGTGACAGAGTTCTTTGGTTTGGGCTGATATCTGTGGTTAACTCTGTGTTAACATTACCAGTCCTCTTGAGAAGTCAGGTAAACCCATTAGGGAGCTTTAAAAGAAAAGCAAAAAGAGGTGCTTTCTGTGAAGTTTGGATAACCCTACTCAAGGCACAGTCAGTCACTGAACCTTCCTACAGACCTCATGGAAAAACTGCTTTCTCCAGCACTGAATTTTAACAGCACTTGTTAAGGGGTTAGGAAAGGTGTGTGTGTGGGGGGAAATCCAAAAAAAATATACAAATAAAAGCAGGATGGAACTGCACAACACAGAGAACCTGGATTTGTCTTCCAAGCTGCAAGGAAACCTCATCTGAATTTACAACCTGCTAACACTGTGCCTGCAGCAAAGATAAACACTGTAAACTCCTGACGTTCCCAGCAGCTGTCACTGAGCTGCTGCTGCATTTAACTCAGCTCCTCCTGCTCCCAGAGAAACCCCTCTGCAGCCCAGGGGCTCTCAGACCCCTGCTCCGGGGCAGCTTCCAGACCTGGAGCAGGCTCAGAACCCACGGGAGCTCTTGGGGTGCTGCCACAAGTTCTCCTTGCCTCTGCCTTGGCCGACTGCTTTTCTGGGGTCACTTAGGTGGCAAAAGCACTGATAATTGAGCTCAGATTATCAGAGCAGCAGTAAGGCAGGAGACAAGGTGGGCAGAGGTAGGAGAAAGTAAAATCAGGCACCAAAGAGCTCCACCTCAACACACACCTTCCTTTCTTCACTCCCCAATCCACAGCCCCAGGAATTCCTTTGGACGTAGTGGTCGTCGCCAAATCCCACAATTTTACATGAAATGTAGCAGGGTTAGATATTTATGGGGTTTTAAAGCCTCAGCTCCCAAAGCCATTGGGAATGAATTCTCACAGTTATTAAGAAACGAGGAAGAGGGAAAACTGAAAGCAGAAGAGTAAATGTTTTCAGTAACATGAATCCCTTTTTGCAACACTTGAGCCTGGCATCTCAGAACAGCAAACCCCATTCCTGTTAGGAAGGATGGAGATCCCCTCCTGATAAACACTGTCCCAGGATGGCACAGAAAGTTCTCCTCCTCAGAATTTACAATGTACACATCAATCAGCAGGTGGGAACACATAATCTGAGACAGGGGACAAGGCCAGTATGTTCAGCCTCTGTTCACTGCCCTTTCCCTGGTACTCATGGAATCAGCAAATAATCTGGGTTCTCCAGAAATGCAAGGGAATTGCAGAGAAGACCAAAGTCTTACAGTGCCTGAGAGGTGTTTGCAGCAGTGCTTTAACAGCAGCTCTGTTCTCATCCCAAGCACTTGAGATGCTTGACCTTAGCTGACACCGGGACAGTCTGAGTTTGCAGCTCTCCAATGATTCATTCACCCTTTCCGCTTCCTTAAAGGGTGAATGAGTAGCAAAGCTCTTTTTTAATTTGAAACTCAAACAAACTAATGGGTACGAGTGACAGATCCATCTCAGGGACTCTGCAAGGAATGGAAGAAGTTGATGCATAATCACATCCACATAAAATCCCTGGGAAGTCTTTGCTGTGGGATCAGTCTCTGGGTGAACACTCATTTACGAATTCATCACTTGGGGAGACACTGGAGACCCTGCTGTCTGCTTTGCTGTCACAAAGTGAGCTGGAATAAGCATCTTTCTCACACCAACACATGCCTGCTGAGAGAGGCAGAAGAGACAGAGATGGGTGTTGTGTAAACAAAAATCCCACCAGGGTGAATCCAGAGCACAGATTCAGCTGCACATGCTAAATACAAGCTCGTGGATCTATTTTACAGGACCAGAGACACTTTTTAGATAAGTAAATGCTTTGAGATTATATTTCCCTACTACATCCAGTTTCTATTATTACCAAAAAAATCTCTAAGCTGCATATTTGTGACATTCCCCCAGCTGGCAGAGCAATAGCAGTGCTGAGGAAAATACTTACTGTTTGCAGTGGTTATTAGGATTATTACTTAGACCCCAAGTGACTTTCTGAAGTAATCTTCCCATGCAGTCCCTTTGTGTTTTTAATCCCATCCTCACTCCCCCTCCAGCAGCTGCTATGAATTACAGTTTTGCCATCAGCCATGAAGCTACGAGGGTTGTGTTTCCTTTTCCCTTAGGGAAATAATTTTGCTGAGATCAGCTGCTGGACGGAGTTAGGGGCAAATGTCCTTAAAACAGTGAGAAAGAGAGGAGCCTTTCACTCAAGTAATTGTTCCAAATGTACCTATGCTGGGTTCCTGTCCAAGCAGCTAAAGAAAGCACTGATTATCAGGTGGTTCAGCCCCAGGATGCAGCTCTGGCTCGTTTGTAATCTAATTAGTGAGCCTTACACTGCCTCAAGGCTGGAGGTTTTACCACAGCCCTGGGGAGAGCTCCCAGGGGTCTGCTCCATCCAGCCAGTCGTCCCTCCTCTCCCTCCTTTGAAGGACTGAGCAGCACCAACCAGGGACAACTTTTTTGGCACAGACAAGTGAAGTTCTGAAGGCAAAACTGTGATCAGTGAAGTGCAAAGACTGCTCAGATAACTGCAGAACAAGAATTATGGCCATGCATTTCCTTCACAGCCCTTGTACCACCACTCCCATAGCTGCTACGGTTCTCACTCTGCTCATCACAATCCCTACATTTGTTCATGGTCACTTTATGGCACGTTAACCCTGCTGCTGATCCTGATTTTGTGTCAGAACCAGCACACTTTGTGCTGCAATCTGCATGCAGGAGTGTGGCAGCAATGCTACAACCATGGTCTGGGGGATGGAGCAGAGAGAACTGGCAGCTTTTATCACAGAATTGAGTCTTAATCTGGTAAATGCTGGCAGTGATCTGTACTACAGCCTCCAAACTGGGCTCTCTCATGCTTCGAGTTTATCCACCAAAAGCACAAATCCTGGTGTCCCGAGGCAGTTGCTGGTAGTTTGTGTATTTAGGCACAGATCTGAAGCCCCTGAGAGCCTTCAGTAAATCAGCAGAAATGCTCCTGCTGACCTCAGGGGCCTTGGATCAGACCCCTGCAGCCCACATGGGTTTCCAAGGGGTCACTCCTGGCCTGCCAGAGCCCATGGGCACTGCCATGGGCAGGGCACACGATGGGAGCTGCTGCGGCTCAGGAGGAGAAAACAACACTACAAAATCACGGGTGGGACGTGGCTCAGGGAGCTCAACTGCTCTGGAAAACTGCTCTCATCCTCCTGCAGCTTCTTTTGTAATTTATATATAATTTTTTTTTTAGGGAAGTGGCTGAGTAGAGAGCCAGACACGCTTTTCCAATCATATAGAAATTCTACAAAAGCTGGTGGGCTTTACCTTTACTAAGTACAGCCTATCAAAGAAAGGGCTTTTCCTAGAGAAACTCAAGAGCAAGAAAAAAAAGGAAAAGAGCATCAACCAAAATAAGCTCATCACTTGACAGTTTTTTAAACAAGGCACTGTTTGCCCTTTTGAAAAGGCTGAAAGGCTTCTCGTGGAGATGGGGCTGCCTTAGGAGTGAGGGGCAGATGTCTGCACATTGGAAACCACGAGCCTTCTGGGCCAGGTTTTACATGTTTGATTTGCCAGCCCTATTTAGATCATCAATATTATCTCAACAACCACTGCTGGACACGACCACAAGCAGCAGCTCCTGTGGGTTATGATCAGCCATTCCAACAGCACATTTTAAGGACTCTTTTTAAAATTATTTTTTTTGAGTCTGTGCTTGTACTTCAAGAGAATGGAGGACTCTTGAAGCCATAGTGAACAGTGTGAAGTCTTGAGAGGGCAACAGACTGCTGAGCTCCTTTGACATATTGCAGGAATCAGCAGGAAGATTCTGGGATGTATCAAAAGAAAACCAGCTGTCGGTGAAAGCCAGAGGCAACAGCTTGTTCCTGGATGCAGATATTAAGGTCATGATATACCTAAAACAACATAAAACACCTACAGGATAAAACAGATCAATACATTTGTAACTCTCATTGTGTTCATTGCTTCCTCTTTGTGAGGATTCCAGATCCTAAGTCACATTCCTTTCATCATCTCCTGGGGAGCCTCTTTTTTCCCCCCCTCGGTGACTCTCCCCAAAAGTCATTTCAATTCATCCAACTACAGCCAGCTACTAACTGCAGGGATGAAAATCATTTTGTTTCAGCTTGATGCAGCAGAAACTCACCAGAGCTAAATAGCAAATGACAGGGCCTAACACAAGCACCTGATTCAGGGCTGCACAGGCTCCAGCAGCAGCAATGGATTTGCTCTCTCAAAGTGCTGAAGCAGCTTCTCCCAGCACTGCCTGGATCACAGTGAGAGCATTCCCAGGGAAACACCAGGAGAACAAGAATGTGCATGGACAGGGGAGGACAGGGAGCACCCCTGCAACCATCCCCACTGCAGGTGCTGCTGCACAACCTCAGCCCTGCCCCCTGAACTCCAACCCAATGTGCAATTTCTGCTTATATCCACCTCAAGAGATGAGTCTTAGGCTGTGGAGACAAGGTTGGGAATGTCAGAAGTGTATCAGAATGGCTCAAACAGCCAAACAAAAAGATTTATGATTAGATATAGGATTATATATAGGATTATACATCCTCCTGCCACTCCCTCCTAATGCCACTTCCTCTGAGGTGCTCAGGGCTGCCCAGGCTGCTGCACACTGTGGTTTGGGCCAAAGAGAAGCTCCATTTCTCTGCTCCTCTGCAAAGAAGCAGATGAGAAACACTTGTTTTCCAGGCCCCTCTCACTGTAGCTCCAGGGCTGTCGCTGTGAGGGATGCTGTGAGGGATGCTGTGAGGGATGCTGTGAGGGATTCTGGGAGGGATGCTGGGAGGGATGCTGGGAGGGATGCTGTGAGGGATTCTGTGAGGGATTCTGTGAGGGATGCTGTGAGGGATGCTGGGAGGGATGCTGGGAGGGATGCTGGGAGGGATGCTCAGCACCGCTGCCCATCCAGCAGGGAGGGGATGAGGCTGTCATCAGCCACAGAGGGTGATGTCACAGGACCTGCACATTAAATGTGCCAGGCCATTTAATGCCTTGGCAAAGCTCTCCCCGCCTCCTAAGCCATCCACTTCCTTATTTGAAAGGTCTGAGATAAAACGACCAGGAGTTATGGGGTATACAACAACCAAGGATATAGAGGAATGACAAGTACAAAGAGAGGAATATGAATAATCTACAGAAGAGGCCATTATTCTATGTACCGAGGGAAAGTGTTTCTGCTCCTTACAAAAGGAAGGATTTATCTTCCCCTGATCAAAGGTGACAAAGCTGGAATGTTAATGCTAGAAAAACATAGGGAGGGCAGGAAGAAGGCTGCCAGCAATTTAACTTTGATTTCATCAGCTGATGGTGCAATTATACATTTATTTTTCTTGTGAGCAGCAGCCACTTTCACACTCGGAGCAAACCAGGAGGAGAGACAAATTACCGAGTCTCACAGACCTTTCTACAAAATTCCACACGCATTTCCCTCAAGCAAGACACTGATGTTCTCAATCTCGTGTCCTTCAGGGCTGACACAGCCCATGTTACTGCCATCAAAGGGGACAAGACTGGCCATCAGGTACTAAGTCTTCTCCCAGCGACAGAAGTTTCACACAGACATAATTCAGGGCCAGCTCTGAATGTGCTTTGCTGTGCTTGAAAACCAGGTCAGGCCTTTACTCCCTCAAGCTCCCCCAGAATTATAGCCCCTTCTCCCCATGGATCAGCAGGTCTGCAGCCCCTGCTCCAGCCCACACGAGCTGGGGATGCTGAGGAGCTCTCAGCAGGATCTCCTTTGTCAGAAAACATCACACAGCAGGACTGGGACATGCACCCAATGCTCTGCTTTAATGCTCACGGTGCTGAGTTTAATGCAAATGCGGCCGTGTCAGTGTGGGCACATTTTCAGCCAACACAGAGGTGATAAGGCAACCAAAATGAGATCAGAGCCTGGATAGTATCATTATTGTTAGCAGAAGCAGCAGCCTCGAGAGGAAAGCTAGGAGCTCTGCTGTGCTGTCATACTAATGCATTATTACAGAGTTTATACCCCAGAAGGGTTTGGTAAAGGGAGAAGAAAGGGAAAAACTCGCATCATAAATTGCTAGAAAAGCCCTGATTTTGTTTGGATCAAACCACTCAAAGTCCAGGTATTACCTATTTGCACATGGAGATGAAATTTTATCCCAGTTCCAGAGACCTGTTGTTTCTGTCATTGACAGGGAGAGTCACTGCTGATTTTGAACACAAAGAAGCACTAAATGGAATAAATATTAACAGCAGAACTGCACTTCATGGAACAGAGCTGCCTTGAGTTAATATGCAGAACGTGTGCCAGCCTTGCAATGACCCCATATCACTATGGTGTAATCCTGAGCCACCCACAGCCGTGTCCCAGTGCACAGGATCATCTGTGACTTCATTTTATGTCATAGGCTACAAGGACATTTTACACCTTCTTAGGAAATTTTCAGGCCACCCTTTCAGCATATAAAAAAAATAACAGAATGTGTAATTGCTGTGATTGAAAAGCAGCAGTGGAACTTGTCTGAAAAGACCTCTCAAAGTGAACACTGGATGAGGAACTTCATTTGGGTGTGACCATTTCAGACACCCAGGCCAGCTCTGACCAGATGTACCTGAGGATCCAGGGCTGGACTGAAGGACTGCCTCCATCAGCCACTCCAAATCCAGCTACTGAAGTGTGCTTTTAGTTGTCATCTAATTTGCCACTACCAACCTGCTCTCTCAATCCAATTTTACTAATTTTTAAGAACCTTTGCCCTCCCTAACCCCATTATATCAGCAATTTTCAAGAAAGATTTTACTGCAAGTGATGCAGAAAACAAACACCGCCCCTTACCACCCGCTTTTACTCCTTCTTCCCCTCTCAAAATGATAACTTTGCACATTAGCCCCTAACAACTCTTTAATACTTTGGAATATTTAACTCTTCAATAGCTTGGAATGGATTTGAAAACAGGAGCCCTCCTAGCTGCAATCTCCCAGCCTCCGTTTGCAAAGGTGGCCTTTGAAGGAGCAATGACCTATTTTTTCACTTTTTATTTCTACCTCTGCTATTCACACAGCCGAAGGGCCCGGGATGAATCCATCTCTCCCGGTGCACGTCGGATCCTCTCCTGGCTCCTGGTGGAAACAAGGAGCGTGAGCTGAGCCGAGGGCAACGGGAGGCAATAAATCCGTCACGCCAGTGGGGAGAGGGGAGATTTACTTTTTAATGACAAGGCAGAGAGTTGAGAACTGCGAGGTTATGAAATCATTACTGCGCGAGAGAGGGGTTTAAAGGAGCGAAATTGCGTTTCCACGTTCGTATTAAAACTCCTACAAGTGGAGGCGGGTGAGGGAAGAAAAGCAGAGATTGTATTTGTATTCCCCTGGCTGAGTACTCGGAGTATATTTCAATTATGAGGATTTGCCCTCTATATACATGCAAAAAAGAGGCTTCGTGGCTGCAGTAAATAACGGGAACCTTATAAAAACGTGGAGTCACCTTGCAGAGGCAGAGTGAAGCTGATCTGTGCTGCTGTGCTGCGATTTCCATACAGCAATGAAAGGGCTTTCACGGACAAGGCTGAGGCCTGCGGGCTCACAGCTGAAAAATAACACCACCTTTTCATTTGTAATCTGAACAAATTCAATGTAGGAGCTATTGATGGAAAACGAACTCAGAACCTCACATTTCTCTTTTTTTTCCAGGGTAGGGCTGCACTTTAAGTCACTGGCTTTATTAATGGAATAAGTGCATTTGTCTCTTGCAGGCCTGAAAAATAAAGCACTGAGCAGCAACATATGGAATATGCCTTAGGCAAGAGATTTTCTTCTGGTATTGCTATTTTTCTAATAAAATTGAAATCGTGGCATGAGTGCACATGTTCTTGTAAAGTGTTTCACAGGGGGTGGTCTAAAATAGATGCACCCAAAAAACCACAGACTTTTTTAAATAAAACTGCTAGTTTCAACTGTGCAAAACACAATGATCTGGGATCCCTAATCTCATGGGATGGAAGGAAATGAAAAGAAGTCCACAAGTTCTCCTCTTTTGAGTTCATCCTTGAAACGCTTGGGGAAATTTCCTCTGTAAACATAAGGGCTCAAAACATCATTTTATAACAGGAAATGGCAATCCTCCTGTCACCCCTCAGCCGCAGCAGAGGATGCTCCTATTAAAATAATGAATGAGACTGAAATTCCTGAGGAAACTGTGAGTGTTTAGAGCAACTCTGATGTTAAAAGGCAAGGCAGGTGCTGACTTACAACTCTACAAAGCGCACTGAGCTGTTTTCAGGCACGTTAAATACCTGTGAGGGGTGTCAGAATGGCTTTTGGCTGTTACTGCACAGACACAGGAGCAGACCCCAGCCTAAAAACACACATCTTACACAGCCTGTATCGATTCAAACCCTCCCTCTAGTACCTCTGAAGCCTTTGAACCTTTGCTCTAAGATTCCCCTCTGCTTCAGGCGGTTTTCTGTCTGAATTTCCCACTCAGAGGCAGTCCCCTCCCTGCCTCAGAGCCCTGTCTCAGCCTTTCAGTGGGTATTAGCCAGGAGCTCTAGGGCAGAGCAGTGAAAAGCACTCAAAGTACAAAAACCACAGAGCAGCCTCAGGCACTGAGATTACCTTTACATTTGAACATCTTTGATGCCAGGTCCTGGACAAGAAATGCAGTTGACTTATGCTCAGTAAAAATTTATGTTTCCTTCCGTGCTCATCCCCAGTATCAAGCTAAGTGTAAAACTGAACAACCTGGAAAAAAGTAATTCCATGAAAAAAGTAATTCCACTAAAAGGTCCTGACACACAAGAGGGCTTTTCCTCTGGAAAACACTCATGCAGTGGGTCTGCCTGCTTAAAATATCACCCAAACAAACAGCTGAATTTCCATTGAGTCTATTTTGATTTCAGACTCACATGTCAACAGCTCCAAAGGAAAGAGCTTTCTGGTTTGTTGTTTCACACTTACAGAGTGGCTGATTGAAAACCCAGGCACCAGGGAGAGAACTGGGGGTCTCCCAAATGCTCTGGAACAGGAATGTTTTGCAACAAACAGCCTGATGCAACACCAAACCACTCAGAACTGCAGAACACATTACTGCCTCTTCAATTAGCTCTTCTGTTACCATTTTTTGGGTTTTTTTTTTTCATTGGCTGTAAGAAAATATAGAAAAGTGATATCCTCCCCCTCTTCTACTGGTAGTATCAGATTCCTCAAGAAACACCTAACATGGAACCTATTTGCTGATTCCCACCAGGAGCTTGTGTTCATACCATTTGTGTGTGTGGGAAATGGGGCGCCTTCTGCAGAATCATTTGAATCAGCAAACACGTGAACTGCAAAGAATGAAAAAACTCTACCCTGTGAGTGTTCTGACAGCAAAAACTGTCTTGCATCAGCTCCAGATTCCACAGGTACATATCTGAAAGGACAAGTGCAGATCCTCTGAATGGGGAGCACAAATATAATTAAATAAATGGAGAAGGCAACGAGTGACAAAATTGAACAAGCCAAGGTACGATTAATGTCCTGCTCCCTTCCAGGATCTGGGTAATGAATCAGATTTTACACCTCGAGTTTTCAACAATGCCTGTACAGATAAAGCAATGGAATGTCCATTACCCTGGCGTGACCTTGGCATATTCTCATCAAATGCTTTGTGACTGTACAAAAAGCGTGGAACAAGGGGAAATCAGGAGCATGCAGCACGTCCAGAACGTCCACAGACACCTCATTTTTTTCTATTCAGCAGGAAGCAGCAATGCAAGCAGAGCTGGAGGGTGTATTAAGAGGCATTTGTGCATTTCAGCATTCCTGTCTTACCTGAAGGTGCTTGATAAATCCCATGCATATAAATAAAAAGGAGAGGGGTTGGAGTACAGGCAATTCCTGCTGCTGATGCTGACTTTTCATTGCTAAGGTTCTAATTCACATATGATCTATATTAATATTATTTATAGATGAGTATCAAAGGTGTAGCACTTGCAGGCAGGGAAAGCATCGCTGTTAATCAATGCTGACACTGTTTTGTAGAGGGCAGGGAGCTCAGAAAGGTTGACTTATCCAAGGTCACAGTGTCTAAATTGCAAATAAAGGATCAGAATGCATTACACCTGATTTCCTCTCCCCTGCCATGGCAGACACCATGAAATTTAATGTTACCAAGTGACTGCTCTGTACATTTGACTCGGGAATCTCTCCACTGACAGCAGGAAGGATCTCCTGTTATTGGATTCCCCAAGCAAAGATCAAAGAACAAGTAAAGGACAAGAGTTTAGGCAACACCAGTTCAGCCATGAAACGCCTGTGTGAGATATATTGATTAAAGTTTTCCTTCATCACACTCCACAGCCGTGTAAACAGATAAAGAATTCCAGGTCAGAGGCATTTCCCAGACCGACTGTGCAATCCCAGACACAAATAGTGAAAGCTCAGCCTTCTGATAGCTTTATCTTTCCAGAATATTTACCTGTTGTTTTTGGTTACAACTGATACTGACACGGTAATTTTCGCTCTTATTCTGCAACTTGTTCAATTTACAAAGCTGTCAGTCCTTCACGGCACCTGTGGCACCTTTTATAAGAACATTTTTTGTGTGTCAACATCAGATACTTTGTGAATATGGTCGGATGATGCGGAATTTCCAAAAAAGCTTTAGAAATCAGGCATTTCCTCTGTCCATTCCAGGATGGGATAAGCTCAATGAATGGTACAGATCTGCAGGAGAATAAACCCAACCTGTTTTGTTCCTGACAGGACTTTAACTCACCTACAGTGAAATCCACTCCCTTACACACCCCCAGGCTGAAGCCTATTCACCATTTAAGTCTTCGAAATAGGATTAGGGGATTTAAGAAGCACAGGAGCTTTGCATTTTCCATCCAGTTTCTTAATGATTTTTTGCATTAATGGCAGCGAGCACTGCAGCCAAGCAGTCAAGTTTCTCAACAGGGCTGTGTCAAGGCTTTGGAGAAGTCAGCTCCAACCACAGAAAATCAACAACCTCCCCGGTGCTGAGCAGCAAAATATTGTTTGCTTTAGTGCTGAGAGAGGGTTTGAACTCAGATGCACAGAAGTGAAAAACAAGCAATGATTTTCTCCTACCTTTTCTTTATTATAAGGGATTTTTTAGGGTGATGTTTTTTGAGTTGATACTCAAAGCCAGTCTTGAATAGCTTAGTACACACTATTCTTTCAACAGATCTGACTTAGAAGCAGTTCTTGACATTCTCAACAACCCAGGAAAAGGTTTTTAAGACAGCAAATCTAACAGCCCGCGTTAATTAGCAGCTATTTTCTCTTTTTAATAAGCAAACGCATAAGAACGAAAACTGGAAGTCACCCCATCATCACAAACCATCTGAATCTCAGACACCTGCATCACCAAAGTTTACAAACTCTTTCTTGGCACCTTCTGCAGGCCTGTAGGCAGGTTTTTATCTGAGGATCTGAACACCGTGTAGGAGCATTAGCTAATTAGATTTCTTGCAACTCCTATAATATCAGAAGCACTCAGAAGAGAGATAAAGGTAGGATTAAACCTCAGAGCCAGGTCTCATGAGACACCCACGTACCAAATGAGCTCCAGCACACGCTGCCTGCACAGCCACTGAGCTTCTCCTGTGTATCAGCTCCAGCACAGCAGCTTCTCCCAGCTCTCATACAGAGGTTTCTGTTCTGCAGTATTACATGCCCAGAGGCTCCAGCCACAATCAGAACACCAAAGAAACCAGTAGGAGGAGAAATTTCTACCTGCACATCGAGGAGATGAGTCCAAAGGACACAGGATGCTGCAACATGGCAGAGATAAAGTGCTCTGTCTCACCTGCCCAGGTGTGCAGGGGAGGTGCAGAGGGAACCCCTGCTTGCTGTGTCCTCACCTGTGAGCAGCAAAAGGTCCACAGTGCCTTAGATTTGCTACACTCACACAAATTACCCCTGGAGGTACCTCCTGACACATCTGCACTGTGCATGCACGCTGCAAAACCTGCACACACACAGTGACTGCTGCTTTGGGGGGCAGGGAGAGGAGAATGGGCACAGGCTGCTTTGGGGGGCAGGGAAAGCTCTCAGGGCACTGCCCAGGCTCCCCAGAGAATGGGCACAGGCTGCTTTGGGGAGCAGGGAAAGCTCTCAGGGCACTGCCCAGGCTCCCCAGAGAATGGGCACAGGCTGCTTTGGGGGGCAGGGAAAGCTCTCAGGGCACTGCCCAGGCTCCCCAGAGAATGGGCACAGCCCTGAGGCTGCCAGAGCTCCAGGAGCATTTGGACAGCACTCCCAGGGATGCCCAGGGTGGGGTTGTTGGGGTTTCTGTGCAGGGCCAGGGGTTGGACTGGATGATCCTTGGGGGTCCCTTCCAACCCAGGACATTCTGTGAGTTTATGAGTCTTTGAGCTCTCACCATTCATACAATTCCATCCCCTTAAAGGCTGCTTAATGCCTGGATGGGAGCAGAAAGGCAAAGCAAGCAGAAAGCAGCAGGGACATGGAAACCTCTAAAACCAGCAGCTTTCCACTGCTGACTACAAGAGATGAACTCAACATCCAATCCCTGGGTGCAATCGCAGCTTATTGTCATCATTTCACATTTTAAAACACTCAGAAACATTCTTTCGGGAATTAAAATGTTAAGTGCAAAGTGGTGTCACTAATCTGCTGCTCACTGAAGATGAGACTTCAGAAGAGGAGCAGTGAAGGGAAAGCACAGCTCGGGATGGAACCGCCCCAGTTCTCTTCTTTAACTTCATGGCAGGTTTGAGGAGAAAAAAGAACCGATGCAATATGAGCATAAGGAGGTCTAGGCTGGAAAGCAGACATATGCCTGGCTCTCATTAGAGTTCCTGAGAGATGTAAGCAAGCATCTGTCAGGAGAACCAGACCCTGTGAAAAAGTAGGGATATAAAAATCCCAGATCGCTTCAGAGAGGCAATAAAAACAATATGGAAAATTTATAACAATCCGGCGTAATTGTTCAAAGGTAACTGCTTCAAGGACTCTTAGGAGGCTTGTAAAGGTTTTTCGACTGATAAAAAAAGGAACAGCGTTTTTAAGATGGGATAATTTAAAGCACAATTCAGCACAGCTTTGCAGGAAATTAGGACAGTGATGAGAGCCTGTTGGCTGCTGACCTTCCAATGGAAATGGAAAGGGAAACCATTCTTGCTAATGAGATGTTATGATATTTATTTTTGCACAGAGCATTTTCAAACCGAAAAAACCATTCAATCCCTTTAAAATTCGAGAGATAAACACTGAAAAGTAAATTTGCAGGTCCCACACTGCCAGCTCTGAGTGCAAGAAGATACCAACTGTCTCCATCAATGACATTTTCAGAGCTCTATGAAGGAAAGGTTCAGCATCTGCAGTGATCCGAGTGCTGCAATGAAAGCAGGGTTTGGCATCTTTATAGTTCAGGGATGCTCATCTTTGATCACATAGGTAAGGGAAGGCAACTCTGGTAGCTGGAGCCAAGGACTGTGAATGATAGGAGTGCTGTTAGAGCTTAAAAGAATATATTTAATTTTTTATCAGAAGTTACTATAATGACGCCTAACAAAAATTTGGAAATCATAATTTTTTGCCGAGTCCAGCCCATTCTGAATTCTGCTATATTCTTGGAAAATGTATTGTCACCTGAAAAGCAGTTTTATGGGTCTATTTTATAGGTTATATATAAAATAATTCCTAGCTTCTGGAGATTTAAATTTAAGATATTATTTTTCCCTTGAAAGTATTAATTTTCTTCTGAATAATTTCTTAGCCTATTCAATTGCTTCCAAATTTTGCTCTGTTATTAAAAATACATCATTTAGCCTAATTTTTGCTTTAATCATAACAGAATCAGGTCAGGTGTCTATGCCTTTATTTGATAAATGCCTTGCTTCCAAATGAGAATATATAAATATCCGCAGAAACCAACATAACAACTATTTATATTGAAAAAGAAGTAGTAAATACCATGGGGTAAAATATCCCTCCCTGGGAAGGAACACTAATCCTGAAGGCATAAAACATGCAAGGGGTCTTTTGCAGCATGTTTATTTACAATAATAGAGTTGTCATGTTTATTTGTTTGTGCCTCCTTTGAATTTCCTGAAATCACTGCTGGAAAATGTTAAAGCCAAAGAGGTAATTGCAATCACCCAAGTTTGTCATCAGTGACTCCAAGAACTGGAGCACACCTGTAAATTACAGAGCTTAAATCAAGCTTGAGCCACCACGAGTGCCATAAACTCCAATTTTGCTCTTTGGCCAAGCCACCAACGATGGGGAATCAAGAGAATTCCTCTCTGCAAAACAGCCAAGGCTCTTCAGGGAGACAAAAACCTTTCATTTTCCTGCTGCAAAGGGAGACTTTTATGTGCTGGAAACATTGGGTTTTAGACAGAACTACTTAAAGTTAGAAACACAGAATGCCAGGGAGAAGACACTGAGATCATTAAATCTTTATAGGTACTTTAAATTCTATTGACAAGAAGTGACAGAGATTAAAAGAAAGGATGGGAATGTGGCAGCCAACAGCCATTGTATCATAGATGGAAGGCAGGAAAGGGTCAGAATTATTTGCAGAAGTCCCTGGTAATTCCTGGTCTGACTTAACTCGCTGATCTACTTTCTGTATTAATTGGCAAAAGAAAAGATGATGCATTAAGATAGATAGTCCTTAAGTGATCCATATTTTATTCCAGTTAGCTTTATGCTCTCTAATTGATTTTGTACATCCATACTCACATTCCCCTTCAACCTTCTCCAGGTCCCCTTTCTAATTAATTACCATTCTTTCCCCAGCAGCACAGAACAATACAAGGTCAGGGACCCTCGTCCTGTCCCCTCCTCACAGCAGGGTCACAGTGAGCTCACAGCAGGCTGCTCAGGGCTCCTGGATGCTGAAATCCTCCAAGGACATCAATTCTACAGCCTGTCTGGGCTTCCTGTCCCATCTTTCCTCTTCTCCAGGCCACAGGAAAAGAACTTTTACCACGTTTTCTTACCTCTCCCAGTTTTTTGCTTTATTTCCTACAGTGAGTATGAAGACACAGCAATGCAGGCGAATCAGGAAAACCCAGGGACACCACACAAGGAAATCCTGATGGGGACTCTCAGCCCCCCAACACATCCAGAACACAGCAGCATTTCTATTTGAAACACACTGGTTTAACAAACTTGAAAACCTCCAGAAGCAGCACTGTAGATAAATAAGCTCCCTGCCTGCACACAAAGCATCTGATCATGGACTGTGTTTGAAAAGTGAGTCCTAAGGTTGAGATCAGCTTTTTGACTCCCTAGATGAATCACTGTGGTGTCCATTTCTGAAATGAAATCAACCAGTAGCACATCAGTGCTGTCTCCCAAACATGAACTGAAATATTTGAGTATCCCTGGGAAGGCAATTTCTTCTTGACTCAACACTTGGCCATCTAACCTTGAAATGCTAGATGTTGTAAATATGATATAGTGCTGCTATAAAAGTGGAGGAAAGTGTCCGAAACTCAAAATGAGAAGGCACTGGGAGGAGGATTTCCCCCCACCTGATTGCTAGATCATTCTGATACTTAAAAATAAAATCCCAAAGCCTGATCTTGCACTACAGAAGTAGTCATTTGTCCCTATGGAAGTTGCCCAGGTTGATAGATAATGCTATTCTCCCAGTCACAGCACATTTCACATCCCTTTTGCCTGGGTGTGAGAGTATAAATGGAACCTGGCTGTGATCAGCAGCCATCCAGCAGAGTGTGGGAGCCTTGGGAGCAGCAGAGGTGTTTTACAAAGCACAAGAGCCTCTGGATGCATCTGAGACAAGCAGAAATTCATCAGTTTGGGGTTCTTCTTTCACATTTTGCATCAACGGGATATTGTAGCACAATGGACAGCCCCAGAGCTGATCCTGCTCACAGCTCCCTCTCAGAACTGAGAAATTGGTGCAGCTCCTGCACTGAGCTGAGGGCTCAGTGCTTCAACAAGATGTGTATGAAAGCAGAAAACAGACAGTGGTGCTGGCCTTGTTGGACTCCTGACATTTCCAGTCTTTGAGGCAGAAACAGCCACATTTCTGTAAATGTAGGGTGTTGATTTTCTGTGTCTTTAAAGAGCATCTTCAAAAGAAATCATGGTTAGGACTTTTTCCCTCAAAGCCTGCATAAAACCCTTAAAGTAAGTCCTTAAAAGTATCCTGTCAATCATTCTGCATCCCCCTGACTAAACATTAGCATTACATCCATGAAGAGAGTTTGGTCTCACGTTACAGAAACAGATTTTCATGGGTTTTTTGTTTTTTAACATTAGTGATGAAGGAGTTTGTACTGAGCTATTACCTAGTACTCCTGATGTCCTCAGAGTGTCAGAATTCTCAAGGTAAAGTCCTTTATAGATGTAAAATTCCATCTTCCCAGCAGCATTTTCTAAGAAACTACCAGACATCCTGTTGAAGTGCCAGCTCACTGAACATACAGACACTCTAAAACAAATGATGGTTTCACTGGCCCAATCCTGGGCAACTCCTGCTCTGATTCTGGAGATTCCTTCCTCATGCATTCGCTTGTGACTCCCCTTCACCTGTCTGCAGACTGCTAATGAGCAATCCACACTCACTGCTGGGAGATGGTCCAAGGAGACCCAAACCAGCACCACAGGGAGCAGCTGTGCTGCTGCTTGGGCCCTCTGGAACCCCAATTCCAGCCTCCACCACAAGCCCCTGAGAGCCCACACCGTGCTCACAGGGGAACTGGGGCTGCTTTAGGGATTACCAGCCCCAGGTGTTCCTCACCCCTCCTCCTGTAGGATCTCGAGGAAACCTCAGTGACCAGGTGCTCCTAAAACAAGCCCCAGGACTGACTCTCTTCTCAAACTGAACCCACCAATGAAGGACATAAAAAGCCATTAAGTGACCTTCAGATAAAACCTCAGTTAAGGTGAGAGAACTGAAGAAAAATGGGCGTAATTGGAGCATCCATTTAGATGCTGCTAAAAAGCTGTATTTGTTTGGCAATTTGGGGCAGCAGCTGGAGAGGCCATTTGAGAGACACAATATTCTGCAGCACAGTAAGGGCTGATGAGGCATTCTCCTACCTGAGCATAAAAATAAGCACAGCACGGGGAATACCAGGAAAAGGGTGAATACAGTAATCCCCTCACCTCCTCAGGAGTGCAGGAAACCTCCTGGAAAAAACTTTCTATTAAAAAAACCCATGAATTACTCTCAGTGGTGCTTTATTTGCAGTTGGAGCAGCTGTTCCTCAGGGCCAGGACTGCTGCTTCGACAATAACTTAGATTTTGTCATTTCTGTAGTAAGCCAGAAGATTATGGACAGCATTGCTGAGTCACAGTGATCAGTATTTAGCAGTGTCCTGTGTCTCCCTCAATACACAGGAAATGCTGTATAAATAGACCAGAACACCAACTGGAATTTTAAAAATCCATTTCTCAACCTTGTTGTCGTTGAGCAGACAGTGCTTGAGCATGTAAAATACCTCGAGTCAAAAGAAAACCCAAACACACTGTTAAAGAAATTATCCTCAAAACGATGTCATGATTGCAGGGGGTCTGAGTGGGAATCAGATGCAGGTAGAGCAGAGCTGCAGGAGTGAAATAAATACCACACACTGCCCTGGAAGGAGACTTTGCTGTTTCTAATGTCAACAGAATTGCCAAGGTTTCCTCCTGCTGAGGAAACCCAAAGATTCAGAACCACAGAGCCTTAATGAGATTCAAATGCTCTTGAATTTGCTTAATATAATGTATATATTCTTAATATAATGTATATATTCTTAATAGATATATAATATATTCTCCTGCTCAGTCGCCAAGGGCTGTCTCTTTCTTCCCTCCCTGCTCTGCCATCACAAACAGCCGAATGCTGGAAGCAAAGAGAGGAAACCAGCACAGAAACCTGCCCTGAGTTTTTAGAATATGGTTTTATAGCCAGAGAGATCCACCAAAGCCCAGCTTTAAAAGAGTCCTTGGGGAACACTGCAGGCAATCTGAATTTGCACAACTGCACTTTCAGTTAACCTCATTAATATGGAATTATCTTGGTGGAAACACTAGAGGCTCATACAGAAATCTATGGAATTTCAGAAAAAAAATCCATTCTGCTTCCAACTGAAGATTCTCTCCACAGAGAGCAGAGATAAATGTAGATGAACCAGGACAAAAAAAAAAAAGGAAACTTTCAACTACTCTACTCCAAATGCAGGAACACAACTCACTTTTATTGTCAAAACTACTTTGGTTTCTAAGCTTCTTCCACTTCTCAGTCTTCAGCTCTGCTCTTGCTCATCACCCAGCACACCTGGCTCTCTAATCTCTTACAGAAATTTCACTGCTCCCTGGCACAGCAGAACCACTACAGACTATTGCACAAACTCAGGATAATCCTCAGCTTCCAAACAAACTGCTATTATATAAATATATAATAAACTTTGCTACAATAAGCAGAATTTTCAAAATGTATTGCAATAGGAGAGGTCACACGATTGGTTTATTCCCAAATGTTTTTATTCAACTCTCCTTAATTTTTTTTTTCTGTTCTTTTCTTTTTATACTGATGCAGAAACACAGACGTGTCGGGCATAAAATGAGTGAACTCCTCCCTGCAGCACAAGAACTGTTTGACTGAAGATGAGCTGGTTAATTGTACGAGAGTCTTGAACCAGACAGAGCCACGAGTCAATGCTCAGACACCTCCAAAAAATGGGAAGATAATCAAAGGAACCTGTGGGTCACTCCCAGAGCAAGATAAGCCATTTATTACAACACCAGCTTGCTGCAGTTTGCTTGTTGGGAAATCAAAGCATGCTGGGAATCACAGGCTGCTTAAAAAAGGAGCAGAGAAATCCCTTCTAAAACACTCTGCCCCTTGACCAGGTGTCCTCACAAGCCATGGATTTTGTGCTGTCCATTCCAGAGGTGAGGAACAGATAGAAAGCTTAGTGGGAAATGGTTTAGAGAATAGAATAGCCAGTGAGTCAGGGCACAAGAGGCAGCAGGAAAACCAACATGAATGTAAGAAAGGCAATTTTACTGCCACGGTGTCAAATCCAGGAAGAGCAACTGCAATCTCTGATCCTCAGCCTAATTCCAAAGCAGCAACAACAGATCAGCCATAACAGTGACTTTATATGGCCCTTATCACCACACTTATCAATAGATCCAGTCTCATTAAATAGTTTAGTGCTGTCCCATTCACAGAGAAACCCATGATGAATGAAGGGCCTCGAGATTCGTTCACCACCACACGGAATTCAGCAGCAAGACGGAAAAATAAGAGGAACTCCCAAATTTCAGGCAGGTGCAGGTGACTCCCTCCTCTCCTCTCTGAGTGCAGAGGAGAGAAGAGAGGGACTGCACCCCCTGCACAGGGCAGGGAGCTCTGCCAGCCCTGCTGCTGGGTATTTCCCACAGGAGGCAGTGGGAAATTTAAACTGCAGGAAATGCAGAGAAATTTAAACTGCAGGAAAAGCAGTTTAAATTTCACAGGTTTAATCCAGCTACATCTGTTCATAGCTTTTGATCAGTTCTAAGTGGACAGAAATCCAATGTGGAGAGCAAGAAACTTGGTGTATTTTCAGGTTTTTGCTTGTTTATGAGTGGGTTTAGAATTTGGCCTGAAACTTCTGGCTTTCAAAGGAGAGGTCCCAACTGAGAGGAGCTGAGGTTCCTTCCAAGCCAAACCATCCTGTGATTGTGTGATTTAATCTCTCGAGCTGTGCTCCAGTGCTGAGATCCATAAACAGGCAGAAGTGACTGTGTGCTGCTCCATCCAGCCCTTGAATGGGAATTTTTAATACTGAATCCAGAATTAAAGCGAAACTGCTTAACCTCTGTATTTTACTACCTGACCTTCAAAGCTGATAAAAGCATATTTTTTTCCCTTGAAAAGGAATAAAGCCATTAGGGAGCCAGGAAATGCTTTATCTCCATCTCAGGACTCTCATCCAAAAGCCTGCATTACGTTTTTCCTTCTCCTTTGTGCCAATTTGGTAATGTGATTAAGGGATGGCATCACTGGCTCAAGTGTGGCCACAACATAAAACAGCAGAGACTCCTCCTGCCTTCCAAAAGAAGAAAATCCACATGTAAGATATATAAATAAGATGACACTGGCCTGAAGACTCAAAGAGAAATTTTGCAGAGATTTTGCCAGCATGATTTTGTTGAAGTAACAGCAGTTGGATTTCTTCCACGCATAAGGATCAAGAAAATTCTCTCACAGACTGATGGCATGGTACCACCTTCACACAAAACTCACACACAGAAGCAGGGCAAAGAACCCCACCACTGCTGGGAACAATGTTTTATCTACCACTTTTTGCATTTGTCTGCTGAACATCTTAAATCTCTGACACCTGCAGAAGGTTTGGGGGCAATGAATCACATAGCATTTCTGCAGCCTGCCTCCATCTGAATGAGCCAGCATCATTAATTTGAGAGATTCTTTGTTTTTCTAGAAAGAGAATGTTTGAACCACAATATACACCTTCCAGCTACTGAGATTTCTACTTAATACTGCTTCACTCCAGGATTTTGGAGATTTAGTGCCACCACCTAAGAAAAGAAATTGGTTTGCTGTTTTCCTGGGAGAGGTTACAAATACAGAGGTTTTGCCACTTGACTTTCTCCACCTCTTCTACGTTTAGATTATCTGTGCTGAGATGCTGAGTGCTCTCTGCAGCTGCAGAACGGGCCCCAGATGCACAGAAAGCTCCTCTCTGTCCAGCAGTGCTGTGTCACAGCACGGGGCAAGGCATGGGGAGCTATTCCTGGGTCCAGGACCAACTTCTTGGGTGACACTGGACAAGGCCTCTTAACCTCTCTGTTCTTCATCCTTCTTCTCCAAAATGCTGATAATATAAACCTCCTTGACTACAGAGAACTTGGAAATCAAAGGAGGACATTTCAAAAGAAATTCCATTTAATTCTCTACCAAAACACACTCTTCTGTGATGAAAGAAAATCCTGCTTCCCATATCTCTGTCTCCATCCAGCACTGAGATACTGGGGGTTTTCCATGAAATAACACTTCAAACCCCCTGAAACCTGCCCCAGCACAGGGGATGGTCACTGCCCTGGGCCTGCTGGCCACACCATGGCTGGTACAAGCCCAGGTGCCAGTGACCATCTGGGCACTCTGCTGCCCAGTGACTCCATCTGCCCATCACCCCTGGAGAGCTGCCCTCACCCTCAGTCCAGTTCCATGTTAAACCTGAAAAGGAGCAGACTTGGCTGGCTCTCACAACAATTTTGGAAACCTCGTCTCTCCCATCCAAGGCCAGTTGGTTTCCACTGCACTCAGAAGCTGTTTGCAACGAGAAGTGACTTGGAGAAAGCCTCAGCACGTGAGACATGGGATCAGCAGGAACACAACTGCAGAGACGCTGCTTGCCCCAGGAGGATGCTTTAAATCATGAAAAGAACTCACAGCATTTTTAAAGGATATTAAAAAGTAAAAGCTCGGAAATAGAACTTTGTGAGTAATTGATTTGGGGGTTGCTGGTCAGACTAAACCACCAACAGAGGGAAAATTATTACTGTCAACATAAAATGGTTTTGGGGGTTGCTGTTTACCAGAAGGCAGGAAAAAATGTTACTGGATGAAATGATTCTTTTTTCATAAATGGAAAGGCTCTGTTTCATTTTCAGGTTGTTCAGCTCTTTCTTAAATTAAAATTTGACATATTAATTTCTTTGGCTGCCTCAAAGTTGTACTCTTCACTGAACACATCATTTTGCCAAGAATTTCATCCAAACTCAGCTCCTAATAATCCAGAGCTATAAACACCACAACAATGGAGATTTTTCCATTACTGGAAATTGGGAGCCATATAGCATTTCATGGAAATAGGATTGGAGGCAAGAGCAGAACTGTTTCTAGAACTGAAACTACAGAAAGAATTTTAAGATAAAAGATCTGGAGTACCCAAGACGCTGTGACATTAAAACATTACCTCTGAAAAGGAGTAAGAAAGAGTTTTTAATCCACTGTAGACACTGAGGGTTTAGATTGCACCTCACCTAAAAATCAGGCTCTATCACAAGAATTGGACATTTTTAAATGCTTGGAGGAAAAATCTCTCTCTCCTGATGCCTTCTGTACTTCCATCATACAAGGTAGAGCCCTCATTTATCTATTCAAATGGCCCAACCATACCTCATTATATTCATGAAAATCATAAGGCAGAGAGAGTTCAGACTTTTTTTTACATTTTCTCTTCTCATTTATAACTCCAGCCTCCTTTTTTTTTTTTTTCTTGCTTCTGTAGTAGACCATGAACTGTCCCAGCAGTGGTATTGCAAAATGATAAATACTTGAAGCTGGCATTATGTATCACCCTTTGTAACAAACAGAGGAGTTTTCTGTGATTGTGAAATCCAGTGCTTGCAACCGAGCAGGCACAGCCATTTGTTCAGTTCAAAGATGTTAATAGAATATTCATACCTCATATCTTTTATGTTGATGGAGTATGAACTAATCAAATTTTCATATTATCTGTGCTCTATGAAACAAAACTGGTCCTTAGACACATTAATTTCTAGCTGAGACTTTGCCAGTCTGAAACCATCAGACCCACAGGCTGAACGCTTTGGTTGCCAGGATGCTGCCATAAAATGAAGTTCTGGTTGTAGTTTTCAGCCACGTTAAAAACTGTAATATAATATATATATTATACATGTAAATGAAGCCTTTCTACTGGATTCCAAAGTCACACACGATCCTGCTCTGTCCTTCTAAAAGGCAGCACTTCTTTCATCTGAGTGTTCACACCCCTTGCAGATGGGATTTCTGCTTTGATGATTGAATTATTTTTGTTTGTATTTTGATGACATGACTAATCACAGACTGACTGTTGTAGGCTGAATGTTGGCAAAATTCAGCTCAACATTTTCTTTTGCTGGCCTATAATTAGAAGCTCTGGTGGTAACGTGCAGGTTGGTCTCTTCCACATCTGTCATTTCTGCAGTGAATTTCCACTTGCTTCCGTACTGAGGGGTTTTTGCAACATTTCAGAGCATTTTCCTACTTAAAATTTCTAAAAAGCTCTTCGAATGCTTTCTGGACAAAGTGAAAATCAGTTCTAGGCAGAGGAACAGCACTGACCATTTGGGGCAGGGTTCAAAATTCTATTGCTCACAGAAGGAAAGTAATTTTTTCAATGAGTGAGAAAAAGACAGACCTGACTTACTTTTCTACCTTCACCATCCTGGTAAAGATACAGAGGCAGGTTTGAGTTCTGAGCTTACAGAGCCATTTACTGTTGTTTCAGTAGCAATTGTGCAAGATGTACAACTCCTTCCCTTAGAGCACCTTTTGCTGAGCATGAGAGAGAAGAGCTCACAAATCACAGTAAGACCTGCCCAGATTTTTAAAGGTATTGCAACAGTTAAACATCCAGAAGATGTTTAACACAAAGATCCAGTTCTAAGAAGATACGGACACTCCTTCTATGTTGTTTATCTTATAACCTCTCTTCAGGCACCTCGAAGATGATCTTCTGAAAAACTGACCCATAGTTAGTTAATTAAAAGAATCTGCACCTAACGACCCTCCACAGAGAATGACAGAGGGAACTAACTTGCACTGTCCAGAGCAAGAACAGGAAAAAGGGTTTAAATAATGGAAAAATAAATTTTATATATATATATATATATATGGTGTGAAATCATTTATGACCTTAAAAGACTTTGCAGAATTGTCTATAAACTGCAATGTGGGAAAAAGTCAGAGATGAGGGGAGAGCTGCTCTGGTTCTAGATTCCCTTTAAGCATATCTGGTTTTAAAGAGGAGATAAACATCCCTGAGGTACCCTCTGAGAGCTGCCCTGGGTGTCCTTTGCAGTTTCTGCCACCTCGGTCACCAGGGAGGGCCCTGGTTGCCTCTGGCCCTGCGAGGTGATGCTAAAATCCACAACCCTGAGTCTCCCTCTTACCCTGCTATTCACACCACAGATTTTTAAGGATGCTTTTAGCCCTTGGGAAGAGCAGCAGGAAGGGGCCAACAGTCATTCGATGTGGTTCCTCCTGTGAGTGGCTCAGTCATTTCCCTTTTGTCCCTAGGAAGATTATTGCACAGAGGAACCGTGCGTGGGCGGCCAATTAAAATGTCAATAAAAGTAAATACATTTAAAGAGGTCATGGCCATGCATTATGCAATGAGAAAAAAAAAACAAAACAAAGGCTTATATTTGTATCATGTTAATTAAATTGACATGGTTATTGCAAATCATTTTGTTTCACCTGGAGCTGTAATTAAGTGACACCACTTAATGAGAAGGAGCCAGTGCTGATTGAACATGCTCCTGTAGTAAAGCTGCCCTGACAATGAAGGATGCTTCTGTTTACATCTCCCATCATTTCCCATTCCCAAATGCCAATGTCTTTCCAGTGAGGTAAACACCGTTTTTAAAAATAAACAATCATTTGTAATTTTGGGCAGCCTTTAGCCCAGCTTTTCACTAGCTGTTCTGAAGGAAGACAAAAACAAATAATTGAAGTAACCTACAGCATTATTTCTCCTAAAGACAGGTTTTTAAAAGTAAAACATCACAGTAATCAACACAAAAATTGAAGTTTTAATTGTCTTTCCAGCAGGATTTCTTTAACCTGGATCTACTGGGTTAAATTCTGTTCTCCTCCATGGTGATTTTAGCAGGATTATTCCACATTTAGAGCAGATTTGTACATCGGTCTGGCTGCAGAACTTCTAAAAGAAGTTGGGATAATCAGAAACTCCAAAGTATTTGCGTGAAGGGCTTATATAACAAACAGAGAGGAGACAGGGAGGCACGAACACAGCTCCATGTCACTTTTTATTTAAGCTGCAGCTGTTCACCTGAACTCAGAACACACCCTGAGCTCATGTGAAGGTGCAGCAGCAGCAGCTCCTGCTGGCACCTCCTGGCACCTGGGAACAGGAGGGATGGCAGGGAAACAACGCAGGAACCAGGCTTCAAAGGCTGGGTGCCGGCAGCAGCCACACCAACCATATGTCCTTAATCTGCACAGCCAAACTTGGCAGAGTTCTTGCAGTACGGTTCATTTTGTGGGCTCTGCAGATCCCATAAATATTTTCCTATGCAGAGCAGCCTCGCCACATTAATTATGATAGGATTGCTTTGCTCAGGCAAACGGGAGCACTGCCAACATCTCAGCATTTGGCATCTTGGTGCCTGATACTGAGAACAACTCAAATATGAGATGGAACTTTAATGCCTGCTGGATCTTTCGAGTGCACCATCAAATCTGGATCTCCAATTTATTTTTCTTTTAATGCTTTCAAACTTGAAAGTGAATTCAGTGCTTTTAGAAAAGCAGGATAAATAGAAATGCTCTGAGCCAGGAACACTGTTGGCAGGGTCTGTGAAAACTCTTTCACCCATTTCTGTGACAAATATACTATTTTTATCCTGGGCTGTCCTTAAAAAAGACCATCCTTCAGGTTTACTGTGTAACACAGTCAGAACAAGACTGGGAAGGGAGTCTGACAGATTTTAAATTATTATGGAAATTGTATTTCCTAAGTAAAATCTAGGTGTATCTGGAGAGAAGTCAGACTAGAAAAGGCTCATTACAATGTTTCACCCGCTTTATCATCACTCCTAGAGGTAGCTCAGAATCTCTTAATATCTTTGTGTTGGCAGGAATGAATTTTCTTAAATCTGTCCTCAGCTAAAAGGCCAAAACCCAATACTGACAACATGAAATTTTATGACTGTTGTGACACCAAGATGTATCTGAACTGAAGTGAATGAAGATGAGACCCAACTCTAAGGAACCCAAAGAGTGGATTCACTTCTAGGAGGAAAATCATTTATCATTATTCAGTGTAAATAAATATCTCCAGCACAGAAATACTCGAGCCATTTGGGACTCAGAGCTCACGAGATTTCTAGGTTTGTACAACCAAAGTCCAGCACTCCCCAAGTTCAATAAAGAAAACCAGGTCTGCACACAAAGATTGCCTCTGTGGCAGATAACTAAATCTTTCAGCTTGAGTTTAGCTGTGAAGAAATATTTAAAGAACATATTCCTTCTGGGTAAAGAAGCCCAGCAGCAGAAGAGATTTTTATCTCAATGTGTGTAAAACACAATCTGTGCATATTTAATGCCTTATCAGTCACCCAAAATCATGGATATAGCCCCGTAAAAATAACAAAAGACAAAATTAGACTTTAGGACACACAGCACAGCCCTGCTGCGGGTGCACACCTGGTTTAACTCGATTGAGAGTCATTTAATAGCTGCTGACAGCCAGGCACTGGTCAGAGCAGGGGGATTCAGGCAGCTCCATCACCTGGGGCAGGGCAGAGCCCCGAGAGCTGCCCCTGGCACCTCACAGCCACCCATCCCCATGGGCACTTGGTCTGCTCCCTGCACACCCTCAGCAAACTGTTCAACAGCCAACCCCTGCTCCTCCTGTGCCTCCCTGGGTTTTGGGCTAGAGACAGAAGGAAACAAAGCCAAGGCAACTCTGGCAATAGTCCCCAGGTTTGTCACTGCTATCTCTTGTTAAGAGTATTGCAACAAGCATAGAAAAGCAAGAGGAGCATCTGCACGGAGGGGAAGGCAAATGCTTTGACCCAAAAGCCCTAATCTTAGCCTAAATCCAGTTCCCATGTGCTGGACAACATGTTGAGAGTGACAGGATTCTGAGGAAGCTGGGAAGGTGTCCCTGTGATGGCAGGGGGCTTGGAGCTGGATGATCTTTAAGGTCCCCTCCAACCCAAAGCAGTCTGTGACTGCGTGATCCAAAAGGAGCCCGTTTGAACAACAGGCACCACATTTATGTACTTACATCAATCAAGAGCCTGCTCTGGTGCTGCTAAACCCCCCTCACATATAGGGATGTGTTTGTACCCCAATATAAACATTTATTTCAGCAAGCACCGAGGTAAGAAACCCCAGGAGACTGCAGCCATTCCCCTGGAGGCTCTCACTGAGCTATGAGCTCAGCCACCTTTTGCACCAAGGCTCTGAAAGGTTTCTATCAATTCTGCTGACTGCAATCCCGTGCTGACAGTCCCCATGGGTGTTTTAAATGCACTTAACTTGATTAGGTCGCACTGGATTGTTCGTTTTTTCAACCACCCCGCGTTAGGGAGAGTGGAACATGAGCCTGGCCAGCTCTCAGGAGCTCCTTTATTGATCCCCACTCTCATCCTGAAGGTGGTGAAGCTCCCACTGACATCAATGAGAGCTCTTGGCCTGTCTGACAGATGAGTGTGCCATATGTTTATTTAAAAATAAACAAAGTGAGCTGAATCAAAGAGAGTGGTGGGTGTTTGGGAGCACTATTTAGGAAAAAAAAAAAAAAAAGGGAAAAACTGCTTTATTTCAGCCCAGGGAAGGCTCTGGGACCAGAATGGTTCAGTGATTAGGGGCTGATTTGACTTCATCCTATCCCTGCTTTAAATTTCAACTCTGCTAATGGATATTTTTTGGAAAGCATCGCCTGAGAGGATTCCTGAGTTACTGGTACCCAGATGTTTTCTCTAAGAGCCAACCAGTTTTAATAACCATTTTCAGGTGGTTTCAGGCCCATTGCACCCTACAGGAAGGTTTTACAGCACAGACCATCACCAGTGTCCCTACTCCTGCACACCTTTGCTCAGACACCAGAACCCCTGACAAAGATTTCTCTTCCTCACCTTGACCCTTCTTTCTCTTTCTAAACAAGCAATAACATGATTTTTTTTATTACCAAGCCCTTTTAAAACTTCAAATACAGCCAAGAGGAGAAAACAAAAAAATAACTACAAAAGGCCAGAATTACAAGTCCCACAGCTGAAACTAATAGAGACCATATTTATGTAAGTATGTGTATTTAAGTGTTTCAGGTTTAGGATAAGATACCCTTTGCCAAAAATGTGGCAGCTATATTTGCTAGTCTCTATGGGAAATGTTATAAAGAATCAAAAGCAAACAAATTTTCCTTTCAAATAAACTTGACCCGTATGTTTCAGCCATGTGTTTCCCTTTGAATCCCTGTCCCCCTTTGATGCTGTTTCATACTTTCCCCTCTTTAAGAGCAAACACTTTGTTGTTATAGCAATTCTTTCCCACAACTCTACCATGAGGGCCTCCTTGCTTTCCACATCCAGGGCTTGAAAGTCCTCCCTCCTTGGCCACAGCTTCTCCAGGGATGCCCCAAGCCCTTGCAAGAGTCCTGCAGGCAAATTCTGGCTACTGCACTGCCATCACTGCAGCTGGGGAAAAATAATCCTGGTGGCACATACCTCGGTGCAGAGGAAAACAGATCTCACTGGTGAATGGTCTATGACCTCCTGCCCTTTTATTTCTCTCTTCTTGCACTCACTGATGCCCTTTTCCCCCCCAAGTAATTTATGTGGAATTAGCTCTTGCCTTCCTCCTCTAGCTAGGAGGAGAATATTTTAAGATATCTAAAAAAACCCCCTTGTCTCACTGCAGCTTACACACCTTTTGGGTAGTTTAGTTGTTAGTTTAGAAATGAACACCACCCAACCTAACACACTGAGCAACAACAGGGTGCCAAAGCATCACACTGGACTGCTCAGCAGGACTGAATGAGAATATAAATACATAATTCCTACTGATCTCTGGACACTGTTCTTCTGGATAACATGCAGGGAATGAAAAAATCCCAGCTGGTCTGCTTTGCAGGGTGAAACCCAGATAGCTCTCATGAGAATTTCACCTTGCAAAACAAACGAGAGAGGATTTCTCAGATCAGTTCCACGTGCCATCTAAAAGCTAAGCCTGTTTAATTTCTTGTACAGGCCGGAGGTTGCAAAAGAAACCTCTTTTATTACTCATCTTCTCACTTTCCCCTTGCCTCCTTCCATCCATCCATCTACACAAGGGAAATAAATTTCTCCCTTATTCAACCATTGCAGAGGGACTCAGCTCTGAGCTTGGGGAATGCACATCCAGAAGAAAGTCCTGGCAATGCCTTGGCCTCTCTGCATGCAGGGCAGCCAGGATGGGAACACAAACACCAGCCCTGGAAAAAATGAACACTGGCTTTTGTTAACTCTGCTAGCTCTGTCCTCTGCTTGTACAACCTTCCTCGAGGCTCAACACTTGTCAAAGTATTTTATACTTGATTCAATATATAAATAATACATTTCAATTTATATATTTCATCTCTATTATATTCATACTGTACACAGAAACAACAGTAGGCTCAATGCCCAGTGAGATACTCTTTGTCTCTAACAAATTTTCATTCAATAAGCAAAAAAACCCAGAAAACACCAGGAAAACCTTCCTGATAAATGTGCCTGTTCACAGGGCTTTCAGTAGCTGAGTTCAGAATGACAAATGAAAGCTTCAGATCCATTTTTTGTTTTCAATAAAAATCTTGTTTAACAGTGTCATGAATATTCATGTTGCTGGCATAGCTCCAGAGTAAGCAAGAAGAGCCAGCTCAGACAAGAAAACAAGAGTCCACTTGGCTCTACAAAAGGATGCACTGGGCTTTGGACACTAAAGCTCACTTAGGGACAGGTATAAATCAAACTTTGCTGAGACTGTGCTTAAATGGAAATAAACTCCCCCAGCACCAAGAGCGACCTCTTGATATGCAAAAATAACAACACTGGGCAGCAGCTCCTGACTGAGCCAGAGTCCAGGGGCAGCAGGAACAGGTCCTGCACCCCCAGCACAGCAGAGGAGAGGCAGAGGTGACCCAAAGCAGCACTTGTGGAGACCCTGGGGCTGTCACAGATGTGCTGCCTCCGAAAGGTGCTGCCTGCACACCTCCAACCCTAACCCTGTCCCTGGTGCTGAGGGCACTGGGTTGTAAATTGAGCTTTTTTGGAGGCAGTTGAGCAGTCTGTAGTCCTGGGATTTAGGTGGCCACAGGCTGGAACTGAACTAAGCTTTGTGTGACAGCAAGAGAAAAGATGACAGATCTCGTTCACTCCTTTGTCTCCTGCATGGAAAGGTGCCAACCCCTGGCAGGGGGATCACCAGATCTGCTGGGAGTAGGTGCAGTGACACAGCCCCAGGAAGCTCCTGCAGGTCAGACAGGATCAGCTCAGTGGCCAAACACTGCAGTCTCACCCAGAAGCTCTGGGATGAGCTCTTACCCCAAGCCCTGCTGCTTCAATCATTCCACAGCACCACTTGCTCTGAGGGAACACACTCCTATATGGATTTATGCAATAAACATGGAGCTCACTTCATTACAATAGAGGATAAGAGATAATTTGCTTAGGACGTTATTATTTTAGAGAAGTCAAAGTTGTTGTCACTGTTTTTATTTTCAAGCCTGACCACGTGGAAATTTTATACACAAACACTGAACTTTGATAAGATCCTGCCCCTCCTCAGCACATGTTGGGCAGATGAAATTACTGCTGTGTAATCCAGCCCCAGAGTTATCACAGCAAATGCAACTCTCACATTGGGTTTAATCAGACAAGAGAAATTATAGCTCCAATCTCCATATTCCTCTCCCCAGTGAGAATGTAAGGATTGGAAGGTGCAGATAAAGCCAAAAGCTGAGCAGGCTGCTTAAAAGTCAAGACTTAGTCAAACAGCTGGGTTCATGCAATGTAAATCTCAAGTTCTAGTGCAACCAACTTATTCACTTACATCAATTTACCTGTATCAGAATATAAAAATTAAAATGAAAATTGGAAAGTAAAAAAAGAAGTCTGACTATTAAGCACAATCAGCTTTACCCACCAGGTCAGCACCACTCATCTGGAATCTTACAAGAAACATTTCTCTAAGGGTGCTTTAAGCCTTAGAAACACACCAGAAAGATGTTAAGAAGCATAAATGGCCAGATTTTAAGAATTTTCTATAAAAATCAATCCAGATTCCAATTTTCTCCAAAATACCCATCTGAAATGAATTCCTGCACATGGCTCTTTCTGTTCTGAATGATGAAACTCTAATATAAAGCAGAGAATAGCTGGTCTTTTTAATTTTTTTTTCAAGAACATGCTCAGATTGAGTTAAACTCAATTTGTGTTTCTTATTTTTCTTTCCTTTTCATGTTTCCTGAAAAGACAAGTAAAAGGTAAAACCAGTTATCCATTAAACAAACACTTGAGTCCACTTCAGACCGGCAATTGTAAATTTCAGTACAACTGACTAATTTTCTTACGTTTGGAAAGACTCAATTACCACAGTCCTTGTGCCTTTTTTCCCCTTTCCTTTCATGTTGCTGGATCAGTTGAGTATTTGGTGAAAAGGCAAACCACAAAGCAAATGTAACCAGTCCAGGCAGCCCCTCAAGCACCATTCAAGTAATTATCAAAGTATCATTCCTTATCCTTTCAGATGTTTTTTGAGCAGAGAAGGACACGTGGATGTTTCATTTGCTTTTGCCATGAATCTGTTAAATTTCCTCCTTCAACAGCCAGGACTTAGATAAAAACACGTAGCAGGAATGAGCAGCAGTGGGACACGCAGAGGCAGATACAATTATACAACACAACAGGACAATCATTGCCTTTCTGAGCAAGCTGAGCTTCCTGGAACAAGAAGTTCTCGACCATTTCCCATTCCCTGGAATTGCTCCTGCATCCAGCTGAGATCTGGCCATGACTCACCCTCATTTAGGGATATGAGAACAAGAAGGTTGTTAGGATATGAGAACAAGAGTGGCTCTTACCTAACACATCTCCTGTACAGTGCAGGACATCCCCAAATGACACCTTCTGCTCCTGGTTCTGCTGCCATGGAAAAAGGAATATCCCCAAAGCAGAACCATCAGTAGTATTTAAAACATGGCAAAATGTAGGACTGAAATAACCCTGCAGCAGCACAAAAGCACCATCCTATGAAACAGGTGAGCACTTAGACCCCTCTCAACACCACTCACTGCAGTGCCAGTGATGCCTTAGGTTTTAACTTTGATATTTTCAAATTCTGTCCTGCTCGGAGTGTAACTCTGAAGTTCCTTGGAGCCTGTAATTCCTGCTCTCTCGTACTGGGCAGACAGAACAAAGCCTCTCCAGGCTGTGCCTTCAAGGACAACCAGGCTGTTTTTAGGCCTAAAATGTGTAAACCAAAGATTCTAGGGGGGGCAAGCTGAGGGGAATGACATCATTAAACTGGGGCTTTAATTGGAGAATTAACCCTGATATACAAATGATCCAAAGCTATAAAAGTGTGAAGAACTCGTGACCTGGGGTCCATCTTGGGGTCCATTTTTTTGGGGAAGCAGCCTCTGGCTCTTCAATGAGAGGTACCTTGAAGGCCCTTCAAATAAATACCTGTCTTTATTCCCTTACTCTTGTCTAGTCTCTGTTTCTGGGTGGCTGGAGGAGGCATCAGCAGCACCTCCCCATCTGCAGGATGAAGAGCATTTCAGCAAGCACAGTCCTGATCTGGAGAGTCCCTGCCCATGAGGACACCCAGCTGTGCAGGAAAGCCCCGTGCAGACCTGGGGCTCACAGCCTCAGCCCCCCAAACACTCCTCTCTCCATGCACAGCATCTTTCATGCCAGCACTCCAATAAAATGGTCTGTCAGACTAAACTCTGCTTGATTTTAGTGCAAGGTGGTACCGAGTCATTTCCTCCGGGGAAACCCCTGTAAGAGTTAACAGAGATGAGCCTAAGAGGGCTGTAGAGATGTTTAATGATTCCATCTGAGTCACTCTAAAATCATACAGAACATAACGCAGAACATGCAAGCCTCTTCTTGCAGAGGATGATTAGAATTTTTAATTATTTCTTTTTCATTTTTTTTTTACCCTAAGATGAAAAGATAATTGCCACATTTATCAGATAATTGTGATAGGGAGCAGGGAAAACCCTAGAAAACACTTGCAGAAAGACTTTTAATTTTTCCCCTCAAGAAGAGCCAGAGCTCACAGCTGTCCCTGGCAGGGGAGTCACAGGGGTGTGGGGACTCAAAGCAAACTGCCCATGCTGGGAGGAACTGGTAACTGCATTTATTCTGCATCTGCATCACTCACACAGGATCTGAGCAACAGCAATCCAGAGGGAGATGGGTAGCAGAGCCTCATAGAGGGGACTGAGGCTACTGCAGTTTTGTAGAGCTTTTCATGAGACTTTTGGGGGTTTTAAGGCAACAAAATAGAAGTACTAACACAGGGAAAAAACCGCTACTCCCTTCATTAGTGTTCACAAAAAGGTTGGGAGGGATTTTGAACAACTGCCAAAAGTTCACGGGATCAATTCCACTTCAAAATGGAGCTGTTTAAGAGCAAAAACAAAGTTCGCATGCCTCATCTGCTGTTAGATCCCAGTCCCCCTAAGCACTTACCAACACACAGCCAGGGACTGTTTCCACCCTGAAGTATCTGAAATCTAATTAAACACGGGCAGGAACAAAACCAGACTTGAGGCAGCTGAGATAAAATCAGGCGTGTGCTGCAAGGTGACACCAGTTACACACCAGGGGCAGAGTTCACTGCTCTCCACCCAGCAAAACCACACACATTTGCACAGCTCTGGCATCCATTAGGTGTGCACAGCCAATAAAAAGGACACGTTGCACTCGGGTTTATGTCAATGTTTTCTTTGAGTAAGAAATAAACCAGCAGTTACCATAGCAATGGACAGGGAGCCCATCACCTGATGCTGGGGAAATTAAAGAATGCAGGCTGGAGATGACAGCACAGCCCTACTTCAGTAACACAATGAGGGATGAGGCGTATTAATTTCTGCACAACTATTCAAGATTTCTTTAAAGATCTTTCAGAAAATATTAACATTAAACAGCTGTCACTATCTACAACTAGCTGATAAAATCTCCATTCAACCCTCTCAGTATTTCTGCCCAGTACAAATTACAGTAGCATTGTCTCAGATAAGAGGGAAATTCTTCAGCAGTACCCTTGAGTCTGGCAAAGGGAGATTACACATCTTCCTCACGTGCTGTGTCCAGGCTGGACTGTCACCTGCAACATCCTCTCCAGGGCTCTGAACAGCTTGATTTAGGGTACTGACACTCCAGCAGGAGAGTCACTGGGGAATTCCTGTGAAGCTCAGTGTCACCCAGCTCAGACCCTGAGGGACCAGACCCTGAGGTGCTGGTGCTTCCCTCTGGAGATGATGCCTTAGGTTTTAACTTTTCTATTTTCAAATTCTGTACTGCTCAGAGTGTAACTCTGAAGTTCCTTGTAGCCTGTAATTCCTGCTCTCTCGTACTGGGCAGACATAACAAAGCCTCTCCAGGCTTTGCCTTCAAGGACAGCCAGGCTGTTTTTAGGCCCAAAATGTGTAAACTAAAGATTCTAAGGGGGGCAAGCTGAGGGGCGTTACCTCGCTAAAACTGGGGCTTTAATTGGAGAATTAACCCTGATATGCAAATAGTCCAAACCTATAAAAGTGTGAAGAACTCGTGACCTGGGGTCCATCTTGGGGTCCAATTTTTGGAAGCAGCCTCTGACTCCCCCAGGGTGTACCTTGAAGGCCCTTCAAATAAATACCTGTCTTTATTCCCTTACTCTTGTCTAGTCTCTGTTTCTAGGTGGCTGGAGGAGGCATCAGAGAAGCTGGAATTGGGCTGGAATCATCACTCTCATGGATCCTGAGGACAGCAGCACCCACCCACAAACCAAAGTCCCGTCTCAAGGACCCAAAGCCACCTCCTTGAACACCACTGGGATGTTACCTGCGGGGTTGTGTGACCCTCCTGTCCTCACAGCTGACCTGTGACACGCTGCCTGCCCTTTCTCGTGCTCCCCCTGAGCCTGTGCTCGGGCCAGCTCTGTTCTCTTCACAGTGCCCTGAGCTGACAAATGAATTACAGCTTTAACGCCAGGCCTTTTAGCATCTTTTGTCGCAAAAGCCAATGTTACAAGGGTACATTGTCCACAATCATCATCATACAACCAACAGTGACTGAGTACATACAAAAAAAGTGCTTTTGTCATTCCTTCCTACTGGAAAACTGCAGTCAGGCTGCTGTAGAAGGGAAAATCAGAAGGTACTGCTAATGGGGCCTCTCATGGATGTCTTGAATCCAAAGGAACAAAAAGTAGCCTAAAGCCTGTGAATATTCTCATTCCCTTCGACAGGACTAAATTTGGGCCCGTTCCTAAGTGACAGGCTCCTACAGTGGGCTGGTGTTTCCTTTCCACAGGAAGAGTTCTCAATGCAATCAGGGCTTTACCTAAGCTAGACACAACCCCAAGCAGAAAAATCCTTTTGTTGCTCCTGGTGGTATCCATCCAGCCTGCTGAGACCAGGCACAGCGAGTGACTCAGGGACTCCAGCCATTACCATCACAGCACCTCATTTTTTAAAAGCTCTAGCAAAGCTTACAGCCCTGAGTGAGCAGCCATGCAATCCACAGGAAAATTTAGTTTCCTCCAAATAGGATCCACAGAGATCCAGTATACCAAATAAGGAACCCCTTAGGCTGGGCAATAACATTTTTGCCTCAGTGACCACCTGTAGGGCTGAACTTCCCTGCCCAGCTCTCATGGGGTGAATGAAAGACAAAGCATGACTTTATGGTCTGGTCTGTCAGCCACTCTTTTATCTGCACAACCAAGTTGTGATTCACGATCCACGACTATTTATTGTGTTCTAGTTAACAGCTGATCAGGGAGGCTGAGGAACTGAGCTCTACATTTTGGTAAGTGCCACATATTCCCCTTAATGAGCCTGTCTGTCTGGTACAAAGTGCTCAGTCTCGTGGCACTTTGGAAATGAAGGGTTCCATCTTAGAGCCAGAGCTTGCATGAAAAAGAAGATTCTTTTAAGCAGCCTGACAGCTGAAAATGCAGAGGATATGTCTCAAGTGCTTCCCCCCCATTTTTCTTTTCTCCCAAGAACCACGCTATTTCTCAAGTCTTCCTTTCTCTCATCTTGCTGATCTAAGCAGCAATATGAAAACCTAAAATGATGTCGCTGGAGATGATTAGGCTGTTAGTGCAAATTAACCCCCCCTGGCAGCTTTGCTAATACAGACACTTTGTAACACACCAGGAATCAGGCAAACAAACAACAAAAATGCTGAATTTCCTTTTAACCCAGTCTCATCTGGGCTAAGAACTAATCAGTTCTTCTGTGTATTCAAAGTCTGTAGAAATGCAACTTGCTTTTCAAGAGAATACCACACCCAGCAGCACACACCTCCCTCAAGAGACAGCACATCCAGGGCAGGGTGAGATTTCAAGGAAATACATCCAAGGAGGTCCCAAAGCAAATGGAGGCAAAAATTGGAGTCAAACATTGTATAATTTATAGCAAAGCTCAGCATTCTGTAGAAATCAATTCCTCGGAGCACCTCTTCCCAACATCCTTGTGCCTTTTGTGGAAGTTTTAACTGTAAAGTGCCACGAGAAGATATTAACAATGTAATTTCTTTGTGCCTGTGCTGTCATGAGTGAGCAGCAGCATTCTGCCAGAACAGAAGCTTCAATCAGTCTGACACTTTGTGTCTTAAATACCGAGTCCCACAAGCACCAGTGAAACAACAAACCATCCGATTTTACAGTTCTGCTAGCACAGGTACCTACTACTCTTGGAATATTCCCCATTCATCGTTCCATCCCAAATCCTCCTCCCTCCCTGCAAGCTCTGAGCTGGGGGCTGATGTCCCTCCTTGTATGATTCCACCAAGTCCCTCCTGCCTCTGCAGCTTTCACAGATGCACTGAGGTTTGAAAGCCTCGTCATTTCCTCAGGGATGCTCATTTCCATTCAAACCCACAGGCTCACACACTCCCCTGCTTACAGGGGCCCTGGAACCCAACAGCTTGTGAGATAATCACACCGAGGATTCCCAGGAGATCCCCTAATGCATCAGATCACAGCCTCCTTCAGACAGCCAGAAAACATTATCTTGATTCAGCTGAACTCCCAGTAGAAGGGAATTTCCCTCCTTACTGCTGGTTTGGGCTTTACGCAGTGTGATCTTCTAACGAGCCACCATCGTTACCAATTAGGCAGGGAACCAAGGATTTAATTAACGCTCGTAACTTGAGTCCCACAGGTGGCCCAAAGTCTAAACAGGAATCGAGTGTGGCAGTGCCTTGTCTCACCCGTGGGCAGCCTGGCCCGGGTTTTACAGAGCTGGGGCAGAGCTGGGCCAAAGGCTGCAGGGTCTGCAGTGGGACAGGGGCCAGGGGCACCAGCAGCACGTGGGGAAGAAGCCAGGAATGGCCTCACCAAGCTGGCAAAACTAGAGGGGATGGGGGGAGAAAAACGACTCACACGTGGGGATTTGAACAGGACGCCTCAATACGAATTCCTGAGACTCCAACACGCCTCGTGCCTTTGCCAGAAGTGAAGCCAGCCCTCGGCTCCGACAGCCAGGAGCTCTCTGGCTGACTGCTGATGCGATAATTTTGCTCTCTTCCATTCATGGCCAATCCCTACAACAGCCCCCCAACAATGTCTTCTACTTTTCCAACCAACACATTACAAAAAGTTTTCCAAAACATACAAGCATGAAGTGCAGAAGTCCAAATCAGTTTTATAGTTATAAATATACATATTATATATTTATATATAGTTCAGGTTTGTCTACAGTTACATGGAGACGTCAAGAGAATTCAAGTTAATAATTAGTTCCTTTCAAAACTTTTTTAAACTGGACTCGCTGCTACCACAGTGAGCCCTTCCCTCCTTCACTTGTTCTGGTGAGCAGCACCTTTCTCAGCCCCCTTTGAAGGACACAAGGACATCCTCTCCAGCTTAGCAGTTCTGAGAACGAGTCATTAGTGTGGAGGACCCAGCTGCCTCCGGTGTGACACCAATGTCCCTGAAAAGTGCCTGCTAAGGGCTAATGAAATTAAACTGGAGCGAGATGCCACTCTCTCAAAATAGAATTAACACATTCCCTTCTTTGAAGAAGTATTTTTTACATCACAAACGCTTTTTAAAGCTACACTGGGAAATATTTCCCCTTTTACTGTCACGTTCTCTAGTAAATGGTAATTAGGAGTGCTCCAGCAGACTGCCCTCATTGCTTACTGGAGCAGAATATCCAAACTGATGGCACCAGAGCTACAAATTTACTTTGGAGAAATCTTAACAAAGCACTTGCAAGGTGCTGATGTACCTCAGCACTTGCTGAAACCGTAATCCCCCCAGTGTCAGGACTTGTGAATGATTTACTGCCACTTTTATTGTGTAACAAACACTCTCTGGGCTCAGTGGGCACACAGGGCATGGCCCAGCCCAGAGGGGGAAGATGTAAGCAGGGATGAAGTGATATTCCTGAAGTATCAGAAGTCCTCAACAGGAGCAAGAAGAGAACCCAGGCCTCAACTTCCTAATTAGTGCACACTAAGGACCAGAGCACTACTTTTCCTTCAATAACCTGCTCCACTGTGGGTGTGAATTGTTACTAATCATTCTATAGAAGGCAAAATAAAACTAAAACAGTAAATCAGTAAGATTTAAAGCTTCACAAGGCTGAACACCAACCAATGAAGTTTATAAACCTTTGTCAATGAAATACATAAAACCCCTTCACAGCTCTGGGCACTTTTGCAAAGCAACTCTGGCCCAGCACCTGACTTCAGGGGCCCTATCAATGCCATAAAATAACTCAATTTTCCAATTAAAAATATATCCTGAGAGAATGAGACAATACAAGCAAGTCTGGGGGAATCAAACTCCTCTCCCTTCAGATGTCACCTGAAATGCTTTCCTGCAGTGAAATCACTCTTAAATATTTAAGCAACGCAAAGCTGCACAGGACATGAAAAATGTTTTGTTACAATTCTTCCCATCTGGAGATGCACATGTACACCCAGAAGAGCATCCCGAACTCCTCTGTATCTCTTCATTTCACTCTAAGCTCTGCTGCTTTTAAATATGAATCAGTGTAAAAAAGCACACACTTCACTTCAGAGTTGAAAATCAGCATTCCATTTACCATGGAAAACAGATACTTGGGATAATGCATCCCTAATTATGGGTTAACACAAAACTTTAAAGTGATTCCAGCTCTGGTTTAGGTTTTGCGTGTTTTGATACCTTCGACTTTAGTTATTCATCACAAAGTCACTTGTGTTTGCCATGATGCCACCACACTGCAGTGTCAAAAACTGATAAACCAACAGTTAAGTACAGGTAAATTTCAGGGTGGTAAAAGTTATTTCATCATATGGTAAGCTTAAAATGTCACTATCTAAAAGCAAACAGTACCTGCTTGAAAATGCTACTACTTTTGGGGTTGTTTTTTTTAGGTACAGCAGGCAGAACAGCTGAGGGCAGTGCCAAGCTCCTCAGAGACGTTTACTCCCTTGGGAGGCTCAAACAGCTCTTTCACGCAGAACAGGCAGAGTTAGTGCTGGAGATCCTCCTTTTTCATGACCAATTCCTCCAAAATGCCTTTTTATATCGAGATTCCCAAGCAGGCTGTACACAGATGTTATGACCACAACTACCTTTTCTGCCTCTGGCTGTTCTCTGGTGCTGCTCTTCAGGTGCATCCTCCTCCAGGTCCTTCAGCTGTTGCCAGCACCACCCAACACAGCCCTGCTGTCCATACTCATTAGGCACTGAAATGCAAGAGCTCTCTCAGCTCATGGGTTTAATAGCTTTCCTCACTGCATTTATCCTTTATCCTTATCCAATTTGTAGATTTATTATTACTCCTAATTATCCATTGTGTTTGCTAGACAAAGGCAGCACTGATTACAACCTACATCCCTTCAGGTGCCACGAGCTGCACTGCAAAATCTGCAATAAGAAGCCTGAAGGGAAGAAGAAAATACTGCTGTGTTACACCTCTTTTCTCTAATCAGGATGTAACAACTTCATCCCCTTTCTCTGTGCTTATCCTGCTCAATACCTCCTGTAAATCAGGTTATCTGGTGGTTCAGCACCTTGTAGAGCGAGTTAGAGCTGATCTGCTGCCCAGGAGAGTTGACACAAAGCTCTCAGCACTCCCACACCTTTTGCTTGGCCCTGTGTACAGTGCTCAGATCAAACGTGGCACGACACACCATGGAAAACAGCTGGCAGGATCCTTCCGTGGTGTAGGACCTGGAGGAGCATTTGGAGCTCCAGAACAAACACAGCAGTGCACAGGGGGCAACCTTCTCAGAGCTGCCTGATGCCTTCAGCTCACCCCTCCCCAGTGCCCACCTCCTCCTTACCTTCAGGCACCCCAGCAATCCCATGCACTTGCGTGTAACCCCACAAGAACACCTGATTTTCATTATGGTTATGATTCTTCCCCTTTTCTGCAGCCTGCTGGGTGTGAGGGCAGCTCAGGAAAGCATTCAAGAGCAGGGTCGTGCCCCAAGGATTTTGTTTTCTAATCCTCCCAGACAATACACCCAAAATGATGACTCAGGTTAGAGAAGAGTGTAACAGCCCTTGGAGAGGTGACAATCAATCCCGGTAGCTCTGCTGAAGCCAGGGGTAACAATTTGTGATAGCTCTGGGAAGGACACAAGACCTCAATGATCTTCATTTTAAAAATTGCTGGGGGTTTTTTATTTTCTTTCCTGTACTGATGCTTCTTTCCTTCTGTTCATACTTTACCAACTGCTAGAGGTAACAGTAATTTTCCTCACTGTACAATCAGCAGCAAGTGTAATTCATCTCTCTTTTGGGAGCCCAGAAATCCAGTGGAAGGAAAGCAGGGCAGTATTTTCCTCCCCCTTCTCTATTCCTTCAGCTCTTTTATCAAGATTTTCCCATTCGTATTATCGTTGCTAATATAAGGCAAACCTGAAACCCCTTCCATGAGAGGAAATCAAAGTCCTTCAGTACCAGGACTGAGCACTCCTGAGGGTGATGCTGACCAAGTGTTTGCATTTTCTCTTTGCATGTAGAAAATGCCTGTAAAGACCTACCAGAGGTGACACAGCAGGACAGGAACAGGACCTACAGCCTCCTCTCAGGATGGTTTGAACTGTTCCCACAGCAGTCCTGTGCTCACTGGGTGCAGGAGAAGAAGAGCTGTGTTTATCCACACGGTGCTCCTACAGCATTAATGCCCTACCCCACACACCCCACCTCACTCCCTGCCATCCCAGCCATCCTCCTGGACTTTACTGGTGTTCCTGGGCTCATAACTCACAGGTACATCACCAGGACTCTGAATTGAGACACAATTTCAGAACACGCTTTCAATTGCCATGATTTGTGGCTATGAGGTCATTTAGACCAGTCTACTTCCCTTTTCCCAGAGAAGATTTGTAGCTATTATTTCCCACCCCCCAAGCAATGATCACATGCTGTTTGCTTCAGCTCTGCATGTTGCAATACCTCAATGAATAATACACAAGGAGCAGAAAATAAACAAGCCCACTGTGCCTGGGGATAACGTGCGGTGTGTTTTTCTTTAGGATGATTAAATGTGAGTGCATGTCATAGGATGTAGGGCTTGCTCTGCTGGGAACCCGAGAGGATGAGGGCACAGAGCTCTCTCTGAGCAGGGAAATGGCCACGGAGAAGGTTAAGGGGGCCCCCAGGCAGGCCCAGCATATGCACTGCTACTCCCTGGCTGCTCTGCTCTCTGGGCTCTCTTTCTGACACACAGACACTCCACGGGCTCCTGGCTCACGCTCCTTCCCTTCCACACCTCGGAAGCTGCACTGAAGACAACACATTTCCACCCCAGGAAGCTTCAACTTGGCTTAGCCAGCCTTTCACCAGCCCTCTGCCACTGAAACCACCTCTGCAGCCCAAAGAACAAGCCACAGCGTTCACAGCTCATGGGATGGTCCCACACAGCCTCTGCCAGCAGGATCAGCTGTCCCTCCCCACTGCAGCAGCAGGAAAGCCGTAAAAACCATTTATTTTACATGGAGTTACCCTCCTGTACACCTTAAGCAAAGCTCCCATTTCGTTTAGCAGCTGCACAAATCCACAGCTTTGGTAGATCCACGAGCCCATCAAACCTGTGAGAGTTTTCAAAACTAACACCACTATGGAATACCTCACGTTCATTTTCTTGCCTTGGTCATGGAGAGGAGGAAGCACCCTGAACACTGCTGGCTTCTAGAAAGTCCATCAGCCCTGTACAACACCTGAAGACAACAACCACCTGCCCATCCCCACTAGAAGTAAGAAAAAGCCACTTTAAAAAACCTCAGTTTTTCAGCCTCTTGTGTTCTTGCATCTGGTTCAAAGTAATGTTAAGCAAAAATGCAAATCTTCCTTCCACCAAAAAGGTTTTTCAGCAAGAGAACACGGTCAGAGCTCTGCATTTGTGCTGGCACAGAACCACCAACACGTGTCAGACCCTGCATTTCAGATAATCAGTCACCTGCTCCCAAAACTAAAGCCAATCCTCTGTCCATAACATCAGGTCACACAGGCAACTATCAACATGCCACATTCTCATCTCTGTCTCCTGCACCTCTCAGTCAGGTTCATTTCCGAGCAAAGAAATACATCCCCAGATTTCAACAAGCTTGTTTATCTTCATCTCGCTTTTCAGGAAAATAAAGACTGTGACACAGAACTTCAGAGTGATCCCCTCTCCCATTCACCCAACAAACACCCAGCTCACTGCATTTGGATTTCTTCTTTCACCACAGCTGTGTTTGTTACGCACAAAACTATTCTGTTTCTACAGCTCTGTGTAAAGGGGATGTTCGACAGAAGAGAAGTAACAACGTCAGAAAATACTTCCACCACAGAGGTTTCACCCCGTAAACAGGTGTCTGGGAGATTATCTCACCAATTTAACCAAAGCTGCAAACACCAGAATGGTTCTGGGATGACTAAAATCCCCCTTTTTTCAAATAAAAGCCTTTTATCTGCCAAGTGACACTTCCTATTCTAAAGGCTATTCTCCTCAGTAGTTGTCAACTGTGTATTAATCTAATTCATATAAGCCTTAGAAATAAATACTTTCATGTGCAGAATCTTTTGGGAAACTGATTCCCTGAGGCTTTAGAGAGCAATTGTTGCTTATCACCGTGGAAATTTCCACTGAATTTAAAGCCTGGTAACAAGTTAAAAAAAGATACACCAATTTTTTCTGTGATTAACAAGTTTCCCAGTCTTTGTCATCCTCAAAGGATTTTCATCTGATCAGTAGGGAAACTGCTAAAAATGAAAATAAAAGGGAAGTGATCTGACCCAGTAAGGCAGTTCCTGTGTTCCCACTCCTGTCCAAAATAATGGCACTCACTTCTAAGAGTCCCTTCCAGTCAGCAGCAATATCAAACACGTCGGGCCTTATTTTAAAGGGTAGATGTGCTGCCAAAGACAAACACCGCTTAACTGCAAGGGGATAGTTAAACCCTCCCTACAGAGCTCTCCTAACAAAACCACTCTGTGTGTGGGAGAGGCAAGCTCTGCCAGAGCACTTACAGAAAAGCAGGTAATTGAAGTTTTTCTACATTCAAACTCCATGCCTGTGTAATAAAAACCTGATTTTAAAAGCGCCGTAAAGCAGAGAACTTTCCTGATGCCTTACTGTCTGTCACGGCACAGAAACAGCCCCGCTAAAGCAGTGGTTTTGTACCTTGCTGCACGCCGTGGGGCTGTGATAAATGGCACGGCAGACACGCTAAAAACCTCCCTGTGACGGGGGCTTTCAATCCTCTTCACAGCATGCACAGAGGAAAATAAGACATTTCAGTGACTGGGAGCAACCATCAGCGAGGATGAACTTCCAGTTATCCAAGATTCAACCCATGTCCCCAGCATCTTTATGCGTCACCGCGCCAAAACACGCACAGCCAACCCTCCTTACCTGAGGATGAACTGATCCACCGTGGAATTGTTGGCGATTGTCACGTAAACATTCACAACCTCCCCTTGTTTGACCGGCTTGGAGGGCAGCCACACCACAATGTTGCTGTCCAGACGTAGCTCCGTGAGCTGGGAGGCCTCCTGGCCTCGGTAGAGGCTGACAGAGCCAATCCTCTGCAGGTGGGATGTGGTTTCATCCACGCCGTCCTTCCCGGGCCGGATGGCGTTGCCCTTGCGAATATCCTCGGCCGTGCACTCGCCCTTCTCATCCCCGGGCTGAACCGTGTAGTAAAGCTCCACGGGGCTCCCTTCCAGCTGCTCCACCGGCTTCTTCCGACCCGTGAGCACCGTGGGGGGGTTGAACCAGCTGGGCAGCAGCTCCAGCTGTGCCACGCACAGCCCCAGGTCCCCCCCGAGCCGGCAGCTGCCCCGCACCTCGCGCGTCTCGCGGAAGGCGAACACGCGCAGGCAGGGCAGCCGCTCCGAGGGGCTGTACTCATCCCAGTCCCTGCCCACGATGTAGAACAGCACCTGCACCCTGGGCTTGCTCAGGTAGATCTTGGTGCTCATGATGTAGGCCTGAAGCTTCCAGTTGTACGTGAACTTGTTGGCAGACCCGAAGAAGTTGGACGTTAACATGAGGTCCTGGGGCACGACTTGTTCGACGGAAAAGGGGCCGTAGCTGGCGTTTAATACAGGCGGTCTCTTGGCTTTGTATGGGAAGAATGATTCCACCCTGGACTGCAAACTGGAATTTCTCATGAAGTCCTGGTTGGCCTCTCTGAGGAAGAAAGACGTCTCGGCGTTGAAGAGCCGATAGCTCACAGGTAGGTACGTTGGTAATGAAGAAAATCGCTGATTATTGTCCAAGACCCCTCGACACTCCGTCACTAACAAAAGAAAAGATGAGTTAGATCAACTCTGATTATGGACTCAGAGGGACACAGCACAACTTCAGTGGAGCCACCCAGTAAATTAGGGACAAGCATTGTTCCATGCAAAAAATATTTACAGGGTAGCTACACGTTTAGATGTAGATAATTCTTTTTTGTATTACATTTGCAAAAGAAAATAAAATGCAGCATGCCAGGAGAGCCCAATGAGCCACAGCCCCCAAGGGCTGCTAATCACCAGCCCTGCAGGAGTTCTGGCCAGCAGATCAAAGGCAGTTTCTGCTCTATGGGCAAACAAACTGCTTTCCTAAGGAGTCACACACCCACACGCACCATTGCGCTCTCTGGCAAGAAACTTTGCTCTTGTATTACTGTTTCTGGCACTATAGCCCATATCTCTGGTGTAATATTGACAGTACCTCAATTTCCTACGTTCTTTAAATGCAGATGGGCATCACAATCTATAACTATTTCAGCAAGTACTAATATATAAGATGCACACAGAGAACCAGCACATGCTGGCCAATTTCAAGTTTCAGCTGAACATCAGATCCCTTTTGACCTAAAGGTTGTTTTCCCGTTAACAACAACTTATTGCTGAAAGGCAAAATTTATTGTCTAAATTAGGGTAGATGACAGTGGAGGACAGTTAAAATACATGTTAAATACAGTTAAAATACAACTCACAACCCCTCTTCTTAACTCATTCTGAAAGGATTAGCTATAGGTACGGAAGGTAAATGAATGATGATCCATCTAGTGCTGGACTGTTTTGAGTATTTAAAAAACAGAGCTTGCCATCAGTTCCAGTGTCCTCAGGGAATCCCATCAGAATCAGGATTTAAGGCTCTGTGTGGGTTCAGCTCTTTGAAGAGGAAAGTCAACACAGAATGCACGGATTGATCTGGAACTCAGGAACACCTGAGGATCCCAAAACACCCCAAAGTGACACTGTCTCACCACCTTCCCCACAAAGGGCTGCAGCCTGGGGATTTCTGCAAATCACACTCACTGCCCTGGCACGTCTGGCTGCTAATGTGCTAATTATGCAGTCAAATTTAATTAAATGTTTTCAAGTTATGAATAAACAATTGATACCTGTCATGACACCAAATGGTGCTGCTGACAGACAACCCCAGTGCAGTCCTGGGGAGTGTGCAATGCCAGAGGGCAGGGAAGGGCTTTGGAAGGCAGGTGTGAGGTAATTAAGAAAGGAAGGAGACAAATGTAGAGGAGGGGGAAATCAGAACTCTCAAAAGGACAGTAGCCATAAATTTGAAATAAAGAATTACGATGCGTTCATTCATCTTTAATTCATGCACCACCACTGGATGGTAGGAATAGCTCTCAAATGAGCAAACTTCCATGACTGGACAGAAATTTAAACACAACAAAAACAACAAAAAAAGGTAAAAATAGGAAAAGAAATAACGAATTACCAGCACCCACACCCTCTCTGTCAGGCACAATCACATTTAAAACATAAAACACCGGTTTAGCCCACTGTTAGAGCCCTGCAAGTCTCCAGTCCTTGGCACACATTCTAATTCTGCTGAAAAAGATACCACAAATGCTCCTGAGCTGATTGATTTCCCCTTACCTGAGTCTGTCAAGTTTCCATCCCCAAGTGCTCTAACACTTCTATAAGGAATGCAAGGAAGATCTACTGTGGCCCACGGACCTTTCAAGGGAAGAGCAAAACCTCCATATTTCTTTGGTCCAGGAGCAGATCAAGAACTGGGATTAGTGATGCAGGAGTTTCCTCTGCAAGCCCCTTAACACACCCTGGATGAGCCTGCTGGGACCTGCTCACCTCCCTGCAGCCCTCTGCAAAGAGCAACCACCAACATCTCACATGACAGATGCCAACATTCTTTTAAATTAAAACACCTGGTTTGCCAGACAAGAACTCAACTTCTGAATGGCCAGTTTGGCTACTGAATTTGACTCGGTGACTGATCAGAATTTCTTTCTCAGGTGCCCTGCTGCTCAGGCCAAGAGCCCTGTGGTACCAGCGGGCAGGGGCTGGGGGTAAGGGAAGCACATGAACACTGGCTAAAGGAAAGCAGGGACTGATTTAGGCACACAGACGCAGTTTGCTGAAGTGTTTCCATGGCCAGGGATACTCCAGCTACAGCCCCACCGCTCCTGAGGGAATCTCTGGCTTCAGCAGAGCCACAAAAAACCAGAAATAAAGTCAGCAGGCTGCAGAGACAAGTGAAGTCCTGTGATTTCAAAGGGTTGTTGGTCAGGATCTAAGCTTGAGACTTAGCAGCTGTTTTTGTGCAATTCCCAGGACTTTTGCTGCAGCACATTATCCTCAGACAGACAGTGGGCTCATTTTTGCAGGCACTTCATTTATCCTGGGTTAATCACATGCATGAGGTATGTAGGTCTTGGCCCAATATTAACAAAAACAGCCATGCAACTTCTGCCTTAATAAACTGAGCACAAACAGCAGAACCCATGTGGCCAGACTGACAGCAAAAAGAAAAAAAGGCTTTACTTCTTTCTATTGTAGTCTAAAGATTTCCACCCACTTTCCTACCATGCATAATGGATTCCTATATTTCTATACTGAAGGCTGTACTTTAGACAATTTATTTAAGCACTTTAAGCCTTTTCCTGATAAAACTGGTAGTTAAAATTGTCCATTTTATTTTTAGAAACCCAACAATGTGCATCAGCAACTGCAGGCCATCACTTAAGGGATTTGTTCTATTCTCTTCATCTCTATCCAATAACTTTCACGTCCTGGTATAATTAATTACCAACATTTCCAGAGAACATTTTTGTATGCTTGATCAGCTCAGTTTCAAAGTTCTTTAATTTATCAGAGAATCTATTTAAACAAGATGCCATGGTTTTTCCTGAGTTTCACTTCACAAGTTATTATTTTAAATAACCATTAAGCATTGTTTACTTTACCTGCCTGAAAAACTGCTTTTTCAAAAAGCAGCTCTGCCTGTCAGTGCTTTCAGGTGCTCTGGAATAGATTTTCACATTTTAAACTTTTTTTTTTTTTTTTGCTCAACCACAGAAACACAATTGCAGAGGTTCAGATGTGCACCTTGTTTCAATGCAAGTGCTGTACCTCAGGGGCAGTTTCAGCTGTGGGAGCAGTACTCAGGCAGTAAATGCTTTACCCCTTTCCATCATCCAGCAGGACTTAGAGCTGCCCAGAGATGGAGTCCTGCATGGAAGAGGTTAAGAACCATCAAACAAAGCCAGTATTAGCCAAGAACAAAAGTGAAGGCTTACAAGTAATTACTTCTTCTTTGTAACAGCCTGGTGACTTTTTAATCCTTCTTCTGGCATCATATGCTGCTGCAGCACTTCATCTGAACCCAAGCAGGCATCTGTTAAGCACATCACTGGCTCCAGTGTGACAGACCAGCTCAAATTCCTACAACCCAGTGAGTTCATTGGATGTGAAACAGTGAGCTCTGATCTGCATTATTATTATTTCTTGGATTCCAGCGTAAGAGGAATTTTCTTTGGGGGTATTTCACATGGAGCTGGAGCCCTGGGTGCTGGATTCACTGGAACAGTCATAAAAGCTTAATATCTTTGAGCTGTTCTTTTATGAGGTTGGTTTGAACTGACTTTCTTTTGGGCAGGGAATTAAGGGTTTAGATCGTGGGTGGGAGGTTACTGGCCAATGGCCACGGATCTTCAGTGCCTGATGTTTGATGAGCCACTGAGCCTTCAAGGCAACCATCTGCCTGTCCCCTCAGCCAGGAGGTTCTGAGCCAGAGAAGTCAGAGAAGAGCAGAAGACATCTGCCCGTGCAAAGGAGGAGAAGTGTGAGAAGCCTTCTCTGCACCTTGTCTGGCCCTCAGAGGCACATCTGCAATTGCCCCTTCCAGGAAACAACCCAGAGGAAAAGGGCTGGACAGATTCCTGTGCCTCTGTGTTCTCCTGTCACCCCAGCACAGCTGAAGCTCCCACCAAGGGTTCTGTAACTTTTAAGGCAGGATCTTCTCCCTCCTTTTTCCAACAGCTTTACCATTGCCTTTCCTCCATTCCTGAACACAGCTTAATTGAATGCTGCACCATATTGATTTTCATTTTTGTTCTAATTCCACACCACCGGAGTTTTAAGAAACAAAACCCACCTAATATTATTCACAGCACCACCATCACCTGAAATTCTGCAAATGCTGGGAAGATGATCCCTGTTCCTTCCACGGACACCCATTCCCACCTGCCTCTGCACCCAGATGAGCACCTTACACAAACCATGCCTTCACAAAAGTCCCCATCCTGGAATTCTCTTCTGACTCCACCTTCCACTACAAACCTGTCCTGCTCTTGCAGAGCAAATCACATATTCCAGCTCAGGAACTATAGAACAGGGAAAGAATAAAAGTAGGAAAGATTCACTTCAATCAGCACAGATGTTTCCTTCACCACAAAATGCCAACAGCTACGTTTTCTGGCTCATTTTCCCTTCATTTTCTGTGCCAGCACCACATTCATTCCCATTTAGTGACTCCACAGTGTACGAAATCTTTGTAGCAATATTTTGCTTAGAACTAGAGCTCAGCAAATACATTCATTCAGACCTCAGAATGACCTTAGCTGTACTCTCATCCCCTCCAAGTTCCCTTTTCTTAACATCTAGGAAAAAGGAAATTTTGCTGATGGAAAGGCTGAGTGGAATCTTAAACCAAACAAGCTCAAATTCAGGACATGGGACAGATTTTTAACTGATTAAATATTGCAACAAAGGGAGCAATGGCTCGTTCACGTCTTCACATCCAAACTGCATTCCCTCCTGAATTCACGTTTTTCTCTGCACAAGTCACTGTGTAAGTACAGGGATAACTGGAGCCTCATACTCCCTTCTGGCTAAAAAGCTACAGTGCTGTGACCATTCCAAAAAATCAGCTGGATGGCAGGGTAACTGCAGAACCACATTTTCTGTTCCTCGTGTGTGCCCATGAGATCTGCTTCCTCATCCTCTGAGAACACAGAGGCTCTTGGACTAATTGCACACAGGCAATGTCAAGTGTCAAGTGCTTATGATGACCAATTTGTGAAGCTAAAAATAAACTCTGCAAACAAATCTGGCAAAGAAATCCATACAGCAAACATTTGAGGGGAACTGCAGCCTGTTCTCAAATATTCTGTGAGCACCTGGTCAGGGCAATTGCATCAAACAAAATTAATGCTAACAAAATTATTTTTATCAGCTCTCTTTTGAATCCAGAGTTCACTAAACTGAAAGCTGAAGTCCAAGGATAGGTTTGTACCTGCAGTGTTTCACAGACTGACCTGGGATGGTGAATTCCCATTCACATCTATGTGGGTACAGAGTCTGGTAACCAAGCAGACACATTCTAAGCCCTGATGTAGACAGAGTCTTATTTAGCCTAGATCAGAGTCCAATTAAACCACATTGCAAAGACTGTCAGGAGACATTATAATCAGTTATTGTGAATGAATTCCCTGTTTTATTTCAGTGGCAGAAATTAACTTCATTCATTCGGTATATTGTTAAATGAAAAACTGCAATGATATTATATTTAATAGACTTCTCTCACATTTTGAGAGTATATCCTTAAAGAATTTATCCTTTGTCTATTACTACAGATCAAATCTTCACTGAAGTTCAACAGACAATCCTGGATTTAGCACAGAAGTGAACACTTGCCCCATTCTTCTCCAGCAGAGGCAGAACAGTGGCATTTCAGAGCTGTCAGGAGCACGACAAGCACCTAAAGCAAGGACTGAACAAAGGTTCACCAGGAACCTCTGCACAAAGACAACGGGATGGTCACCAAAAATAACAATGGGAATTCAAAGTGGAGAAAAACCTATTTCAAACAGAGCGTGATGAGATGATAGAGCTCATTGCCAGGGAACTGAGCCAGAATTAAAAGGGTGATCTGAATGCCTGGACTGATGTGCAGACCATCCAGAGCACTGTCATTAACTACATGTAGAACTCCTTGTTTTAGCTGCATCGATTAGAAGCCAGGATTAGACCTCTGCATTATAAAGCCTTATCCAACATCTGTCAGGTTGTTCCATTTTCCTCAGGATTACCAACACAACAGACACGTGCATGAACCACAAATAGCTGCTTGTGAGGCACAGCCTTTTCACTAACAGAAGAGAGAATCTTGCACGTTTAATCTGGAAACACAAAACTCTCACAGAACTGCACATTAGAAATGCATTTTCAATATTCTAATAACAGCCCCCAATGTTTTTTGCAGTCCTGTACATCCCATCCTTCGGCTGCAAAATACCAAAATATCCTTTTATTACAGGCCTGTCTTCTCTCTCACCCTCTATTCACAAAGACTGCCTGACATTCAGGACTGAAATCTATAAATGGTTTTCTCAGACTGGTTGATGACCTTAAAAGTCTGTAAAACAACAGTGTACATGCAAAGGTCAGTGAAGATTTCCGGAATCACTCCCCCCTCCCAGGGCTGACATTCCCAATTGTCTGTGCTGCCGAGGCCATCTGACCTATTTAGTCGAGTTTGCTGTGTGGAACCAAAGATAAATATCTGGAACTCGAATTTCCGCTAATGAAAGCTTTTGTCAGGAGAAGAGGGTTGGAAAACTTCTATACAGGCACTATTCAGGTACTCAGGCTTTCTGCTGGCCGCAGGCTGCAAATGTCAGTGTCCTGTGAGCAACACACAGTGGGCAAAATGTCACACGCTGGCCTTTCCTTGCAGCCCTGTTTGCCTCATTGTGGCAAACTCCACGGATTCTGCATCCGTTCATTGTGTCAGCACTGCAAGTACAAAGCAAACAGCACTTAAGCTGATCCTGTCTGATAGCTGGAAGAGGAGAGAAGGATTTAGGACACCGGTTTATTGCCAGCTCCATCAAAAACATATGGTAGCCATAGGAAACCTCTGCAACCCAGTTTCTGCAGCAATGAAATGAGAGAAGCTATCATTCAGTTTGATTGACTTGTGAGTCAAAAACACGCTGAGTTCATCACACAAAAGACCAAGTAAAACACTGTCTTGTCTGGGGTTTTTTTCTGGTCTTTAAAGCAGGTAAAAATAAGCCAGCAGAAGTCACAAAGTGGGGAAAAAGGAGACAATGTGGTCAGTATTTTCTACCTTAACCACTGCCTTTTCAGAGACCTGCACTGATCATCTGCCACTGAAGACACGCAGATGAAGAATCCTAATTTTCGTGGCAGTACAATTATGTGAGAGACACTTCTCTGCAGGGGATGTATCAAATTTAGCCTCACAGGATGGCTCACCAAAGCCCCCACAACATTTTAAAGTTTGGCCAGAATGCCATAATGATCGAAAGACACGAATATCACAGTTATCCGGAGGTTTTTTTTTTAAAGTACTCAAGTGTCATAAAAATGGGAACATGCAAGATGTAAGTTACAAACTTGAACAAGTTCTGGCCTTGGCAATGAATCAATTCCTCGTCCTGTGTCTCCTTCTCCAGTTTTTAATAGCTCTGTGCTTTCTCTGCTGTTTAAGTCTCTGTCAGATGCTGATAGGCACTCACTCCTCTGTTGAGACACTGAATTGCTTTGCACAGCTCCTTGTTTAAAGAGAGATTAAGGTCCTAGAGCCTGAATGGGGCAATTTGCTCAGCACTCTTCACTGCCACGAGAACCAACAAGAACCAAGAGCACCAAAGAGCTCAGACCTGTGCAGGATGAAGCTTTCAGCTGCAAAAGTGTAGAAAGAGGACACAGAGGACTCAATGAATGAATTACAGTGGTTTTCCCCCTTACCATCCAGAAAGAAAAAGGGAGAATATTTTTTCTTGTAAATAGATGCTAATTAAAAACAAAGCCAGCCAGCAGCATGAACAACAGGACTTTATCTCACATTGCTGCCAAAAGCCCCACACTGAGACCCAGCCTCCACTGGGCTCTGCATTACACAAGAACAAGGGATGTTACTCAAAGAGCCAGGTAGAACCTGGCAGCGAGTAATTCCTGGGCTGAAAAGGAAAAAGGGATTTCTTACAATCAGAGCTGAGCCAGGCTTTCCCTGGGGTTCGTAACACGCTTTTAGCACACATCTTGATATGTTCATAACTGGCAACTCACATCTCAGGGCTCGTACTCCCAGGGTCCTGGACTCTGCTGTGAATAAACCCCTTCAGACCTCTCATCCCACCTCAGCAACTGAACATAAAACAGCTGCAGTCATTTTCCCCACTATCTAGAGAGGGAAGTCAGGCAGTGCAGCTGAGTCTTCCAGGAGGTTCTGTCAAAGCTAAGCACAAAAATCACACATCTCTAGACTCATTTGATGTTGTTATCCACAAATCCAATCCTTCCATTTTCAAATCTCCTTTACACACAGAATGGTAACAAACCCCTCAGAAGCTGCGTGATTTCTGTAAAGGTTGGGCAACTCAAGCTTGCTCCTGCTAACAGCCAAGAACCCCACTGCAGCCAATGGGAACACCCTGTAGCAAAAGGAATTCCTGACCTGTGAAAAGAGTTGCAGATTTGGATGTCACAGCTGGCAAAGAATTGTTTTCAAGCGCTGAAATAAGCATTAGGTGGTGTCCTGTGCTTAAAAGGCAATCCCAGTTATCTCCAGGCCAAATAACATTCCAGCTGCCACAGGGATTCTCTGGGAGTTTGTTTACACGGCTGAGATTTTTCCACACCCCAATAGACTGTGGATCAATAACCCTTGGATCCCCATGAGAGAGCAAAATCCCTCCTGGAGAGCAGTTTCATTTCTTCCAGAGCACTGTCCTTAGACCTGTCAGCATAATGAGAACGTTCACAGCAGAGCACTGCTAAGTGACTGAAGGGGAGGTGACTGGGATTTGAGGCGGTTTTAAACAACTGCCTTCAATAAACCTTTCAGCTCCTTACCTTAGGGTCATGAGGAAGCTTTATTTTTTCAGAGGAAGAAAAACATTACCAGCAAAAATTACTTCCATCATCCTATCCAGCACTTGTTGTAGTTCTGTAATTTAGGTCCAGATCTGCAAAGCTCGAGCTCAGTAGGAAATCTCTGAACAACCCTTTCACACTGTGAGTGAAAGTCGCAGGGAAAAGCTGCTGGGGACGGTGTGGGGCAGTGTCACAGCTCGGCGGTGGCACTGGGGACACTCCGGGGAGGCAGAGCCCAGCAGCTCACACAATCCTGCACGTGGAGCAGGTGAAAGCACCAAAGCAAGGAAGGTAAGAGGATGTAAAGAGTCTTACTGATGATGGATGAAACTTGGCAAGGCAAGGTAGCAAATGATTCCAAGATTAGACTCTAGTCTGTCAGCTTTTCCGAGTGGGAACCAAGAGCCTCAACCTCCGCTGCCTGGCGTCTCCAGGAATCTGTGCAAATTTGGTGTAAAACATCTAAATCGTGGAGAAAAAAACCACCATGGAAGTACTGACTTGAATCAGCTTTAAATGTTGCAGAATTTCACTCTTAGGAAAGTTTCCTCGCTGGTATAAATCAATAAAGTTTCATAAAAGTCAGAAAAATCACCACGTGCTATGCCAACAATGACCCAGCCCCAAAAATATTTTCTAATTGCTTCTTGAAAAAAAAAAAAATTATTATTTATATGAAAATTTAACTTAAGAGTAAAGCAGCCACTTACTCTTCTTTACTTTCTCCTCCTCTCCTTCCTGGAGGGATTTGGAACACTAACAGATGCAACGCACGCACATTTTTAATACTTGCATGTATGAAATAGTTGCTTGTATGCAAACTGTGACTTAAAGCATGCCAGAATATCCCAACATCCTGGCTACAACCCTGCTAATCATCTCCATTTCAAAAATGCAATGAGGATTTATGAGAAGATTAATTGAGAAATGAAGCAGAGGGGGTGGGGGACAGCCCTGCCCATTCGGGAAATGAACTCGGCGTCACCTTTAACCTCCAAGTAATTCTTTGTCACAGAGCACAAAGCAACTCATCATTCCAGAAGAGCAGCAGGACAGAAACCAAGCGGAAATTTATCTGGTTAAACACCTTCTTTCCCAGGGATTAATCAACAGGGATGCTTGGAGCACTGGTGGCTTTGTGCTCACAGCACCTCCAAGGGCTGCTTTTAAAGGGCCCTGGCTGCTGCTAAGAGAGCAAAGGATCTTAGGGTGAGCAGCTGCTCCCCAACCCCCAAATTCTGTCTCTCAAGTATCCTGTCCTGACTCAAAAGCTTTGTGGGAGCATCCCAACTCTCCAGAGCAGCCACTGGGTGCTCTGTCTGGTGACCCCTGGTACTGAGGGGCAGAAGCAGGAGAGAAGGGGCTCCTCAAGCCCCAACGTCAGCCCTTCTGTCATCTCTTCTTCCCAATTTACCCGTGCCAGAAACGTGAGTGGGGCAGGAAATGACAGGGAGAACAAAGTGGTTGCGGTGTTGGCAGGGACAAGGGGAAAGTCAAAACTACACGAGGAAGAATGAGATCCAGAAGAGGGAATCTTCCAGAGGAACACAAGCAGACCTGACAGAATGCTAAATCACAGTGAGAAAATGCAGCAGAAGAACGATGAACACGTGGTTTTAATTCTTTTTTTATTAAGGTAGAGAAGATGATTGAGAAGTCCCTTTCTAAAGTCTCTTTTATTTACTCTAATGTCTTGCTAGAACCTGCCCTGGAAGGGGCCAAAACACTCCATCAATGCCATACCTGAGGAGAGTGTCCGGGGGAACACATCTGGAAAATCCAGTTCTGGAATGAGGATGCAGAAGCCAACGGGACCAAGTTCTTTCCAAGACAAAGTTTATACAAAAGGAGTAAATTCGGAAGCCAAAAATAAAGGCCTGCCTAAGATGAAGACACCTTGCAAGAACCTGGATCTAGTAGTTTATGTTCAAAGCACAGCAACAGTCTGGCACACTTCAGGGAGGGCATTAATGTCAGAGGCAGAGTTGGCCTGTGCAGCTCTGAAGGTACAACAGAGTAATTCTGCATTTTCTGGAGTGGGTGGCAAACAGAATCCTACCTTCCTGTTGCTTCTCAAGTGTTCTTAAAGTCACTGGCAAAGACAAATGACAATGATGGATGCCAGTTTGTTATGCTGAGCACCACAAAACTGCACAGAGCACATGATTTGCACCATCTTTTTAAGAGGTTGAATGTGTCGTATTCCTAAAGTGCTGTTGTGCTCAAGAACCACTGAGAGCTCCCTGCAAATCAATGCAATAGAGCCCTGCTATACATCTTGCAAGGACTATTTTTATCCTTTCCTAATATAACTTCCAAACCTTCCTCCTCCCCCACGTCCCTGCCACAGATCCCTAATTCACACAGCAAAAAACACAGAGTGCCTCCTACAATTTCTTCCAACATGTGCAGTCCTTAACGATAAATTTAATTTCTTCCTTTCTTTGAAACTCATCTTCATTCAGCCTGGCTCCTAAGGGAAATTAATGAGGGCTCACTGAACATGTTTACATAAGATCTCCTCCAAATTTCTGTTATTAAGCATTAGGGGTGTTTTTATGTGCCCTCTGAGGGCCGGAGAGGCTGATGTGTCTGGCCAGGGATGTCTCAGCACTATGTCTGCTGTCCCCTCATCCCTGGCAGCCTCTGCAGCCTCAGCAGCACTCACACCCTGCTGGCTTTGCACCTCTGGTGACAGAGCCTGGAGCAGGAGATGGGGTTACAGCTGAATAAAAGCTCTGACTGAAGCAGGAGTTCAGGGCTCCATTGGCAGCGAGGTGCCAGCACACCAGGGCACACTGTAAGAGCCTGGCTGTCCCCATTGTCCCCCTCAGTCACTCCATGCCCAGGGCCAGGCAGGAGCCCGTGGCACTGCTGTGGTAGCACACAAACACCCTGCCCACACACCCACGTGTGACCCACACCCAGCTGAGCATCCCCAGGCAGCCTTCCTCAGGAAAGCCTCTCTGCTGCAGGAATTCCATCACTGCCCTAAGTTCTAGTTCCTGGTGGACTCCACGACCACAGCTTGGTCTGTAATATTTGAGAGAGGCTTTGGAGTTAGAACAAATCCTTCTGCTCATCCTTATTTATGTAAAAGAAATAATAGAACTCTTTGTGTAACAACAACAGTGTGTACCATCACGAGGAAACGTGCTGCATGCACAGGCACACAAAATACCTATTTGTGCACACACTCACAACCACAGCTCATTTCTGCACGATACACTGGAAATCCAGCTCTTGGACTGACTCTCAGCCTGAGAGGTCACATGTCTGAGCAAGGCAAGAGCCGGATACCTTCTCCCTGCTGTAACTTTTGTGATGTCAGACATCTGGCTTCAGTAAAGCCTGCGGTCTAGCATGGCTATTGGATCTAGACAATAGGATTTCAGCAATGATTAAAGATGCCTGTGGCTTCTGGGCAGGCAGGAACAAAGGAAACCCTTCTGTTGGAAGAGGGGTTCGATAAAACTCACGGCTGTCTCCACTTCTGCAGTTCTGTCTCCTTCATTAGCTAACAAAGCAATAGACTCCAATTCATGAAAAGAAAAGGAAACTCTTACCATCCTGACCAGCTTCCAATGCCTATCCTGCAGTTCCTTTTGGCTCTGTGTCTCCCCAGGTAACCCTTGCCAGCTAAGGCAGAGTGGTACAAGAGCCATTACATCATCCACATTCAAGAACCAAAACTCTAACGGGGATCATTTTTCCTTCAATAAAAAAAATATAAAGCTAATGCCACCCTGAATTCCCAAAGTACTGTATTAACACTCTTGTCAGCTGTAGGGCTTTTGGACTGGTATATATTTATTTTTTTTTCCCTTTATAAGTCATTTAAACCTGTCTGCATTTCAGTTTGCTGAAACTGTTTAGCCAAGTCTGAACTCCATTCACGGCCAGCTGTAATGAACGTCACAGGCTGTAACCCAAGCAGGCAGTTGTGCCTGTTTGCTGGAGACTCTCATTCAAAAAACCAAAGAGAACAAGAATAGTTTTAGAGATGCTGTAAATGCTGAGCTGCTTGCCCTGAAAACTAATGCAGAGTCTTGTTCTCTGTGCAGACAAGGCCTCCAAGTGAGGGGGGTGTGGGAGGGAAGCCTTGTTTACACCAGGCTAACAACTTCTATGGGATGTTTTACTTTAAAGGCAGTATCATGCATTGATTTAGAAGACAGATACAAGCATCTTCTACCCTTGTTGGATACAGAGCAGACTACGTAAAGCTCCTGCCCTCTGGGCTGCGTGGTAAAGAGCAGAACACGTCTCTTCTTGGTATAAATCTAAAGGGAGGACCTACAATATGGAGAAATCTTCAAAGGCCAGTCAGGTTTCCAGTCCAACAACCCTGCCAAGTGTTCCTTTAATCCTTTATTTACCAGTAAATCTGCCGCTCTGTTCAGCAGGCTTTTACTGGGATTGGGTTTCAGCCTGAAACCCAAAAGCTGTAAGCATATGCTCTGTAGCCCTAATGAGAAACTCAATCTATTAATGAGCAGACCTTCTCCACAGGACCAGGTCTTGGCAACATGAGTCAGTTCCTGAACTTTCACCTCCTGCTTGGCAGCAGCCCAGACTAACTCCACATCTCTCAGCTGGCTTACATTATCAGCTCATTATTAACATACATCAGGGCCAGATCTCTTTTACATGCACCCAGCAAACAGGAAACTACACAAGGGGAGGGCTCCTCATTTTTGTCTGACTCTGGAGCTCATAAAAATGACTAATTAGAACCAGCTCTGGTGGAGGCACTCTGCAGATCCCACATTCCCTCTGAACCTTAGTCCTGACTTGGGATAAACACCCTGGAATGCCATGGCAGCCCCATGGCTGGCTGCAAGAATCAGCCATCCCTTCCCTCTGCCACAGAGCCTTGCAGCTCTCACCCCCCAAAGCTCGCGTGAGGCAGAGGTGTGCTGCTCTCCTTATTTTGGAATCAAGGAACCGTAACTCAGACAGAACAAACAGCGTGTCCAACATCACACAAAGTCACAGAAAGCTGAATTGCTGCAGTCAGTTCCTCTGCAGACACCCCCTGCAGCAGGGAGAGCTGTGGGAACCCTCTGCAGCCCATTTCAAAGGAGGCTGCTGTGTACTTTAGATCTGCACGCTCGCATGGGCTCACAGACCTGGGCTCAGAGCTCCACTTTGAAGTGGCCTGCGAGCCCCCAGCAGTGTACACAGCACACTTTGGGAAAGCTTTCCAGGGCATCTCTCATGGTCAGAGCTCTCACGGAGCACGGGAGAGGATTCTCTGCCACAGTAAGCACTGTCCTTAGTGACACAAGACTATTTGTCATGAGTTGTCTCCCTTTTTTTCTCTCCTTACACGATTCTTTACTTTTGCTCTCCAGCCCCCTCTCCTTAGCTGTCATCCTTCAGCTCAGAAAACTCAGCAAAACAAACAAAAAAATAGTTTCTCCTCCAGATGCCTGGTTCAAATCTGGTCCAGCCAGGCAGCAACCGAAAGCTGCACCAGCCTGATGTTACCATCTCAGCTGAGCACAGATGCCAGCAGTTCCCACATCAGAAAATGCCCACAGTCAGTGCCCACATCAGAAAATGTAGGTGGAGACACACCCAAGGAGCAGGAGAGGTCAGCAAAGTCTCCTCGGGTCACACAGGTGGCTGTCAGTGATGTGGATCACACTAATGCTGTCACACACAATTCTGTACCTGCAGCCAGCCCAGCTTAAGGTACATCCATCCTCTTGGTGCAGAAAATTCACACCCACCTTGAAACACACTTTCAAGCAAACCAGACTTAACACGAATCAATATAAAATCTGGCAAAATCTCAGAGCCTACACAAGCCCCGAATTTTCTTTGGCTGCTCAAAAGGTAGCAATTTATATTCCCTTTTTAAAAAAAAATTAGCTGTGGTTAGAATTACTTTTCAGAGCTGATCTCATTTCATAACTTGCCTCCTATTCAGACGGAATTTATGCACAGATGCTCAGAGCCAAAAATCTGTTCTCATTTAATCCACAGCAGAACAGGTAAAGAGCAAATATATTCCAGCCAGGTTGGTGCCTTGCTGCTCCAGCCTCCCCTAACACGGCAGCAGGCACGAGGAACTCGCAGCTGCCAAAAGTCCTGCTGCTCCAAGGGGCTTTTGTCAGCTCTGCTCCTCTGGAAGTTCTCCTGCCGGTAACTAGAGGAGAACTAATACAAAATATTCTTACAGGGCCAAGATCTTTCAAATGCAAAAGAGCTGGAAATAGATTTTTAACTACTTCAAAATGCACTGTCTCTCCCAAAACTGCAGGTCAGAAACCTGCAGAGATCAAGAGCTAAGGGATCCTTTGTGGCAGCAGTGGTGATAAGAAAAACAAGAGTATTTCAGACCAGTTGGTCAAGAATAAACCATACAGCTCTTCACTGTAATTACGGCAAGATGATAAAACTCTGAATTCAGACAAAGGTTTTGTTATCCAAAAGAAGGTAATCCCACAATAGAGGCACCATATCTGTAATTCTCCTAGGGCTGCTGAATTACCCTAGGCCACTCATTTCTATGCAGGTAGAAGCTAAAGTAAAATAACTGAAAGTTCTTTTGCAGAAAGAAATGCCTGGAGGCTTAACTAACGCTCAAAAAATGGCTTGGGGTCTTTGAATGGGTGGTTTTGTAATGGAGAGTGATATTATTAAAATTATAAAACCAAAATACATTAAGGTATATCAACATTAATGGTTGACTCAAGCAATGGGAAAATGTATATTTAAACATATTTTCATTATTCATTCATATAGTTCCATGTGTTAAGGGATGCCAGCAATAGCAGTGGTGGAAGAGGAGACAAAGATTTGTTAGATATTTGATACCAGTGTAATTGCAAAGAGTTGAGGAATTTCATTCTCAGTAATGTTTACAGAAGGCAAAGAAAGTCCAACTGCTCTTAAAAACAAGGGCATGACACCACCTCAGTCACAGCAATGGACTCCCTCCTTCTGGCTTTCCTGCTGCTTGGGACTGACTGAAAATCTGGGCAAGATCAATTCAATCTTCCAATATATAAAGCTACATGTTCTTATCTTAAAAAATAATCTGGATTCCAGCAGCAATTTAAATGTTTTCCCCAGGTATGCACATGCAACTCCTGCCCCCTTGGTAGGCCCCTACAGCTAAGAATGGGACCAGCCTCTTTAGCCTGAAATACCTGCACAGGCAACCTGATTTGTGATGCTCAGGTCCCTCAGGTCTCAGCAAAATTAGCCCCATTAAGAAACAAAGCACAGTCTGGTGCCTACATATGGATTTAGCAATTTCACTTTATGTTAGCCAATTAGAAAACACTGGCTCTTTTCCTTTCCCAAATGCTTTCAAATTAATGAGAAAAAAAAAAAATCAGAACACGTAGCAAAGGCTGAACGAAGATTGGTACTTGATAGAATTTGCATGTAAATCCTCCAAGATTCAATTTTAAGTAGAAGCAAACAAGCAAAGTATTTACTGCTCAGCGTTTCACAACCACACCAACCTTAACTTGTGTTTAAAAGCTTTAGAGGCACTTACAGGACTGCTCAGTGGTGTTTGCAGTCTGAAAGCTGTGAACGCTGCTTTTTGCTGAATAAATACCAGATACTTGTTAAAATCATCTGCCCTAAGAGCAAACCCAAAGTGGCCAAGGAGGCGCTGAGTCTCAGCTGTCCTGTTCTCTCCTGAGCCCATCTCAGAGCTTCCCTCACTCCACAAACCCACACTGACAGCTTCCATGCGCTCCTGGGTCCTAAAAGATTAATGGCAATTGCCAGAGCTCCCTGAAAACTTCCAGTGGAGTTCTATTTTCTGTGAGTTTCTCCCAACCTCAGCCATGCACAGCAGAGAAGATTCATCTTCCTTGGTCATCCCATCCATCTGGAGCACAGCAAAGCCCTGCTCCCTGTGAATGCTGCCTCAGATAATGTGTGTGCTCAGGAACAGACCCACTGAACACTTACTGGCAAATACCTCTGCCTGAGATACTTGATGTGAGCTAGAAATATTTCCTAGGAGTTTTAGCTTCATTTCCTTTCAGAGAAACACTTCTCCCCCTTTTCCTTCAAGCTTATATACTTGAATTACCACATCTCCTTAAGCAGCAAAAAGCAATAACTCCAACAGATCCAGGAAATATTAGTGGCATTATTAATGTAAATAAAGGATTTTTCATAGCATTTTTAAAGTTATTACAACAAGAGCATAAATAAACCTCACTGATGGAATATTAGTATTATATGTTGGTGGGAATCAATTGCATGATACAATCAAAGTGAAACTTTTTGGGCACATTTAATTCCTGTAACTGCCAAATAACCACATGAACAACTTTGTCCTGTTAAACCTCCTTCTGTTTTGCATTTGCCATTCATTTCCTTCCAGCCTCAACACTGTCCCCAACTCAAAAAGCTTCAACTGAACCATAACAAGCCTCACAACAAAGCACCTCAAGAAATAAAGAAGACAAATGTTCTTTTGGCTTTTAAAGCTGCATTCCTCATTAGAAATGCTGCCAGTTGAAACAAATCCTGAAAGGTGAGCATAGGCTAATGGGCAGAGAAGTAAGATGGAGGTTGGCACACTTATATTTTATTCCTGATCTCTAGATTATTCACCAAAATACTAAATACTGGTTGTTTTTAATATCATTTAAGAAGTAACTACTTGCCATCAGGATCACATTCCTCATATAAAGCAGGATGACAGACAACTGGTACAGAAAATTTCATTCCCCATTTTGATCTATTTAGACAACAGAAAATAGGCTCAATAATAAGAAAACCCAGGCAGCCTCAACTCTAGGTGGCGTTGGCAGCTCCTCTTGGAATCCGTGAACTTGCTCCAAGGTATCAAACTCATGGAGATTGAGACTGATGTGGTCTTACTGCAGACAGAAAGAGCTATTCCTTCTGAACTGATGGGAGAACTAGAGAACTCTCTTTAGTAATTCCAAAAGTGATCGAATAGTTCAAAACATGCACTGGTTTTGTTGAGAATTACTATGGTGCTCACAAAGAGCTGAACATCTATTAACTATTAGAAACTATTTCTCTATTTCTGCAGAGGGTAACGATGCCAGTAGGCAGGAACTGTGACTGTAATTCCTACCACATAGGCACAGGTTAAATACTGCTATTTCCCTGCCCTGATGACACAATTTGAGTGAACTGCAAATTCCTCAAACAGTGCATTTGCACTTTTCATTCTGTGACTGAGCTGATTCACCCAAACAGGACCCCCAAAATACCATGGTTCCCAGTACACTTAACCCACACAGCTGCCAAACAGGAGCCTGAGTCAGTTCTCATCTCTACTGATGCTTTTTAGGAGGTGCAGCTACGGATCTCTTCTTTGGGAGGGTCATAACTTCCAACTTCTGCTGATGCTGCCACAAAAAAAGGGACGTTCTAAAGGAGAAGCAGGCACAAGCTTCTCAGGTGGGACTTCCAGGACAGTGAAGGCTGGAAGCTTGTGGCCTCTGGCAGCAGGAGAAAGCTCTCTCTTCCCCTGCTGATCCACAGTTACAGAATGGATTCGGAGCTGCTCTTTCACCCAGGCACGAAAGCCCACGGAGCCATGGATCACATCAAGCACAAACACATGGTTTTGGGCATGACAGCCAGGCCAGGAGGGGCCAAGGGATTTTCCTCCTGGATCTCATGTTGCCAGCAGCCCGAGGGAGGGATGCTCACAGCACTGAGAGCACAGCTGCACTGTGTGCTCCGTTCTGTGTGCTCCAGCAGAAGACAGAAAAACACTGAAACAAGGCCAGCAAAGGGCCACTGAGACGAGCAAGGGACAGAAGAGTCTGACCCACCACCACTGCTCCGAGGCACTGCCTTCTGGCCACGGCTCTGCACTGAGCAGGAGTCATTCGGTTCCCTCAAAGCAACTTGAATTACCACCATGCCTCAGAGCTCTCTAGTCCTCAGTCCTAAAAGGAGCGAGAGCATTTGCACAGAGTCCCCATGAGCTGGCTGATCCCCGGACAGGGAAGGTTTGCAGCAGCAGGAACACAGGTACACAAGGGGGAAGCTGGATGCTGTTTGAGTCTCCAAAATCAGTGAGTGCTTGTAGCACTCAGATCTCCCAGTCACATCAGGTAAGCATACGTGGTACCCTTAAATCAGACCTTTCAGAAAGTGGATATGAGAAACAAAACGTAAATGTTCTTCCACTTCAGCCCTGACAGTGATTGTTTTGAATTTATTACTGCCACAATTCTTTATTGTGGAGAGCCAGCTCAGTGACAAGCAGCTCCTACAGCCAGCCAGGACTGGCACTCACACTCTGGGTGTGTTTCCAGGGCAGATGCCAAGAGAGGGCTGGTGGCCTCATGGTCTCCCAAATTACATCTGCAACTTCCAGAAGGAAGAGATAAATCACTCCCGAGTAATACCTGGCCACTCAGGTGAGTAAGAACAAGACCTACTGACCTTTTCTTTGTGACTGGAGGGGAGTTTTGTAATGCTCAGCACAGCAGTGCCTTTGATGCTACATTAAAATGCTGCTGAAGTCTGCTCCTGTGACAACTCTTTATTTCAAATGATTGTTTATGAAATTTAATAGCAGCAGTTCATTCCTAGGTGATGGTGTCTTTGACACAGAACACTTAAAGTGAAATGTGAGTGGCATTTTTGTATGGCTCCTGTACTGAATATGATCACAGCCCCGGCTAATTAAAGTGCAGATGAGCTGTCATTAGGTCTGTATGAGTTAATTGGCCTTTTCAGGGGCCAAAATTAAAGTTACAACACATCTAGGGTGCAGTCTTTCAGGCTGAATTTGCACTACCACGTTTGGAGCAGCCAGCACCCAGAAGCAGCAATTCTGAGACTCAACCCTACAGGGCTCGAGAAATTTGGTCATTTCTTTCCATATTCACTTGGAGGCTGAGCTCTTGTGAAAATCTGGCCTCTGGAGTTTAAGCAAAATTCAGTCTGTAGTGCAAACTCCCCATTTTACAGCTGGAAGTTGATATCAATAGTTTTCCCACAAACTGAACAAGAAACTGATGTGCCAGGAGCCTCCTTGCCATAAAGAATCTGCTAAGGTTTTTTTATCTTTTTATTACTAAGTTTGCTGTATCACTATTCATTTACTGGTTTAGACAAAGTGAGCTCAGAAACACCCTAAATTCTTTGCCCAGACCTAGCATCCAAGCTTGAAACTTTTTTCCTTGGAAACAGCTTGGTTATTCAAGTTTAGTAAGAAATTTGCACTTCTTGTTCCTAACCTAGATGAGAAGCATAAAACCATCTACATGAGAACAAGCTAAGGAAAAAAAAAAAGCCCTCCAGTAGCAATAAACAGATCCCAACCTATTGCAAAGTATGAAAAACTGGCTGCAACAGAATGTGACTGTAAAATGGTCATGTTGTTATGCAGACTCAATAGCTCATTTAAAAATAGACAAAAAGTCTAGAGGAGGGAAGGCAGGGAAGGGTTGGGCACTTTCTCCTTTCTGAGAATACGAATCTCTCAAATTCTATTCATGAGAAAAATCACTAAATCACTGCAGCAATTGTTCAGGGCCTGGGCAAATATTGGGATCTCAGAGAAATTCCAGACACGAAGACAGTTAACTGCTGAAGCCAATATTTGTGGTAGTTAATTGATTACGAGCTACTTTAAAAAAAATAAGCTCGTATTAAACTTTTTTTTCCTCTTTATGAAGAACATTTTCCCTTCAGGAAGATGCTTACAGGATATACCCAGGCAGAGAGAGCCCCACTGCAGCCTGAATGCTGCTGCTGCCAAGCTCAGCCTTTGGAAGCTGCACAGAAAGTCACCTATTTGCTGCTATTTTCCCTGCAAGTTTAATACCTCCGTCCACCTCTAAATCCACTTGGCTCGATTCATTCATTTACTTTTCGTTTTGCCTTTAAGCATCTCTCTAGATGTCTGAAAAGAAAGAGATAAAGCAATTACTTGATTTCATCCTTGGGATTTTAGCTCTCAGCCTCGGCATGGTGCCTCTTTAGTGCTTGATGAGTGTCTAAATTCTCCCCAGATTAAAGAGGGTTGTCTTCTTTCTCCATGCATTATACACACGGAAGAGAAAAGAAAAATCAAAGGGGTCCAAACTTCAGTGGGTGGAAATCCACTCAGTTTCTTTCTGCTCTGGAGAAGCTGTGCCAATTACACACGACAAAGATCTATCTCGAGGTATTTCTGAAGCAGATATATACATTTAAATATGCTATAAACCTTTAGCTATGATTTTAGAGCCTGAATGAATCCCATAACAAACAGCCTCTTTTAAAACTGTAAATATGATCAACACTGAGTCAGCTTCTAGAATGAACTCCCCAGGATGGTTTGAATCTGTGCCCCAGAGATCACTGCCTATAAACTGGAAGAAGAGGAATGGTGTTTGCTCAATACACAAAGTAGGGCTGAGCACAGAAAAATAATTAGAGAAAGCTACTGTTGTAGTTCTTGGGTTTATTTCTGTCTGGAAGTCCTTGAATAATGATCCCAAACACACCACCAGTGATTACTATTTCCCAGTGATTAATCAGCTGCAAAGTCGCCGTCTTTTTTCTTCTTCATCATCTCCCTGAGAGCAGAGTGGGAAGCTGGGCAGTGGCTTTTGGAAATGAAGCATTTTGTTCAGCTGCTCCGTATGAAGCCCACATGGGGGCCATACATTTCAGACTTGAGCCTCTCTTTCTCGGCCAAAGTCCTTAATCTGCGAATTATTTGCACAAATGGGAATTAAAAAGAATTTTCCCTCTTTTCCCCCCCGATCCCTTCAGAGCCTGTGTTTTTAAGGCAGCTTTCAGCAGCCCTCCTTTTCTGCTCGGTAAAATGTGTGCAACAAATGCACAAAACTGAGGGGTGGGAGGGAACCTCACAGATAAGAACTCCCCTGGACAGATTCCAGCCTCACAAGACAGATCAGAGCTGACCCCTCCAGCTATTTGCAGATCTTTCTCCATCAGAGGACTGTGGCTTAAGTCCTCCTATGAAATATTGCAGTCCCCAAACTTGTAGGGCCCAATGGGACTGGTCCAAAGGACTCCCCAATTTACACTGGCTATTTAGTCAGTAGTAAGTGTAAATTAATAAGTTTTTCCTTTTTCCTAAGTACCCACTTATCCTGCAGTAGTGATCATTAACATTTTAACCTGGTAACAAGGAATCAAATATATCTATATAGGTATATTAAGATTAAGCAATAATCCACTCTCATGTTTGTGATAATATCCTGTCACATCAAAGCTTGCTTTTTCCATATTTTCAGTTTTTGCTGTGAGTAATTTCACCTCTCTTCCAGAAAGCCCACAAATGAAACGAGATCATACACAAATATGATTGATTTAAGTGATAGAAATGCAGCAACTAAATATGAATATATGATAAAATTCAGAAATGCCAAGTCTCCATTTTACTTAAGGAGGATTTTAAATGAACTTGCAGTGCATTTTTCAATGGATGATCTCCTTTTATCAACTAGGAAGAACCTTACTGATGGTGCACTAAAGACACACTGTGCAAACTTTTGTTACAGAAGCTGGGGAGACAGCTCTAACATCACTCCCACTCAGAAACAGCTTCAGCCTGTACTTCCAAGGCCTTTGCTCTCACTAGCAGGAAATCTCACTGCTGGGAGCCCTGTAGTGTTTTCTGAATGGCTGTTAAACTCTAAAACCCTTATCTGCAAAACAGTCTCAGACAGATGGTGTCAGACGTGTCAGAGCTCAGCCCTGCTTTGATTCTCCAGCTACAGACACAGCACCAGAATAACAGAGAACCAAACGTTATCCAAACCCCACATCTCTGACAGGAGCATCCCAAAACACTGACATGCAGCACTCTGCTCACTGGTGAATCACACATTGAGCAGAACGAGCACAACGTTAACACCAAAAAGCAAGAAATGCAGACCTGGACCTTACGAAGGAAAAGACAAGATAGAGATTTCAAGAATGAGAGCTGTAAGAGAAGTCTGAGAATCATTTCCAGCTCCACGGTGCCATGTTACCTGATGTTTGCCATTTCTGACAATAATGCCTGCAGTTAACACATTCCAGCTGGGAAGCAGTACGAGCATGATGTTAAAAAAAACTCAGCCTTTGATGCCCTGATGAAACAAACCTTGGATTTTTTCCTAGATTTGCAAACCACCTTTGCAGAGCACTGCCAGGTACTGTCATCAGCCAACCCTTTTGGCCATTCCCAGCTGGGACAGAATTACCTGGCCACAGAGCAACTCCCCTCCTTAAGTCTGGAATTACAAAACCAATAAAGGTATAATCTACAGCTTAAAAAAAAAAAAATGGAAAAGCAAGGGTTTTAAACTGTATTCCTAAAATAATAATTAGTGTTCTAGTTCAGCAGCTGTGGCATTATTTCACGGGGGGGAAAATAATTCACTTTATAACACCCATATTAACTGCCTCAAAAATATTCAGAGGTTTTACACTCTTAACTTGAAAGGCACATCTCAACTTGCTCCTCATGTCCCCGAAACTGTGACAAAAACCTGCAAAACTCCCATCAGCTGTTGACATGGTTTTGTTTTCTGTAAAGACCCACATAAAAATTGATAGCAAACCTCAGTGCTTCTCTCCCTTCCTGACATAACTTGACCAGAGAATTCAAAGGGGTCAGAGCACACAAATGCATGAATCATGTTTGATCCTGGTTTATAGAAGTCAATGGAGTCATACCACAGATGGCCTTTAAATCTCCTGTGACCTGAAGGACTGATCAAATGCACTGCTCGGAGCACGCTGGGTGTTTTTTCACCACTGTCACCATAATATTTTAATCTTGAACATGCTTAGTTTCAAAGCACCCTTCTGAGGCTGTGTTATGGCTTGTATCGGGTGAACACGGACGTGGTTTGCCCAAGGTTACACAGCCTGTGGTGGCAGAGCAGGGAAATTATCTCCATATCCTCATTTTACATTTACAAATGTAACAGCAGCAGAGTAAAGTACAATGGTTTTCTTACTCATAGTAGGCAACCCTTAATCATAAAAATTGCCCATGAGCATCACACAGAACTATCTAAAGATTGTGATCATGAGTCTACAGACACTCAACAGCACAGAATTCTTCATGTTCTTAACACAGGAGCCCATAGGAACCCCTCACAGATTTTATTTAATACAATCTTAGGAAGGACTGCTCCCAGCTCTGTAGTTTGAAATCTCAGATGCCGATTTCTTGAGACTCATTTTACAACTAAGTAAATGTAAAGTTATATTAATGAGGTAAAAACGTTACTCTACATCATGAAACTCAGCCAAAATGAGAATTAACCTAAGAAAGGTCGGAAACTGAATGTCACAAATTCAAAGCCACAAACTCAGATCAGATGCTTTTATACCTTAAGGGCAGTCCAAGCTGGAAATCTGTGATGAAACTCAAAACCAGGGAAAGCCCTCTGTGCTGTTGCCAACACAGTCAAGAGAAGAAAAAGCCACAGAAACTATTGTGCATTTTTAATAGAAAGAATAACATGGTTCTAGAATTGTATCAGCATCCAAACTTTCAGAAAGGAAAGTCAATGTGAAAGCTGCTGAACAGAAGACAAAATAAAAACAAAAAAGAGGGGATGGGAGAAACTGAAAATCTCATAGAAGGAGATAAACTCAATTACAGATCAAAACTATTTTGTCTTCCCCTCCCAGTTTTAGGCATAAAGGCAGGTCCCACCAGCTTTCAGTGGGAACTGGGTGATTATCTCTACTAGTCCCTCTGGAAAATTCCACCCCCATAAATTCCACCCCCATCTTCTCTACAGACTCATCTACACCAAAGATCTTTCCTTCTTTCGTGTCTGCACTGAAGACAGTACATATTCCTGAACTGCCTTCACCCCATCTCCTACTTTGCTGAAAGCAGACAAAAAATAGTACTCAGTTTAGTTTTCCCTTTTTTTAAATCCCCATCTTTGCTCCCTGCACTCAGCAATGGGAAACAGATTCAGCCAGCCTTAAAACACTATCTCAGCAACAAAGCATGCAATGTGCTCCATCTCATCTCTCCACTCCAACTGAGTTTACAGCAGTGGGTGGTTTTCAAACCTAACATTTGATCAAAATGAAAAACCGGGCATTCCTTTCACCCCATGACAGGCAGGCTGATATAAATCACAGCCTTCCCAGCAAGGGTTCTTCCACAGACAATGAGTTGTGGCAGTGCCTCAAAGCTCAGCCCCGGCCATTGTAAGAGAAAGTTTCAGGTTTTTAAAGCAGGCCTGGGCTTTTTACAACAGTACTAAAACCAAAAGAGGGAGGCAATTTATGGTATGGTTGTTTGAGGGGCGAAGAAGGTGTTTCCCCTTCAGAAGTTGTATTTGCTGTGCATTGCTCGGGGTAGGTTTCTGCCAGTGCCTGCTTTTAATTTTTTTTATTTCAGTAGCACTGAAATCTCCAAGTTGGGGCAGCCTCACAGCATTTTACACTCACACATATCCACATCCCACAGGTTCATTCATTGTCCCCTCATTGTTTTATCAGGGAAAAGAACTGCTTCCTTAGCCACCAGCTCTTGGATGTATCTGCTCAAGGAGAGCACGGTGTCAGACATGCTCTGGTTCTGATTTAGGAACACAAACAGTGTAGGTAAGCATTAAGCAGTAGCTATTAAATTTGTGTGTGTGTGTGCACAACACCACAGAGTGTGATCAAAGCAAAGCTGATACCATACACAGCGCTGCCGCCTCTCCTCACTAACCTAGTAACCTATTAGAAATGCCCTCCAGCCTCAACAATTTTAAGCCTTGACTTCAAAAGATCAGCTTATCCTTCAGGGCTAAGCTGACTGACAGGTGGGGGTCAGGAAGAAGCCCCGTCCCTCCCTGCAGCCGGGGGTGTAGGGTTGCACAATTGGCCGGGCACCTTGGGGGTTCCTCTGCATTCCTGGAGCCCTCTGCAATGGGCCACCACAGAGCTGGGACACCTCTGTGCCCCATGGAGCACTCTGCTGCTGCTCCAGCCCGGCTCTGGGCAGCAATAGCTGTGTTTACATGAAGGCTGTGCCACGGAGAGGCGAGAAATCGGTGCTTTTGTGGAAGCCAGCTTTGTTAGCAAGGGAGCTGCCTGGCTTTATCTGCCTTTAGGGACCTGCTCACCTGCCAGGGGTGCGTTGGCAGCATCTAGGTGGCGTTGGCAGCTCCTCCTAGAATCCGTGAACTTGCCCCAAGGTATCAAACTCATGGAGATTGAGACTGATGTGGTCTTACTGCAGACAGAAAGAGCTATTCCTTCTGAACTGATGGGAGAACTAGAGAACTCTCTTTAGTAATTCCAAAAGTGATCGAATAGTTCAAAACATGCACTGGTTTTGTTGAGAATTACTATGGTACTCACAAAGAGCTGAACATCTATTAACTATTAGAAACTATTTCTCTATTTCTGCAGAGGGTAACGATGCCAGTAGGCAGGAACTGTGACTGTAATTCATACCACACAGGCACAGGTTAAATACTGCTACTGACAGTACATATTCCTGAACTGCCTTCACCCCATATCTCCTACTTTGCTGAAAGTAGACAAAAAATAGTGCCAGGGAGGGCTCAGCAGAGCTGGGCACACCAGCTGGTCCCACTTGAAGAGATGAACTCTCAAACCCTCACACGGAGTACAGCAAGTGTTTACAAGGTGCCTATCCCAAAAATCTGCTGTGCTGCAGAACAGCGAGCGTTGCGAACAGCACCATGAATACAGCAGATGAAAAGAGGAATGAAGAAAAAGCTGAGAGCTTAATGTGCACTGGGGAAAGAGGAGCTCCACACAGAGAGGTTTGAGAGGCATCCAGGTGCAGAGGCACTCCAAGGTTTGCCCCTTGGGGTTTGTATCTGTGATCAAAAGGTCCAGAACCACTGCAAGAGACACCACGGCACAAGGTGTGTCACAGAGCCCCGGAGCAGATCCTGTACCCTGCACAGCTGGGCAATGTCACACCCGGACAGGTATTCCTCAGCACACAAACACCCACCACGAGACTCTGACTGTACTTTTCCTCTACACTCTCCTCCTATAAAGAGGGAATATCACAACAGGGCAAGAATGTCAGAGTTGGAAACTTCCACGCACCGAGCTGTTCATCCAGACTGAGTTTCTTGATATTCTTTTCTATTAATTATACTTTTTTTTTCCCCAAAAAAAATTGTATAACTGAACTTGAAACACTCTGCTAACTAAGCAGGGCAGGGTTATATTCCAGCAACACAGCAGTTGTTTCCCTCAGCTGTGAACACACTCCCTCTGCCTCACCAGGTTTGCTGATGGCACTGCTGTCCAAGGAATATATTCTCATGCAGTGTAAAAATAGAAGAGATTTAACAGCCAGGCAAACAAGGCTGTTAATTACCTAATGAATGTACAGTGTTGTTTCTCTGAGAGACTAAAACCTGCTGTACAATCACATTTTCTGCCTCAGAAATATAAAAATCTAGAGGAAAACAAGTAAAATTAGTTACTCAAAGTCCAGATTATGGGGTGGGAGGAGCAATTCAAAATTATAGGGAAACCAGTTAGTCTGTCTTCAGAAAGAGGTGCAGACAAAGCTGACTTTGAAAGCCTTTTCCTGTTTTCAGACACGAATCTGGATTTCTGTGGCACACTACTATCCAAACCAGGCCACTGCTTTAAATTCAATAGTCAGCTCAGCAGTACCAGAACTTTCCAGTCACTGAACTTCAGCTGTGTGTCAATTCTGTGAATGGTAACGAATGCAGGAATATAAGCACAAGTCTTGGAGCAGTGAGCTCAGTGTCCTGCAGCTGTGCTGGAGTTACTCTAAGGGACCCCAGAACATCACTCATGTGTCACTGCACATCACCGTACGAGTCTAAAAACCCATTTTTCAGATATGAGAAATCAGCATAAACGAGCCAGAAGAGGAGAGTGGGAAAATAATAACACAGGCATATGACAAAAATCAGTGGATAATTTAAGTTCTGTGACTGTCAGCATTTTAAAACTTACAGAACAAATACACCAGGCTCCCTGAAAAGTCATCATAATGAGGTAAGAGAAAAGACAATACTCTTCTGTATTCAGATTTAACTACATTTCAAAATAATATCTCCTTTCTCCTACGAGCATCACGTCAACACAATCTGGAGTGGGAACTGATGCTCATACACAGCACCAGGCCTTCAGCTTATTTCCAGTGCTAACTTTAAATAACAATGCATGAATGGACAAAGTGCCTGGTTTATAGCATCCTCCCTTTCAGCCTCTCCCTTGTCTCAGTTCATTTCCCCGTGGCACGCTTTGTTCTTAAAGCAGTCTTAACCACTCATACATCAAAATATTTAATCAACATTTCTTAGTCCGAAAATAATCCTGCTTTAGACCGATTCAGTGGGAGACTCTGCAGCGGATTCAACATAAAAAAGGGTCAGAATGCATTTCCGAGGGTGCTTTAGAAAAATCAATGCTGACATGTTTTTAATGAAAATCAATAAGTGACATTAGATAATGAAACAAACATCCAGCAGCCCTGCAGCAGCCGGGCCATTGAGGCAATGAGCTTCGGAAGCAAGCAGCGAGGCGAGCGCAACGCGGGCTTAAATAAAGCACTACTTTTTTTCTTTTTTTCTTTCTTTCAATTATTTTTTTTTTTTAATGAGAATTTCAAAATCTGTTTCCTGTGAACAATGACTCAAGGGCTTACAATTTCCCCTTGTGCCTGTTCCCTCGGTCCCTCCAGCCCCGAGTAAATCAGCCCGAGGAAGCAGTGCCGTGGTTCCCCCAGCAGTGTCCCCGCATTGGGAGCCGCTGACCCGTGCAGCCGCCGCGAATGCTTTGACAAGCTGCGGTGCAGCCCCAGCGGGGGACACACATCCATTAAAGGCTGAAGTTGTGAAACTCTTTACAAGAGGCCTGTCCCTTCTCAGAGTAATTAATTCTTTGACTGCCACACTGAGATGCAATGAATGAACACATACTCGGAGGAGTAACAACTATGCTAATGCGGAGGAGCTGTGCGGACAAAGAATACAAGTGGCTCGCCTGAATTGGGTGAGACTCTATATGCAAACTTGCCGTGCCGTACACATGCCTGACAACCAACAGAACTCGGCAGAAACCCACCTCACAGCCCTGCATTTACACCGGACATGAGTTTACACTTGCATGTTCCTTATGTGCATCCTGCGGGAGCCACCCGCAACGCTTCTGCACAACTGATGACAATCTTTGGAGCGGTTTGTGACCTCCAAAGCCCAGTCCCAAAGCTGTGGATGCAAGGCCTCTCCCGGCCAGGAGGATGGGATCGCAGTGGGACCCCAACACAAGCCACCACCCCACCAAAAGCGAGCACAGAGCCCTGCTTGGGGAGCACTGCCCTGGCCACTGCAGGACTCACTGCACAGCACAACTGCAGCACAAGTGTTCTCACAGGCTCTTCCTGCAGGGAAGGAGGGATTCCACTCACTTGGGCTCTGTGCATTTGATCAGGATTTGAATAAGTCACCCTCAACACCAAAGAGGCCCTGGAGTCAGTCAGCATCTTCCTGGGTCTGACTGTACCTGTGCCAAGCCGCATGTTCTGTTTGCAAGATTTCAAACCACAGCTCAAATGAAAAAAACAAACAGCGTCGTAGCAGAAAATCATTTGAGAACAGAGAATAAAATAACTAACAACCCACATGCAGAAGTCACTGATAAGAACAGAGAAACAAGGGCTCATTATTAAATGACACTAAGAAACTGATGGCTGCAAGAATAAAACTTTCCACCTTGAGATACGAGCAAACCCTTATCTCTGTTCTGTGTGACTCACAGCTCAAAAGAAACAGAAAACAAAACGGAAACATAAACAGCTGAAACAGAACCGAAATAGAAACAGCTCTAGTCAGTTCCACTGTTTGAAATCCCACTGTTTCAAAACTAACAAGAACAAACAAACAAACAATTCCCTCTGTGGTTTGAAACATTCACACTTTCCAGGAAAGCTTGCAAATTGAGCAGAGCCAAGCACAAGCAGAGGAAGCATCGTAGGTTTCAGTGAGAACTTGCAATATCTGAGGGCACATTTGGAACAAAAGCCTACCCATGGAGTCAACAAGACGACTGCAAGATTCATTACAAAGTCAGACATGGTGTTTTGGCTCCTGGCTGGCCAGAAGGCTGTAACATTAACACATGGTTCATTACAGCAGAATTAGAGCCTGCTTATTCAGGACTGCAGAAATTAGGGATGGTACACATCAAACGTTTTTTCCCAGGAAAACACAGGGCCTCCAGTCCAGCCCTAGAAAATCACTAATTATGGTGCAGAACCTATTTACATTCACAGAATACAACTTCTGTTTGGCAGTTCTTTGTCTTGATTTTTTCCACTGCAAGGGATTTCAAAGTCATCTTCCTGACAAGAAGCAATCAAATATTTTTTCATATTACAGCAGAAATTTGAACAGAATCAAGATATAAAAATACAGAGCAATAGGAATGAATTTAATATTTTCTCTTAGCAAGCGTACAATGATGTTAGCAGGATAAATTACTTCACACCTCATAAGCAAGGGCTGCTACATTGAATTACTATTGCAATTCAGACAGCTACATCTAATCAAAGAAGATTTTAAGTCGTTGCTATTTAATGGCTAATTCCTCAAAACACAAAATAGCTGAGCTCGTGTAATTAGTCTCCTACAGAATGAAAGAAAAGAAGATGTCACAAAATAAGTAAATGAAAGAAAAGCAACCCAAAGATCTTGGGGGGAAAGGGGAGCTTCTTCAGTATTAACAGAACACTGCTAAAATACTTCTAACAAGTGTAATATTCTATATTGATTTCTACTGAAACCCTCATGGTAAAATATGCTTTTCAGTGTAATGAAGCACGCTGCAATCTCATTTTGCAAGTTAGCATGCATTTGAGGAGTTTTTACTGAAAATAGGTTCAAGTCCCCAGAACTGGAGAACATTAACTCTATGAGTGCCTCCATTTTCTTAACCACTATTTATAGCAAATTACAATATTTAAATACCAGCACTGAAAAAAGGCTTCTTCCACTTAGAAATACATGTAAAATACCGAGTTTTAAAGCATCTTCCTTATTAACAGTCTTTCTACAACATCACAATCTCAACTGGTATAAGTCAAAGGGCTTCTTCAATATTAACAGAGATTCCATATTTCTTTGTTCCAGCTAAACTTTGTGGCATTTTAATTATATCCAGATTTTAGAGAAGATAAGTGAGGCAGTGCCTCAATAACATCCATTTCTCATTCTCCACTTCCTTCTGAAAAGAAATAAGTCGGGTTTTTGATGCCGCTAAGAACCCAGTGTTGGCAATTCCTTTTCCAGTGAGCTCATAAGCTCATTTCTGAGCTTGCAAATTCCCACCCAGCTCCTGCTCCCTGTAATGTGAGCTGGCCTGGCTGCTCGCTGACAAAAGCAGGATAAAAAGTGTTAAGGGATACAAACCCAGGTGCTTCCATGATTCACATCACTTGTTCTTCAGCCCACGAGCCTTTAAAGGAGGTGAGAAGGGGGCAATTGATGAGGGATGGTTGAAATATAGGAAATGATACCACACAAAGCAATATGGGAGGAACTGGGAAGAAGTGGACTCAAAACCAATAAATACAGTGTCTAAAGTCTTCCAGAGCGAGCCACAGAGAGGTATTAACACACACTAGGGACAAAGAAATACGCTGCTAAATGTTCATAATGTGAAATGACATTCTCATGAAAAATACCAGTTATTACACTTGTTTCTCTTCTCCACGGGCTGCTTCAGCAGCCGCTCGCTCAGTTCTCCTCTTGAAACTTGCTAAACTAATGTGATTAGCCCAGTGAATCCCCAGAAGCAGCTAGCACATTTTCTAAGTGGCTGGCTGGCTGGCAGGGCGCTGCCTCAGCTGGATGGATGGATGGCTGCCTCTCCCCAGAGGACAGCAATGAACGGCTTCAGAGCCCTCCTTCCTTCCCCTGGCAATCTGTCACTGAGGTGAGAACAACCTCCCCATTCCTCATCCCCACTGGTTATAGAGCAGGGCATCAGTGAGCACACAAACCCGAGGGAACGTCCCCACCACCTCAGCACACAAACGTGTGCACACTGAGTGTGAGGGGGGCATAGAAGCAGTTCAGCAAAATATTTTCAACAAGTGTATTTACATACATTTTTCTTTCTTTTTTTTCCCCAGGGAGGGAATAGTCAGGAATACAATTTGAGTATTTTAAGCATAAAGAAGTGCCAAAGCAAGCAGCTAAATGAATGCGCTGTTTCTCTGACATGTTGCATCTTGATTATTGCAGAGGTAAAATGAAGCCTCATCCTCTTACAAATAGAAAAGAATCATGACTTCTATAGCCAAAGTACCCACTCCAATGCCACACTGACAGAATGCTCCATTTTCAGCCTAGGTTTTACTTCATTTTCAAGTACCAGGCGGGGAACAGGAAGATTACAATAAATCTTACTCCGAAGTATCAGCTGAATCTAGCTCCTTGCCCATGGGCCCAAGTGGCATTCTGACTCTGGGATCCAGGATTGCTGAGGTCAGACCCCCCTCAGAGCTCACAACCTTCCACTATCAACTCCAAAGCTCTACAGACTCATCAGCAGCTTCTCAAGCTTTACCATTTGCCACCTTGGTGATAAATTCCAAGTGATTTTACTAAGCAGCAGCAAATATTTCATTGCACAAGAATGATAAAAAAAAAAAAGAACTTGGGCAGGGGAGAGAAAGAAATCTTTAAAGATTTTCCCTCTTCCCTCCTTCTCCTGAATCACAATTCCATTTCATAAAAGATCAAGAGGGACCTTCTATGCCAATCTGTACTATCGAAAGTATAATGAAAAAGTCAGTCACTTCCTCAGTTACTGGGAGGGAACATAAGTGAATCCCACAAAGGAACAACTGAAAGCAATCAGATTCACTTTCTGCACAGCTGGGAGAAAAGCAATGCTCTTACTTAAGAAAAAAAAGGATTAAAACCAACTTAAATTTGCTTTCTTCAGAAGCATCAATCCGTTTGAATGAAGAGAGCCCACCTTTCAACTACAAATTGGCAGAAGTAGTGAATCATCACAGCAAATGCTGTGCCCTTCAAAGCTATAATAAAAAAGTCCTCTAGGCTTTTTTCCAGGGGTAGAACTCCCTCCACATCTTGAACAATCAACATCCTCCTTTATCCACTGTACACCAGCCCTTGTTTGCTTGCTGTGGCTGGCAGAGGTCACCACAAAGCACATGGCTAACGAGAGGCTCAGTTTATAACCTGTCTCTGGGCTACAGTTATTAGATTAATTTCCTTGCAAAGTGACATTTGAGATACTCCTCCCAGAGAACAACACAGCACACATCAGCTCCACAGCTGAATGGGTTTGAGCAGCCCATTCTGGGTGAAAGCACCTCCACCCTGAGTATGCCCAACAAAAAGTCCTTCTAAACAATTCCAGGAGTGCTCCTGCCAGGTCTTGCTGGACTTTGCAATTTGGTGAGAGCTGGAGAGTCAGTCTCTAGCTCAGGGGTCCAAACCTAGCAGGATACAAAGCCACAGCAGGAAAACACCCATCAGGAAGGGCTGCCTGGGGGAAAAGGCAAATAGCTGCTCTGTTTGGCTACTGCTAATGCAATCAGCCTGAGGCAATTCACACAACTGCCTCAGCCCCCCGGGCACCCAGAGAAAGGGCCAACAAGGAAAATACACGGACTGATCAATTCAGCAGCCCTCACTGGCGATGCCTGATGCCCTGTCTGGGCTGGCAGGATTTGCCAGCTGTGCCAGCAAGCCCGGATACCCCAGCACACAGCCACGGTGCTGCAAACCAAGGAACACACAGCTCCCTTGGGACTGCTGCACTGCACGTTCCTTCAGCCTTAAACTTCTGAAAGGGGAGCTGAAGAGCAGTGGAATAGCCAGAAACCACCTAGCAAAGAAAATCCACAGCTTAGCTGCACATGGAACTGTGAAGAGCCCTAATGAAATACTCAAAGGGAACAGAGTGGATCAAGTCAGTCCTTCCCCCCCTGAATTGTGCCTTGGCTAACACACATCACCGATGGGACTGTAAAAAGTTAATCCCAGGCTGAGTGAGCTTCTCACCTTGACTGAATGAACAGTTCCTAGTTACAGCACTGTCACAGATGGCAAATGGGATCAGGAGAACAGCAGTGTTCAGCAGTCATTTCTAAAGCCAGGGAATGATGTCCTGCACACCACTAGGATGCACTCCTCCCACTTGCACTCTGCCTTCCCCCACTCCCATGTACCTGGCAGCATTCCATAGCTGCTCACCAACTGCTGGAAGAGAGAATACCAACTCTGTGCAATCTGAGTGGGGGAGAGGTGAAAAAGGGAAGGGGTGGAAGGGAGATGCAGAATTACTTTTTCATTCAAATGTGAAAATCCAGAGCTATGCATGGGTACAAGTAAGGGCAGAATAAAGCCTTAAATATTTAGTCTTTGAAGCTTTCACACTAATCACTTAAGCCAACACAACATCTTAAAAATCTACGGAATTATCCAAAGCCTCTCTGTTAAGCCAGTTCTAAGGATACAATCAGCTCCTCTCCCACCCTGACATCACACAAAGCGACTCAGGCAGCAGTTAATAAATCTAAGCCCCTGTGACAGATTTCATCTTCCACGGGGAAAAAAAAAAGCTGCAGAGGAAACCGAAAAATAAAAGAGGATCTGAGGAAAAAAATCTATTCATTGATCAGGGGAAGGAGAATGCTAAATTCAGCTGGCAAACAGCAGCCTGGCAAAGGAGCCATCGAGACCACTTCCGAGTGTGCTGGCACTGCTTTGTCCTGGGTGGGATCAGCGAACCCAGGCACAGGAGCTGCATGTTTTAAATGCACCCATCCAGCCCTGCAGAAGTCAGATCCAGTTTTCTGATGCATTCAGAACAGCACTCTCCCCTGCAAACCCAGACTCACATCCTGAAATTCCTTGATGCCAAAAATGTGCCAAACGACCAGCTCCTCTGTAACTGGCATTTTGTAGAGGAGAAATCCTCACCTGCTGCAACAGAGCCATTCTCACAAAGGGAGAGGTGGTCACTTTCTTTTCACTGATCTCTGTAAAACAATTTACAGTAATCCCACATCTTAAAACAACTTAAAAGCCATAAAATTAAAGCGTCTTTTCTCCTATGCTACAGAGGATTATGCACAAACTCAAGCACAGGCTTGCTGAGGAGTGGAAGGGGTTAAAAACAGTGGAGAATGAGAGAAAAAGGCTAAAAAGCAGTTAATGTTAAAAACACTAATTTCAGTCCATTTGTGCATTCAGAGGCATTCCGGTCTGAATTTCTTCAGTGAAACCAGATGTCTCCAGCAATCATCAGAATGCACAGACTACAGCATAATCAGCTTGTCCTGGGCACAAGCTCCAGCACATCCAAAGAAACTGGGGACTCTCAGAGAGGAAGCAGCTAAATGCAATAACCTGGTGATTGCTCAGAAACACAGCTCTCAGCGCTGGAATTGGGAGGGGGATGGAAAAGGACAACAGCAGTGATGAATCCTGAGCAGTGTCTGAGTCTGAACACAACTGTGAAAAAAAGCACATAATCAAGAGACAAAAAGCTTCCCAGGGAATTAATGTATCTGGTTGCTCTGTCATTGCATATAATCAAATAGATGTTACAATAGTGAGACAGCACATTACAGAGACAGCTGTAATAATTAGAGCTTTAACAAGCTCCAACACAAAACTCTGCAACACGGCAGTGTCATGATCATCTTCACTCTCAAGCTGTCCAACCGAGAAGAGAGGTTGTGCTTTTATTAGCTTATATTAGCACACCACTTATCTAGTTTCTAAAAGCAGAATTAAAACCTTCTGCCATGTGCTGACACCTGGCTGCTGTCCAAGCTCGTACTTCATTTAGCATTATCACTGAAAAATGGGAGGCTTAGGCAAGACTGGAGGGAGATGAGAAGACAGACGGTTGTCCATTACTGTCAGCTCATTTCATGTGCTCACTTCTCCAGTCTTCAGGAGACAGGAATCTGCCAGAAATCACAGCAAGGAAAATTAAGTTTACTGAATTCACCAATTCAGGCTATTGGATCCCTCTTTTTGCCCCCAAAAGCTTATCCCAACATCAAATCAGAACAAACAGCGTGGAGGCAGATGTAACCTCAGCGAGGAATTTTCTGTGCCTGATACACGGTTTGTGCACAACCACTGTCCCTACTGATGTGCTCCCTGGCTTCAGGAAACAAGATGAGCATTTTCTGGAAATGTCAGTCCAACATAGTGGCTCTGCATGAAGTTTCTAACACCACTTCTCACAGCTGACTCCTGCCCCACTGCTCCAATGCTGTTCCTAGCACAGAGGAGTTCCCAGCTCAGTCCCAGGTCTGTACAGGGACACGATGGCCACTCTCACCCCAGGCTGGGCTGAGAGCACTCCCTCAGTGCCAGGCAATGCTTTCTAGCTCCAACAGCCCTTCTTCTTTTTAACCACAGCATATCTGCTTCATTATCAATCCCCTTTTCCCTATATTCCCAAGAACATGCAGATATAGTGGTAGAACAAAGTTGTAGAAGAATTACCTTTTAACTCATTTGTGAGCCTCCAGCTGCCCTGTTCTCCCATTCCAGAAGTTCCCTGAACCTTGCCAGAGCAGCAGTGTTTTACATGCTAAGCCCAGGGAGATGACAAATATGAATATGGTGATTTGCTCATCGAGCTGCATACACAATCATTCGAAAAGTCATGAACAAAGAACACAGCAGGCCAGAAAAAAAAAAAAAGATTGAGCAGGCAGGGTCATGTATTTCAGCAAAGTTTTCTACGTGTTTATTAATTAATTGAGACAGCTTTTCAGAAACCTTATAGCAACAGGGGTTTCCATTTATTCCAGGTGAGCACAATTTAACTGCTGAGGATCTCTACCTGGGAGGAAGCATTTTCAATGTCAAGCAAAAAAAAAAAAGGAAATTAAGAGTTTAAAGGGAGAAAAAAGTTAAGAAAAATACCACCATCATCTGTCATAAACACATAATGGTCCTGCAGCAGGGGGAGGAAATCTCTCCTCCTCTCAGCTCTAGGTTATCTGAGCTGCTGGATAAAACTGCACATCACTTCACTGACCATTCCCATACCCTCAGACACTCAGAGCAGGACCTACAGAGTACACCCACCCTGACACCTCTTTCCATCAGGAATGCCCTTCGTGGAGAAAGGAAGGATAATAATAGCCAGGACTTACAGTTTATCATTCTTCTGACAGTCAGAAAAGTAAGCCTGAAGTGAACTCCTTTCATCCCTTCCCACCCTTTCTCTCTGGCTCTGTCTGGTGCATGGGGGTAATTAAAGTATTTTACTGCCTGACTGACAGCCCCGTGCCCCACGAGCCACAGGCTAGTAAAGGGCATGCATATTCCACAGGGAATGTAAACAGAGCCATGGCAAAAGAGTCAGCAGTCACCTACAGCAGCATTCCTAAAAATCAAGGAACACTCTGCAGAACTTCCTTTCCCTCCCACCGCTGATTTTTATATTAAAAATCAGACCCAGTCTCGAGTGAACAAAGATAAGAGCATGAACGTTCTTATTTAGCTCCGAGCATTCAATTTGTTAACGCATTTTCGCTAAAATTCCTGCTTAGTCACGCCTGACACAATCTAGTCTTTTAGGCAAACATTCCCTCCATTCTGTGTGCTGTGGCTGCCAGCCAGCTTTCAGTGGATGCACCCAGGGTTTTTCTGCTGGTGTCCAAGCACAGTGAGATCTCTCAAACCTGCTCTCACACAGCCCTGCCACCCCTGCATATGCTCTCCATTTACAAACAAAGAATATGCATATTTACGTATGGGCAGGTCTAAGCAGTGCATGTTCATTTTAGAGATATCAAACAGAAAAACTTCTACGTCAGGTTATACACAGGAAATAAGTGTAGGTCCTGAAACAAATCTTTCTGCAAGCAGCTGAAGGACATTATTCTTCACCCTGCAATTAAAACTTTGTTGTCGGTGGATTTAAATGAAGGGCTTTGTCTCTATGGAAAAATGCCAATAGAAAAAAAAAAATTATTTGTTAAACAAAACACAAACCCAAACAATTTCCAAGGCTCCTACACAAGGAAAGTGAAAAAGGACAGACCCAAAGCTTCTGATTAGAAGTCAGGCTCAGAAATTCCGTCACTGAACACACTGTTCAGTAGCATTTCCTTCTCAGCTGACTTCTTTAAAGCCCAGTGAGTTTTATTTAAGATCCCAGACAAGAGTTTTATCAAACAAAAGGCCATAAGACGCCCATTGTTTTGGCCAACTACCTGACCACCGTTCTCACTACTGGGTCCTGCCTAACTCAGGGCAAGAATCTCAGCCTTGAAACTCAGGGCAAGAATCTGCTAAAGAAAAGCAAAGCGCAGAAAGAAAGAAAAGAGAAATGAAGTTTTTCCCTGTTACCTGCAATAGTGCTCTCTGGATGGTGGGTGGCAAAGCAGCTTCCAAACAAACTCTGCCACAGGGGCAGTGGGAGCTGGCACACAAAGGCACAAAGGGAACTCACAGGCAGCTCTCACTGATGCAGAGGTGAAACTCTTCTGCTCTTGGCAGGGAGAAGGTAATTCCACTGGTCAATAAAAGCTGGGAAAGAAATTCTCTGCCCTTCAGGCCACCAGGAACCTCTGCTGCTGCTGGTACAACGCAGCCATGCCCTGTCCTTCCCAACACTTGGGAAAATCATTAGATCTCCCTTCTCTTCCTGGGCTATTCTTAGGTTTCTTGTGCCTGAAGCTGTGAGCGGATCAAGTTTCCCCAAGTTGAAAGAGCACTGAGAATGTCTCTGAACATTCAAATCTTTCTTCTCTTCTAATAGCAGCGAGTCCTCTCTTCAACTGTGCCTGCTCAAGGTTTTTCCAGAAATGCAGGAGAATAGAACTCTGGAACTGTTAATTGTTCCCCAAAATATCATTCATTTCTGAGTGATTATTTTAAGATAGTTGGTCTGTTGCCTCAGCTCTAATTACATTTCTCATGTCAATTAATTAAAACCATGCTAAATGAAATGCCAGTCTTTATTTAAAGTTTAAGGAGAAAAAATCATGGGATACAATTAGATGTTACCAGACGTGATCTCAGCAGGTTTTCAATTATTCTATGTATAATACGTCCCTAATTCAATACAAAGCTGTAATTAAGAATGTAATTAACTAGTGGCATTCTACTGATGTCATACACCACAAGAACACATAACAGAGCAGAATCCTTAATGGATTGGTCTGTTTCACTGGGGATGAATTAGGCACATAAAAATAATTTATTATGGGAGCTTGGCCAACATAACAGCCACATGCAAAAAACAAAGCATAAAACCAACTTTGTCCTGTCAAGAACCATCTGGCCACAACCCAAATCTGCACCTGCTACCATGGCAGGGAATTGGTGGATTTACCTTCAGAGGCAAGTGAGAGCTGCCTGGCCGTGGGTTCAGAGCTTGGAGAGTGAGCCCAGGGCTTGGTGAGGAGCCCAGGAGCTCAGCCAGGTCCCTGCTGCAGCAGCAATGGGAGCTGCCTGTGTTGGGCTGAGCTGTTCCCTGTGCACATCAGCTCCCAGACCTGAATGGAGCAGAGCTCCTGGGCTCTCTGGCTGCACTAAAAACCTCCATTTCAGTCTGGGTTTTATCCCACACTGCAATGCATCCAATGGCTGTGCTATCACATCACTTCAACTCAGGAGAAACCCTCCAGGTCACTTCTGCTTATTAAAGGAAGGCTTCTGAAACACAGACTGCTCTGCTGTGCTGTCTAAATCAAAGATTTCTGTTCTCAGCAACAATTATTTGAACACCTCCATTTCCTTAGGTTTTTTTTCATAGATGACATTTAAGGAGGAAAAAGAGAGAATAAGGTACAAAATAAGGTACAAAAACCAAAACAAGTCCCAGAAGAAAGCCCTCAGAACTACAAATAACTGGTCTCTGTTCACACAGTAAAATAAAAGAACCTACGAAATATTTATTTTTCTTTCAAGTAAGCCCTCTTGCAAGAAAGGATAGGAGGATAAAAGCTTGATTTATCAGCTAAAGAATCTCCCACTCTCGAGTTCAGTGGTGATGTGTAAGTAAACAGATGAAAATATAATCAGGTAAGGCACTGACAGGCACTCCAGGAAGTATCAAGGAACTCCAGAGCCATTGAACAGACTTCTGTGAGACTTTAAAAGAGGACACTTCTGGTTTTCTTTCTCACTAAACACTTAACATTTCCCTTTTTTTAAAATAAATTAATCCATGGAGAGTCTTGAGCCTATTGCTGCTACTTGCCACTTACTCTCCTGTGCTGACCTGTCAGCCAGTGAAAGGGTTCACACATCAAAATATCCTATACCAGCACACTCATCAACCTGAACATCACCAATATAAAAATGTTCTTGAGCTCATCTAGCCACAGAGATTTTTCTCCTCTAAGCAGTTAGCACATACACGCACATTCAAAAATTACCAGACACAGCTCTTTTAGTTTTCTGAAACATCGCTCCAATAAACCTGAACCAGATGTTGTCTTTATATATTTTGCTAATGCTATCAGTTTTTAATCAAAATGGAACTGAATTCATGGTCTTTGTTAACAGCAAAACTCCTTTGAATCACAAGATGTCTCTTTCAGATCAAAGTGGCACAGAAAGAGTCTGAGTTGAAATTTATTCTCGTGTATCCAGGGTCTTTCTTTAGGATTCTTACCCTTTTTCCACAGCTCAAGATGTTGGCACTTCATGAATCAATCTCAAAGGATATTAAAAGCAGCAGGAATAGCCTACAATGAGCCAGAAGGTTCCTTCACAAAAAAAGAATGTTAAGTTTGCCAAGGAAAGCACTAAAAAAGTAATAAGGAAATCCAGACTTAAACTTAATTCATCCCCACATACAATATGCATTAAGATACAGCCTTTAATGACAATTTATTTCTTCCAGAGTACTTCTGAGTGAGGCTGACAGAACAGACAGCTGCTCACCATTTCTTTTATCATTATATATAAACCCATGCAGTCATTCAAGACACAATATTCAAGTGCTGTACTCAATTATGAAAATTCTGATAAACTTTTTAGGCAGCTTATCATGGTACTATAGAGCACACTTCAGAAATATTAATACATTTACTTACACAGCCCTTTGCTTGAACAGAATTTTCCATGATTTTAAAAGGCTCAACTGCAGCACAGCAAAATTAGCAGCTACACTCTCAGAAGCATCTGCCAATACAGATGCCTAATTTAGAAAACCTGTGGCCTGATTTTCTGAAGGATTCAGTATTAGGGCAAGTTCTGATCAAATCTCCTGCTTACATTAAGGACAGCTATAAAAAATATCAAAGCATAACAGAAATGTGCCTTTTTTTCCCCAGCACAGTGCCGTGTAGCAGGAACATGAACAGAATGTAATTCCCCTGAGTGTTACTAAACCTCTCTTTATCCTTCTACAATCTTTGCTCCTTCCACGAGACACAAGTTAACCTGCAAACGTATCCAGCACGTTTGGCTACAGCCAGGGAAGATAAAAGAAGAATTCAGAAAATGGACTCCTGAACGCCAAGGGAAATTGCTGAGAGGAAATATAAGATGCCTAGAACCAGATATCCTCTGCCTATCTTCCCTCTGTGGCTTGCATTTGGGTTCCTAAGAACAAGTCTGCGGTCTTTGAAGGGCTGTTAAAAACATGTTCTAGGAGGCTGCCACCACACTGAGTATGAGAACCAGCGACGGGCACATCACCCACAGAAACACCAGAGTTTGTCAGATTCTGCAGTCACAGAGCCCGTGCCATCCACACACCTTCCAGCTTCTGCACCAAACAGAGCCCAAGCCCACAGACAACACAATACCCTCCTTCAGTCCAAAAGCTGGGATTTTTTCCCAGGAAGCTATCCATCCTGTGTGCGAAATGAGACAGCAGGCCCCTGGATAAACACCTGTTCCTTAACCCTTGGCGTGCCCCAGAGTGCTGCTTCTTCCTCCTCTCCTTGGCTGGATGAGACAGCACAGAGGAGGAGGCACTGAGAGGCTCTGCTGCTCTCTCCCTGCAAACTGGGCTCACCACAAACCCCAGGAAAATCCATATGCAGCTCTGCTATCCCAGAGGCAGCCTGCTCCCCAAAGACAAGACCCTCAGAATAATGCTGCTGCCACCATCTCAATCCTGCATTAAGAGCAGACTAAACCCAATTTTCAGACTCGAAAAGTCTGGCAACTTTGAATAGATTTTTTTCATGGAATTAGACCAAAAGCTTCAAAATATTTTCATCCCCCTTTTTATGTGCCTTTTTGTAATGCAGGGACATGTTTGCAGGAGTTATCTGCAGTCATGAATCTTACTTAGTAAAAATGAATGCTAGCATTCATACATCATCATCACTCCAGAAAGAGAGATTAAGGAAAACACCATCTATCTTTGCCTCCAAAAGTGAAAATCACAGCATTTAACCCAACTAGTGCTGCTGCTGGAAATGATTCTAGCTGGCTAGAACTCAGGATTCTCTAGCTGCCTTTGTTCTCAGAAACAACTGAACCACTTCTCAGAGACTTTTCCAAATCAGCCAGAAAACACACGGCATGAAAAACCTCAGCTAAAACTGCTACAGCTTGAGAAAGCCCCACTTAAAAAGTATTATAGTGCAAAGTGTTGAACAGTTACTCTAGCTGTGACTTTCTGATCGCGGATATCTGTCACTTTTTAGACAGAAAAACGTGATTAGACTCATTTTTAAACTACCAATTCAGACCAAAAACCCCTCAGTTTTACTGCACTTCCCTGACTTCTTTTTCAACATAACACCTATCCACGAGGAAATATCACATATGCAATGAATTAGACCACAGTCCTTTCATCTCCAACTGCTTTGAAATGTCACTTAGTAAACCCAGTAGAGTTTGTTTTCCCAATGAAGAACGATTTCTCCACTAAATCTTCACATTGTGAATGTACCGTGTGGTTTGCATTTTCTGTTCTTCAAAACAGTTTCCCAAAAGCTCACACTGTTTGATTTCATTTTCAGTTAAGAGGAACTAAAACTTGAAATGTGGTGAGACAAATTAAAAATTATCAAGGGAGGTGGGGTGTGGGAGGGTGTATATTCATCCTGTACTTATGTAAAGTGCTATTTACATTTGTGAAATTTTAGTACAGAAAATTTCAATAAAAATCCAAGTGTATTTCTTCAGTAACAAATAGAACTTTAACAAAACCAGAGGCTGGCAACTCCCACCTTGCTTTCTAGGAAGGTGGAAGGTTCAATAACCTATTACAGTAATGTCCTGATAACGAAATACACAAACCAGAGCATAGGTAACAGAAAAAGGAGCTTTCCACCCACATCTGATGCCCAGAAATACAAACTTACTTGCCCAACACTTTTCTGATGGAAGAAGAAAAGTCCTTTTGGAGTCAAAACATCACATCAATGTGAATTATCCTCTGGAAGCATTCCTTACTCTGCTGTGATCATTGGAGCAGAGAGTAATTTAGGATCTTAACTTTATGGAGAAGTCTGTGCAAATGGGATGAATTCCCAGAAAGTGCTGACCACTTAACAGGAGCTACAGGCCCACGTGCTCACTGAAAGTTAATTGGCTTGATTAGGCTCACCTGTGATGCCACTGCTGTCATTGTCAGCACCTGTGTAAAGGGAAATTTTCCCACCACAGCCCAAGATGCAGAAAACACTTTCAGCTGCAGCCCAGAGAGTGAATCCCTCCCTCTAAAGCAGGTGTCTACATTTGATAAAACAAACGACCCTCCTGAACAAAGGCCATTAACCTGATCACCACTAACGATAACTTGAGCCATTATATCGACACCCAAAATTGAGTTTTAAGCCCCAGTTACCAGTAAGAACCAAAACACCCAAACTCTACAGTCCACAATGAAAATACTGTGCTTCCTTTCCACCCTCGCTGCACATCACTCTGCTCTATCAGGTGGAAAGAACACTGACATTCAGGAGTTCTCAGCAACAGATGAAGCCAGAAACCAGCATATGAACTATTATTTGAGGAAGTCATAGATGAAATGGGTAACTGCTGTGCTGATAAAACCCCAGACCAAAATTCCACCAAAACTGAGCTTCTCTGTGTGTCCAGAAACTGTGCAAGGCTACTGCAGGACACAGGGCAGAGTAAGGAAAATTCTGGTTACATTTTATTTCATTAGAGGTGAAAACTAAAGAAGTAATCAAGGACAAATGCATTTAAAATACTTGTAACAGCTAAATAATTTGGATTAAATGTACTTTAATAAGCTGAACAAATGGACTCAGATGAATTGTTTCAAACATCCTCCCACGAGGGATACTGAAATAGCTCTCTTTGAACTGCACCTATCACTTATAAAGAGAATAATTATCAGGAAAATAGAGAAAGCTCCGAAATCACTTCAGTTCTAGCAGTGCCAAATGATACCTGGCATCCTGAACTAGCTCCCCTCTTCCAACAAAGGAATATGTAAATGCTGGGGGGAAAAAAAAAATTAATCGTAAACTATTCTCTGTCTGTGAATAACACCATGAATGTCTGACACATCAAATCCAGTTCTCTTCATTGGAAGGGAAATTGCATGGAAAACAAGGTGGGCTGAGGACACTTTACCAAGCAGCCGTGAGTTGTTAGATAAATAAACTCTGCCAGCCAACAGCTTATGCCAGCCTCTTGGCAGTTCTTCATGTACAGGTTCTAACACTAAAATCTGATCTTTAGCTTTAGAAAAGGCCACAGTCATAAAATAATGAACTAGGAAAAGTCAAGAGAAACGAATAAACCCTGGTGACCCACAGCTTCAATCTGACACACCCTTACTAAAGGGGAAACGAAGGAAGGAGGTGCAAGAACCACAAAGTACAAAAAAAGGTCAGAACATTCCTGAAGTCTGAATGGGTTTGAAGCACTGTTGAATTGATTTGCTCTAGAAAGCTGAGAGATGCATTGCAGGGTCTAGATAAGGATCCAAATTTCAGAGGCACTCAGAACTTGTACATTCAACTCCAATTCACACACCTCAGCAACTGACAGAAGTGGATCCTCTTCTCAAAACAAAACCAAATCAATGCAAGTACTGTTCAAAGAAACCATTTGCATTTTTTGACTTTCTTGAACAATATTGCCTAAAGGCATGATTTTTTTACCTCAAACCAGATCTGACATTAGTGCACTACAGGATCATGTTTAAATGTCATCTGATGATTCCTATTAAAGTGCCACAGTTTCATCACTACAGCTAATTTAATTCTAAATGAATTTTCAAAACCAAGACTAAAGTTCAATGGAAGCCCGAAGCTTTGAGGACTTGTGAAGCTTTGAGCCTGAAATACAGCCATATCCAACTTTAATCCGTGAACTAGCCAAGGCAACACACGAATCTCTGGTTCTTTGAATAAGGGTATAATGCAATAAAGACCTTCCAGATGGACCTTGCACCATAGGTGTTTCCACATTTGTCTTTCAAGACCAGTCAGCACCACCCTTTTATCTCCAGACTGCTCATGACACTCCAAAGGAAAAACGAGAATATTCTAATTCCATTATGTCACATACAATTGGAAAAATTCCTTTTACCAGCTTGCTGACATTCCAAAGCACAGCACATCAGCTTATGGAATCAATATGAAAATGTAACTAATGGGCACCTGCAGTGAATTGTTGAGCACTGTCTTGTGATCCTGATCTTTTGTCATAGTGGGGTTATCCCTCAGTAGAAATGGAACAGCAATAATTCACAGTACTCCCTAATCAGCTGCAGGTAGTATTGTAAAAGGAACTTGCAATTTACCTCAAAGCAGAAAATATTTTTCCTGTCCCCATTATGATAACAAAAAGGTAATCAAGTGCTACAGTCAGTCCCCTTTTTACAGAGGAACAAATGAAATCTGACAGGTCACCTCAGCATTCACATCTGCACATACAGCTGGGGAGAGAATTACAGAAAATAGCAAACACCACTTAGAATTCCTTGCTCTTCCCTTTTCTCACTGTGATGGAATGACAAGGGAGCATGTTCAACACACACACATGGGGAGAGAGTTCCCTATTTCTGAATTCCTTTAATAGATTTCTTTCTGAAATTATCAAGGGTGTAATTATGAAAAAGAGAAGCACAAAGGCATTTAATGCAGTATGAGCTCAGTAACATCTGTCATAAAAGACTCTTTTTGAGCACCTAGAAAAGATGGAAAATATAGCAATTAGTCACTCCGCCAAACAAAACACAACTTATTCTTTTTAATAGTAAAAATAATGCCATCTAAAAGACAAAGATTTGAAGATATGCTATGAAGACAAAGCAGGATAGACACGAGAGACCCAGTCAAGAACCAGGACAAGCTCCTGCAATGTCCCATCAGCTTTTCCAGGAGGCAGAGGCTTTACACACTCAGGTTAGGGATGTGCAGCTCCCCTTGGCTCTTGGTGCCAAAGTCTGTCACACACAAAGTCACCCAACAAGCACTTCACAGCACAGACACTGGCCAGAAAACACAGGGCCTTTTCACCCATACACTGTATGAGTCGAGTCTAAATCCCAAATTACAGCCATGCACAAAGAGAAGCATCTTTTCCACCTAAACAGCTCAATGCTGCCCACCTGGAGCCACGAAACATCATCAAATTTCACATCCCACCAAAACAGCAAAGGGGATGAAGAAATCCTAGATTAAACTCATCATTAAAAATGTGGGAGTGCAAGGAATAACAACAAAGTATACAAGGAAGTATGACAAAGCTGTAATACCAATTGAACATCTACAAGATTTTACATTAGTCTGTAGCAAAATTGAAACCCTCATGAGTTTTCAGGATGTTATTATTCACAAGCAGGTATCCACCCTCACTAAGGGGCAGCCAAATTCAATCTCCCTCTTCCTTGATGTTCTGATCAGTGAAAATTAACAAGTATTGAGAAGTCAATACTATATTACCTTCCCCACAGTAGTTATTTATTCTATTTGCTACTCTTTATTTCATGCCAGCAGAGTGATAGGTCATTTGATTCTACAGTGCAAAAAAATCAAACATTCTGGCTGTTTCCAGAGAAATATGAAATTAGAAAGTTAAAAAAACCACCAAGTCGTGCAAAAATGAATCAGGTTTACAGTGATGCCTCCTCCAGCCACCCAGAAACAGAGACTAGACAAGAGTAAGGGAATAAAGACAGGTATTTATTTGAAGGGCCTTCAAGGTACACCCTGGGGGAGCCAGAGGCTGCTTCCAAAAATTGGACCCCAAGATGGACCCCAGGTCACGAGTTCTTCACACTTTTATAGCTTTGGATCATTTGCATATCAGGGTTAATTCTCCAATTAAAGCCCCAGTTTAACGATGTAACACCCCTCAGCTTGCCCCCCCTTAGAATCTTTGGTTTACACATTTTGGGCCTAAAAACAGCCTGGCTGTCCTTGAAGGCAAAGCCTGGAGAGGCTTTGTTCTGTCTGCCCAGTACGAGAGAGCAGGAATTACAGGCTCCAAGGAACTTCAGAGTTACACTCTGAGCAGGACAGAATTTGAAAATAGAAAAGTTAAAACCTAAGGCATCAACAGGAATAAAGATGGATAAGGCACAATTTCTGTGTCCACCAGCACACCCACAGCACCCACCCAATGATGGCTGGAAATGAGCATGTGGAACAAACATGCTTCAGCAGCCCAGCAAACACTGCTCAGGATTCACTCTCCAAACCAATCTGATGGCATTGTACAGTGACTGACAGGGTAACTCAGCTGCAGACAGCAGGAATTAAAATTGGTAATTAAATCAGAAAGCTGTAGGGCCTGACTCTGTGTCCACTGATGGCAAGAGGGAGGTTCCACCTGGAGCAGGAGACACCACCGAAGGTCTGTGCCCACCTGCCCAGCTCTGCTTCTCCTCCATCCCTGCTCCAGGAGAGCATCCTGGAGGGACAGAGCATGGACAGCACAAGGATGGACACTGCCCCTGCCCACAGCTTTGCCCAGGTCAGACTCCTGCAGGGAACATCTGGAGCTGCCAGGAGGGCAGAGCTCACTCTGGCATGGCACGTGCCCAGTGCACAGCAGTTTTAATGGGTTTCAGCTCTAAGGACACATCAACTCTTTGCCTGTCATAAGCAAAATTATCCTTTCAAATGTTGCTAACTTGACATCCCATCAAATCACCCATTGACTGTTTTCTCAGCAATCCTAAAAGCCTCCTCCTGGCACGTTTCATCAGGGTATCACTGCTTCTCATACAAGAGGTCAGCAACTATTTTTAAACAAAGGAAAATCCAGAGTTTCTACCCCCTGCCCCCCTCCACAAGCTCTGTTCTTGTAAACCACTGAATTCTTGGCTGAAGGTCTGGAAAAGAAAAAAAAATTATTCAATCTGAGGCAGATGCTTGGGACGGAATACTTTAGCTGAAACAGTTAATGGTTGGGGAATTTATAAGAAACTAAAACCAAATTCTGCTAATGACAACTCTAACAAGAAGTAGTGCTACCAAGCCTGCTTGCAACAATAAAACAAGAAAAAGGGGGTTTGGGGCTATTCGTTGTTTGTTGTGGGGGTGGTGATGGTGTGTGTTTGGTTTGAGCTCAGGAAAATAGTTTTATTTTAAGCATCAAAAAGCACATTCTACCTGCATTAGGAAATGGCAGTACATTTATGTATATTAATACTTGTTTTTATTTGTTCAACGTGATACAGACTCAGCAAAATGAGAAAAATCCCCACCCAACACAGAAATCAAAGCTGCATCGTTTACTGAGTGCCTCTCATGTTCTCTAACCTCTCAGTGTTTAATATCCTGCAGTGGATATATGATGTAAGCAACTCCCAGAACAATCCTTTTTTTTACTGGAGTGTCCCAGGGACAAATTAAAGCCATACCACTGCAATTGCTGGGCTGCAGGACCCTGCTCAGCTCTGCTGTCCCTCCCCCACCAGGCCCTGCCTCCTTCTTGCTTGTTCAAGGGGTAAATTGATCCCAAGGTGATACAAACTCACCCTTTACTTAAAAAAAAAAAAAAAAAGGTGTATTTTATGTGCTTTATCTCCTTGCAGCAGTTTCCAGAGGAATTAGATGCACGCCAGGGTTGGCACAGAAAGAGGGTGGCTCAGTTTGGGAGAGGGCAGAAACCTGGCAGCATCAATTTACATTGGCTCAAGCTGGTAAGGAACAGCACCCTCAGGCAATAGAACTGGTTGGAAAATGGAATTTCACAAGGACAGAAAAGAACATTTTAAAAGTTAACTTTCACTCTTAATCAGAAGGAAAAATTAAAGGGTTACATAAAGTTAAAATGCTTTCCAAAAGTCGTTTGGAATGACAAATCTTTTCATAGCAGTTAAGCAGCTCGTTTTTATAATGGCAATACAATATTACAGAAAAACATTAATAGAATATCTATGCTTTTACCAGTTTGTATCTGAATACATCTACTTGAAGTCAAAATGTCCATCAAAAATAGGAAATAGTCCACCAAAAATAGAGCATCATCTAAGTAAATTAGGGATGAAAGCCCAATTTTAAAAGCAAATCGTCTTGTAAACTATATCAGTTTCAAAAATATTGTCAAATTAAGAACTGTCCAGTTGAAAAATGGTATCAAGCAGAAAAATGCAGCAGTTACCTAAGTAATACAACTTTAGACATATATATTTCAACATCTGCAGCCTGGGACTGCTTGCTGCAGTTAATGAGCAGAATCCCATGGTCCAACCCCTCTGCTGCATCAGCATCAGGGGACATCAGCTTCCATTTTATTTACTTAAGATTTCCTCTTTGGGCACAGAAAATCTGTTTTTTAAATGTGCTCAGGAAACAACTAAGTCTTCTTTTCCATCCAAAAGCGTAAACTTATTTCAAAGTTGTGGGTTTGTCTTTTTTTTTTCATAAATAAGCAACTTTCCCAAACTTTACCTTCTTAATCACCTTCAAAGTTTTCATATAAATGTCAAATTCCTAACCACTGTTTTGGGGTTTAGTGTTGGCTTCATAGTATTGGAAAGGGCAAGCAAGTGTGTGGTCTTAGAGAGAAATACACAACTAAAAGTACCACACACAGAAATTCTGGCAACAGCCATTAAGGAAATTATGATAAAAATATTTAAAATTTCACATGGCACTTCTACAAAATTACAGATGATAACAACTGGAGAGCATGAAAAATAGGATGTGAGAAGAAACGATGAACAAAAAGAAAGAGGTTTGACCTTACCCATGACACTTGTAGCACCAGTGGATGGCAAAATCAGGTTAAATTCCTGCAGCAGTGTATAATAAAAGCATCCACTTAAGGGGACTTGTCTGGCTGCTTACATCTGTCAAGCTCCTAAAACAGCACAGTTGTAAGAGAAGGCTTTGGATAATGATAGTGGCAGTACAATTAGCATGATCTCTGTTATTCAAGCAAAAAAAGTGCCAGAAGAGGCCGTCTCCAAGCACAAAGTCACTGACCCAAGATGTCAGTGTTGCAATAGTAAGACATTAGCACATTTCTTAAGTGTAGTGGCAAAGAACCACTTAGTCCCAATGTAGTTCCCTAACGAAAAGTTCACTTAATTGACCAGTGCTGCAAAGCTGCCAGTAATTTTAGTGATGGGAATGACACTTTGTTTATGGAATTCAAGCTCAACAGATTAATATGCTTTAGACTAGCAAGGAAAATAGAAGTGTACACTCACTGGGTCGTTTCACTGGATACAGTTGAAAAGAAAAATGGTGACCTGAGGCTGTGTATTGACCCAAAAAAATGTGAACAAATAGATAAAGAGAGAGTATTTCCATTTGCTAACTAAAACACAGGCACTGCTGGACTGAAATTATTTCCAAAGCGAGATGCATCCGCAGGCTTTTACCAGATACCTCTAAGTGAGGAGACTGCAGAAGCTATGAACTTTCAATGCACCATTTGTCCGTCCCTGTTTCAAAGGGGTCACATCTGTCACTAGAGCCTGAGCCAGTCCACAGAACACAAAACAGTACAACTGCTTGAAGAGCTGAACACTGTGAAACTGTTTTGCCAGGGTACTGAGTCTGTAAGGAAGGCTGAATAAAATATAAAGGACTCAGGCCTCTAAGAGCAAGTCAGGACAAGAGTTTGAACTAGACAAAAACAACTTTTCTGGCCAGAAAGTTATTGCTAATGACTATGAAGGACGGGCAAGTGAAATTTTAGCCAAATACCTTAAGCTAACCCCTTATAGCATCCCAAAATACTGCCTGCATTTGTATCACTGGATACTAAACAAATCAAAAAGTCCCACTGGACAAGGTGGCCAAAGCAGGGTCAAATCTTTCACCAAAGTGGCAGTCACAGGGGATAAGAGACAAAGAAAGAAATGATTGACAAAACCAGCAAGGCAGTGCTAATCCTGACAGCAGAGACCAGGTACAATTCCTGCTAAGAGCCTTCCTTACACTAAACCCACTTCCTCTTTGGAATGGGCTCTCCCTACTGAACAGCAAATGCCTCCCCCAAACTGATGGACAGGTATGATTGCAAGTCACCCACGACATGCATTTACTTTCCCTAACATCCTCAGTTTACCTTTTTACATCCCTATTAGATGGTTTCCCATTGCTGTCTTTACACACCAGGTCTCTCTCACTTGTTGCCATTTTACATCTTTTATCATAACATGCTTTTTGTCTCTCTGGGAATGGCTGGGACACATCTAGTGGAGCCTGCCAGGTATGAACCACTGCCAAAATCTCAGTGTGGCAGCACAAACTTGCATGCAGCTTACGAGTAAATTAAAGAGTTTACCAAAGCCCTGGAGAAAACTGGGATTCTGCACAAGAAATCTCTGACACCTCTTTAAGGGCATGATCATACCCTGAAGATTCCAGGCTTTAATTTATTTATTTGTCACTTAACTGTCTTAAATAGACACAACCTGCACCACACTTACAAAAAACTCTGAGAGATTTACTGCAGAGGGGCATTACCTTGAAAACTCTAACCAGGAAAGTTTGTATTGCCAAACTTTTGGCAAATTTGCCATTATTCACAGAGTTTCTGGCTATTCCTTACAAGCCACCTTTTCAGTAGTGCTGAACTTCTGCTTTGTCATTAGAGTCCAAAAACACAGAACTAAATCCCAATTCACAATAAAACCTCATCCCTTCATCCCAATGAACAGAATTTGTCAATACTCACTAATATTTGGCCATTTAAGAAAACCTAACATTGTGCTGTTTAGTACTTGATTTCACACAGGTATTTAGCTCTGCCTTTCAAGAGCCAAACACACATTTATGCATTAGAAAAGCGATTACAGGGATGACATTTAATATCACACACTCATGCACTTAGAAGCAGGTTTGAACAGCCATTTGTAGTCCAACTGCTGGGTGTTTTACTAGGTAAGTACAGTGTCTAATAAACTTTGATCTACTACCAAATATGAAAACAAAGTAAAGTGGAATATTAATAGCACTATCTTCATTTCGAAAGGGTTATCTCCAGATGAGAGATTAGCCACTTAGAAAAACTCCACGTAGCTATAATTTAACATAATGCAAGTTCCTGCTGTGTTCCTGGCTAGCACTAACGTGATGAAATTGAGAAAAAAGAAATTTAGGAAGTTTTCTGTAACAGTAGGGTATGCCATGCTACTGAACTTTCAAAATAAGACATAAAAACCCCTCACTGCTCGATTAATTTAAAATCAGAACGAAACAATATTCAAAAGAAAGAGCCTCAATGAGTGTCCACTGCAGCATAACTAAAACAAGGACGTACTGCAGGATTGTGGGATGAAGAAGAGCAGAGCCTGGCAGTGCTGTACCAACCTATGGATGCACAGCTGTGTTTGCATTTGTCTTCAAACACTACTTCTGTACCTAAAATCTTGGGAACTCCATGCACCATTAACATCTGCTCCTGTTCAACACTTTCCTGCACTTACAGATGCTTGTGCAAACAACTCAGTTCTCTAGCTGTGTATCCTTAAATGCTTTTTTAGGGCTCACTATACTTGCAGTTTCTATGAGCCCTGTTCTAGTTCGCTGCTAGTAAGAAACTGAAGATTCCCACTTATCTATACACTGTAAAATGAAGTAAATCTGTCCATTTGTGTTCACATTTACGCTCTGCCTCAGAAAAGCTATTAAAATAAATAAATAATCTTACTTCAAGCTCATGAATACCTCCTATAGGCTATAAAGGGGTTTAAGCACATGCATTAGCACTCTGCTGAAAAGAGGTCATTTCCTGAAAGGAATATATATACACTTGGGATTTACTTATGTAAATACAATTTCACACACATCCTCTCCACCTAAGGAACAGCGATCCAATAATTGGTATGTAAAACATGTGCTTGCACCTAAATGCAAGAGCACTTTTGCACACTGACTTTTATACATCCTGGTCTGACTAGAGGCATGGCTTCAATGAAATGCCAAGCTTCTTTCTTGAGATTGAATGAATTAACATTATTGGCCAGATAATAACCCCAGCGTAACGGCACACTGAGGCCTAAGGCAACATTTCGGGAGAATTTTCTTAGAAATTCAAGCCTGATAGGAGATGCTAATGAGTTTAGAGAAGTAAATATAGCTCTTTAAATAGCAAACGACAACTTGTCTATAACGGTAAGTTTCTCAGCACATTTACAAACGTTTTTGCTTGCGAGCTATAAAGTGACTTTCATTTAGTTGGACTTTAGCTCTCAAGAACAATCACTATCCTCACACGCCAACAAAGAGACTGCAAATACACGAGGGGAGCGCAAATGAAATGCTCATTAAGGCTCCACTAGGAAACTATACAAACACCTTATTAAATAAGTTTAATTAAGTGGCTCTTTTCTAAATCATACGGGGCCCAACAATGCTGAGAGGCCAATTCCCCGCTCAGAACCTCTGCTTTTCTTCCCTGAAGGAAAGTAATATTTTGCCTCTCATTGTGGCAGAGCACAGCCCCGGAGCCCCCAGCAGCAGCTGCTGGCAGTGCCTGGCTGGGGCACTGCTCCCGACTTCTCTGCACGGCTGAGTCAATGCTGAGCCGGGCTCCAGCAGGGAGAAATAGCTTAAGGAGTTGGGTTGTTTATAAACTCTCACTGGAGCACTTTCTCCTACCTTTAAGAAGAATCATAACCTCCTGTTTCTGTTATAGAAATACTTTCAGAGAGAAAATGCCCATATATTGGTGCCTAACTCAGCACATTAAGCCTCGTGCAAAAGCTCATTGGAGAGGATGCGTCTGTGACAGTGAAAGCAGCCCCAGAAAACGCCAGACACTCTTTACAAACCTCAGTCCCTGAAGGTGAGCACGAGGCTGACACAATTCTCACCTCCAGGCTATAGCCATCAAAACAGAAACCTGCATTTACTCTTCACATCGGCACTTTCAGAGCGTGTCAAGTCACTGGGACGCCCAATAATTTTAATGCACGTTGAAATGGCCGGCATTAAGAGGCCACGCAATTTTCTGCCAAGCACTTTGTTTTCCCTGCCGACTGGGGTGGGAAAAGTCTCTTTATGAATTGCTACTGATTCCGCTCTTGCTTCACCCTTGAGATACTTCCGTATCTCTCACGGCTGCCTCCACAATCAACTACCCTGGGAGAGAGGTTGGCAGGACTGGACCAAACTAAACAATGAAGAGTCTTTTAGGAGTAATCTTCTTACGACAGTCAAAGAGCACCACTAATGCCAGCAGGATAAAAGGCAAAATTATTTTTACTCCTAGGAATGCCAACAACAGCAGGCACTGCAGATAGCTTAGTAAGTTTCCACACCCTCCCACCCCCCACCCCGAGGGGGAGGAGGGCATGTTTTAATAAAGCATCCACAACCATCGTGTTTCGTCTGAGCAAGAAAACAAGAAGTGTTGAGACACGGCAGTCACCTACTATTCTGCACAGAAATCCCCCTTGGGATCATGCACTGTCTGCATCCCTGAATCACTTCAGAGAAGATGTGCCTTTGTCAAAGGAACTCTCTCATCACAGAAGTTCAGCGATGAGAAAAACCAGCAGATCATTCAAATGACCTCTTTGCTAAGCCAAACCTGTTCCTCAGCTGTCCCTTTAATCAAGATAACAAGCATCTTGTCCAACCCAGGTGACAGCGCTTCCATCCAAGCTCCGGAGATAACACCGCACAATTCCAGTGAAATTTAGAGGACGCTATTCCCAAACACTGTCACCGTGCTGCTTTTGGAGCTTTCACCGCTGCCCAAATTCCGCTCCAAGCCGGCACTGGGACCCCCTCCCACAGAGAAGCTCCTTCAACACAACGCAGTAATTAAGATGTATTTGTAAAACCATCACCGTTGAGGACGAGAGAAAGTAAACTTTGTCCGTTTCTCATCTGAAACAAACACAAGCTCGCAAGGTTTCCCACCATTGAAATAAACAGGGCAGAGAGAAAGCAGCGGAGAGAGACAGAGGCAGGATTTAAAGGAAAAGGCAGGGGGAAAAGGAGGAAGGGGTAGTTTAGTTCACACGGCGGACAAGAGACTCTCGGCTCGGGAAGGAGTTGGAGCCCCCCGTGCGCGATCAACTGGTGCCTGCTCTGCGCGCCCCGGCCGCCCCCGCCGCCCGCGCCATCGCTCCGTGCGCAGCCCCGCTCCGCGCTACCCCCGGCGGGCACGGGCAGCGCCCATGGCGGGTGCCCCGGCCGGCACCGCTGACGCTCCCCGGGCAAAACTTTTGAAGCGGGGG